>PVHT020000021.1:2327362-2483695 GCA_004024745.2 Catagonus wagneri
TTTTTTTTTTTTTTTTGCCTTATCTAGGGCCGCACCCGGGGCATATGGAGGTTCCCAGGCTAGGGGTCTAACAGGAGCTGTAGCTGCTGGCCTTCGCCACAGCCACAGCAGCGCGGGATCCGAGCTGTATCTGCAACCTACACCATAGCTCACAGCAACGCCAGATCCTTAACCCACTGAGCAAGGCCAGGGGTCAAACCCGCAACCTCATCATTCCTAGTTGGATTCGTTAACCACTGAGCCACGACGGGAACTCCAGTTCCCTATTTTAAGATGAGGTGATGAACAGCCTTAATTTCGTTTGCAACCTTCCTTTCCTTTTGCCACGTAAGGTAATATACTCATAGCTTCTGGGGAATAGAACATGGATATCCTGCAAGGGGTTGAGGTTGGGGAGAGGACAATGTTCTGCCTCCCACAGAGAGTGAGGGATGCGCAGAGTTTGTTAGCTTCAGCGGGGCCATGAACTTCAGTTGGGAATACATCCAGCCTGAGGTAATTCATGTGGAAGGAGCCAGGGAAGTAAATGCTCTGCCTGCCAGCCTCCTGCCAGGGCTCCCCCCTTGGCTTGACGCCATCTGAAAGCCAGAAGGTGCAGGCACACTGCTGATGCAGTGTAGTCTGTACAGTGTGCAAGGGAGGAGGGACCAGGAGAGGCAAACTGAAGCTGTCCCAGAGGCACTCCAGGCATCCTAGGTCTTGACTTCCAGAAGACTCTCTGGCTTGATCTTGTTTCCTGAGAGTCTTTGCTGACAAGGTGCTCGGCATCGAGGCCAGAAGCTAGGATGGAAGAAGCTGTATTACTTCAGTTTCATGTTTCAGCCAGTGTTTGTTTCCCTTTTGTTATCTGCAAATATTCAGTGAAGTCTTCTTGAAGTGGTTCTGCCATTTGTTAGCAACGTGCTGCTGTTAATTAAGAAAAGGTTCATGTATGTTCACTTAGACACCAGTGTTAATGGACATTCCCAGCTTATTGACAACATTAATTGGTGGGTTTCTCTCCCTTCAACCTCCAAGAGTGTCATGGCACAGTGTTTCTTGATGGGGTTCTGTTGCATGGAGGGCAAGACAGTTCTTCCTTAAGTGAGGACTGTCCACCGTGTCACAGAACGTTTACAGTTCCCGGTCCCTACCCACTCAATGCCAGTATGGTCCCACGGTCATTGTAACAACCAAGATACCCAGGGGCATTACTTCCCTTCTCCTAGATCTAGTTTCCTCATCTGTAAAGCGGGGGTCATAACTTCTTCTCTAGGTCACTGGTGGCATTAGTGGGCATTAGTGATAATGTATGTGCATTGTCTGGCAGAGTACTCAGTCAGAAAGATGGGCTGGCTCAGCCTCAGAATGGAGAGAGGACTCGGAAAGGATGGAGAGAGGACTCGGAAACGATGGAGAGAGGACTCGGAAACCAGACACCAGCAGATCTAGATGCCCCAGGGAAATAACTGTTCTGCTCCAGGGCAACCTTGATGTGAAATCTCAGCCCACCAGTATCTTGTGGCTTCTGTTAAATGTGGAAGAATAGAAAGTTAGCCTCTTTAGAAAATTTTTGCATGAAACTGCACTTAATTATTCCTTTCCTGGCCTTCCTAATATAGAGAATAAATTATAGATGTCTCTCTGTGCATTTTCTAGGGATTGTTTTTTCTTTGCTCAAGCAATTGAATGTTTCTACCACTACATACATTACTAAATCCAGCCTAAAAAGTTACAATTTTGCTCGCTCACAAGTGGCTTGCTGGGGCCAATGAGAGCTTCACTGTCTTAAGACCCAGAATAGCTGCAGGGTAGGTTCAGTGCAATTAGTCTTCATCCTACACAGCTGACCTCATACATCACTGCATTCTGTATGGCTGGTGCCAGCTTAACAGTACTTTGAAACAGCATTTTAAAAATCTTGCCTTCCATTGAAAAAGTGCTCTTCTATGGTCTGTCCGCATCTATTAACACATGAACGTCTTGATTGGAGCTCTTTTTCTTGAACTTTGGGTCCTGTTATAATTGTGGAACTTACGGTTGCCAGGGCTTAGAGTTGATATCTTTATGTGAAAAAGGAAAGTGACTACTTCACATTAAAGCAGAGATTCCAGATTACACAAAGAGAGACGGTTTTTAGATCATGTTTTCAAGTTTTATAAGCTTGATGCACTTTTTATTAGACACAGTGTGGACAGATAGTGATGGATCAAAGTATTGAGTTAATGAAATTATTAAATGTGTCATTATTTCACATCCACCTATTTCGGTGGTGAAAGCAAAACAAAGCAACCCATTAGGGAAATGAGTAGGTTTACTCTTCCAACTCTGTTGTAAAGATCTTAGTTTTTGGGTTTCATTTTGCCAGAAATGAAATTCTCTTAGTTTGTGGGTTTTACTTTGTTATTATTCATCCACAATATGTGAAGTGACAGATTATGTTCCAGAATAGTAATCCCAAGAAGAAAGGCCTTGTGCTGAATGGGACTAGAGAAAACATCTTCTAGAAATTAGCCCTTAGGCTGGTGCAGGCACTCACACAGGTAGTGTGAAATAGTGATGTTGGCCCTGGGAGACCCTTTGGGGGAGAAGCAGGTAGGACCCTGCTTCCATGGTTGGTGTGTCAGGCAGAGGCACAAAAGAATAGTCTAGGACCTGAGATTTGTAGCTGGCATGGTGGAACCCAGGTATAAAGATGGAATGATAGGAATAAAAACAGGAAAATTAGGAGGAGGTCAGGGCATGGAGTAAATTGAGTTGACCTGCACACAGTCCTCTCCAGGTTAGAGCAGTAAAAAGGCCGTAGGTCCAGGAGCTTTGAAGGAGGAGTGGACTGAAGAAGCCAGAGACGAGGCAGTGTCCTTCATGCAGTTGATAGCTACAGCTCAAGGAGTGGCCAAGATGGTCAGGGCAGAGAGAAAAATAGTGGGCCAGGCATAAAATTCTGCAGGAACGATAGCACATAGGGGTCAATCAGAGGAGAGGAAGTAGCCTGAGAGAGTAAGGAGGCAGAATGGGGTGGGGTGGGCGTTGCTGGAGAACCAGCCAGCAGCTTCAAGAAGGAAGAGGTGACAAATGGTGTCAGATATTACAGAAGAAGATGAAGACTGCGACAGGCCACAGATGGGCCTTTGGAGACACTAAGAGCCATATTGGCTGCCCATTGATAGCAAAAGATTGAAAGAGAGGAATTTGGGAATAGTGAGAAGTGAAGACACCAACCCTGGGTCTGGCAGTGAAAGGAAAGTAGCAGCGGTCGTTCCACGTGGCTAATGCGGGCTGATATTTTAGCTGCAGAACACTCCACCGTCTTTGATTTGCTCACTACTGTGGGTTTGGAGAAGGGGTCCTCAAGTAGGGTGGGCCGTGTGTTGTGTGGGGAAGCTGTACCCGGTTCCGTGGTCCAGATTCCTTGTCTCTGGAATGAGAGTGCCAGTGCTAGAGGATGAAACACAGGACCTACCCTACTGTACGATCTGGGGACTTAATCCCATGATTGAGCCAGGGCCAAGAACCATTCCCTCCCCTCAATCCTTAGCATCCCCTCTGTGCCCCTTGCCTGAGCTGGGGGAGCTGGGAGCATCGCTGCGGAAAACAGGAAGGGTTATGCCTGCTCCTGGGTTCACAGCAGGATTGTGGGGAAAATGCAGCCGTGAGCTGTTGCTTGCTCTCATCCATGGGCTCTTTGTAAATCAGAGCCTGGAACAAACAGAGCTGACAGCTCTGTTTAAAAGAGCTTTGGGGGAGTTTGTAAGGAAATAAAAAGAAGCCTAATGCTATGTGAAACACGTAACCTAAATTCAAAACCGAAAAGAAAGAGTCTTTATTGCCTTCTCAACATGATTTACCTATACATTGTTTTTTCATTAGGTTAAACAGCAGAAGATGAAATGGCCTTTTGAAAAGAGTAGAAATGTTTTTCCTCTTATTATTAACAGGCATTAACATTCAAGGCAGGAATTTAAGTAGATGCCTCCCCCTCGACCTGGTCCTTGGATTGTAATACAGTGTGTACTACACAAGATCTGGATCCCTGCAGGTTAAACAGATCTAGATAAGAAGTTTGATACAGTTAACAATAGTATTTCAGGGTACTGTACAACACAAATCTCACAAAGCTGAGAGATGTAGGTCAAGCTCAGCTGCCTGTTGAAAATAATTGAATTTCACAACAGAGAATTCCATGTTTGGTAAAGAAAAGGGCCTGGAGTAGCACGATGCTCTAAGGCCAGCAGTGAAGAGGAGAACCCGGCCAGTTCCATGTTTGGGTTTTCCCACCCTATGTGAAGCTGCGTGGGTCTGAATTTCACTCCTTAGCTTCCCCTAGCTGCCCTGCTTCCTGTCTCAACTTCTCTGTGGTTTTATACATGGTGGTGATTATATTATCCAAGAGGATTTGCTCTTGCTTTTCCACGATGATGAAGGGAAGGGCTTAGTGACAAAGGGAATGGGGAAGAGGTATGAATCCAGATGGTACTAATGCCTCTTGATTTCATGGATTTTTTTCTACCCTCTTCACAGAATTACCTTTCAACTAAACAAATATAGAAAAGAACTACTGTTAAGAAGTCATGTGTACGTCCCTTATTTAGTTCATGTTGTTGGTTTTCAGGGTAAAATAATGAAAAAGTATCAAAGACTTAATTGATACACAGCCTGACTATTCTAGGAATAATTTTTAATTGCCTATCAAGCAGACCTCCTTAGAAAGTACTCTGAGTATAGATCATAAAAATAACTTTAATTATGTAAAGAAGGCATCTTGTTGTACACCTGAAACTAACGTGACAGCATAAATTAACTATACATCCATTTTTTAAAAAATGGTTTTAAACAGATGAAAAAAAATCACCTTAATTTTGATGGTCTGTCCTTTTGCTTCTCTGTCATAATCATGTTGGAAGAGTTTAATGTGTGTTTCTCAAGTGATCTTAGGATAGCATGTAAGTGGAAGTCTGAGATAAGCCCCATCTTCCATAAGGTGCTCTCCATCAGAAAATAGTCTTAGGTGTTACATGCTGCCAAATGTAAATAATTTGTGTATGAAATACTGATATTAGTCAGTTATTCCAGGAAAAAAAATTCTAGTTTCTAGTTGGTTTAAAGATTGAGGTAATCCACTTAATTACTTGTTAGTAATAATTTAACTTATATAAAAGTTTACTAAGTTTATATATGTATATATCTTTCATTCCTAAGATATATATATATTTCTAAATCCCCCAATTCTTTTTTTTTTTTTTTTTTTTTTTTTGCTGCATCCACAGCATGCAGAAGTTCCAAGGCCAGGGATCAAACCCAAGCAACAGCAGTGACAACCCCATATCCTTAACCACTAGGCTACTCCAATTCTTTATATATACAAACACCATATATTCATATATGAATATAAAATGTTCATCTCCTCTGTTCTGGGCTGTCGCAGTTGGCTTTCAAACGGAGAAGGTAAGGTTGAAGTCACAAGACTAGAAACTCAGACGCCTCTTCAATTCCTCTAGAGTTGAGGGTTCACTGTGGAGTAAACTATATCTGTAAATCACAGCCTCTGCCCACACCAGAGAATGAAAATACTGTGTAGGCCCAGGAGTGCCTTCCGTTGAAAAGCAGGCACTTTTCATGCCAAAATACAAAGCAGAATATAAATGATATTTAGATTATTTATTCATTCAATAAATATTTGGTAAACAAAACCCATGAGCCAAGCTCAGTGCCAGGAATTTAGCTATAGTTTGTATTAGTTTCTCAGTGCTTTGACTAGAAAGTTTATTTTATGTATGATTTTGACTAAAGGCTATAGTAAATATAAGAACTGAATTAAATGCTTTTCTATGTTTAATGCAATCACAAAATATAAATAGATGCTTCTAATGGATTCACTTCCTTTTTCATTCTCATACGATAACCAGTTGTGACATTTATAGCAAATGGCAGAGGACTTCATTTTATTGCATTTTTCTTTTATTATTGGAAGGTAGTGGAGGGAGTTCCCACTGTGGCTCAGTGGGTTAAGGACCCAAAGCAGTCTCTCCATGAGGATGCAGGTTCGATACCTGGCCTCGCTCAGTGGATTAAGGAACCAGCATTGCACCAGGCTGTGGCGTAGGTTGCAGATATGGCTTGGATCCAGTCTTGTTTGTGGCTGTGGTATAGGCTGGCAGCTGCAGCTCTGATTTGACCTCTAGCCTGGGAACTTCCATATGCTGCATGTGTGGCCATAAAAAGAGAAAAAAAAAAGGTAGTGGGGAGTTCCTGTCGTGGCGAAGCAGAAACAAATCTGACTGGGAACCATGAGGTTGCGAGTTCGGTCCCTGGCATCGCTCAGTAGGTTAATGACCCAGCATTGCCATGAGCTGTGGTGTAGGTTGCAGATGCAGCTCGGATCTGGAGTTGCTGTGGCTCTGGCGTAGGCTGGCAGCAACAGCTCTGATTGGACACCTAGCCTGGGAACCTCCATATGCCGCAGGTGCAGCTCTAAAAAACACAAAAAGCCAAAAAAAAAGATAGTGGAACTTTTCACTAAGAAATGAAAACTCTCAGCATCTTTGCCCTTAAATGTTTTAATAGATTAACATTACCAGTGATGGTATTTGTTTCTTGCTTTGGGTAATTGTATTTGTTTCTTCATGTTTAATCATGGGATTTGTATTCCAGTGATAGATATGTTCCATATTTTCTTACAAAACATGTAAACATAGTTTTACAGATGTTCCAAATATCATCAAACTGTAAATCTGGAAAATCATTCTCTGCAGGTTGTGATTTCAAACATAGGTTACTTTACTTGTCTAACCAAGAAACCGCAGATGCTTTGATTTGCCCCCTACCCCCTCTCCTTTTAAAGGGCCACACCCATGGCATATGGAAGTTCCCAGGCTAGGGGTCAAATTGGAGCTGCACTTGCCAGCCTTCACCACAGCTCATGGTAACATGGATCCCTAACCCACTAAGTGAGGCCAGGAATTGAACCCACATCCTCATGGATACTAGTCAGGTTCTTAAACTGCTGAGCCACAATGGGAACTCCTAGTTTGCTTTTATCGATCCTTATTTTTTATGAGAAGGAACTTTTGTGTGGAAAAAAAAACTGTTTATTAATCTTTAAGAAGGTTTTCTATGCTTCTTTTATTAATTTGTATCCTCTGCAATTACTTTTGCTGGTTTAATCCTAATTTTTCCTGCCCCTTTTCCATTGTACCAAGTTTCCTATCTCTCCTTGTTTCCCTTTTGTATGCCATTCGTGTTTTTAGAGAAATGTTTTCACCAAGATGCCATCTGACTATTCTTTGGAACAATTCTGTATAATTTCTTTGGGATTGGGACAAGGGCACAATGGTACTTTGATATCATGCCACTGAAGTCATTTCTGAGCCAAAAGGCAGTAACCAATAAACTATTTGCAGAGCTTTATCAAATACTCTTGTTTCCTAGATTTACTCATTTCCCAGAAAGACTGGTTAATTTGTTTGAAAATATAGGATTGATTTATTATTTTTTTCCCAAATAATTCTTTTCTTTTCCCCACAAATCACTGAATTTATAGGTGAGCAAATCTTACATGTCGTAATTGTACTTTTTCATTAGAAAAGCAGAATTGATACCTGTATCATGCATACCTTGCCAACCTATAAGTTATATCAGCTGCACCTCTGTTCCTAGAGATTGCATAAGGTACATCTCCCAAGAGAGCTATGTGCTTGTACTGGTCTAGTGTAGAGAGAAGGCAAATGCTTGCCTTGGCCTCATCTCCTTAAAAGGCATTCAGACATTTGTTCATGAATGAGTATAGCAGAGAGAACAGGATGTCTTCACATCTTGCTACTTTGTGTCTGGCTTGGGGAGTGGGGGACATTTAAAAGAAAGAGTAGGAGTTCTCCTTGTGGCTCAGCATGTTAAGGACCTGACGTAGTCTACATGAGGATGAGGGTTTGATCCTTGGCCTCGCTCAGTGGGTTAAGGATCCAGCATTGCCTGATCAGATCCTGCGTTGTGGGGGCTGTGGCATAGGCAGGCAGCTGTAGCTCCAGTCTGACCCATAGCTTGGGAGCTTCCGTGTGCCCCAGGTGTGGCTATAAAAAAGAAAAAGAAAAAAAGGTATGCATGAACAAATGAAACCCAAAGCAGTGAATGAACAGCTAACTCTCCCAGCATACATATTACTTATCGCTGATACTCTCCTGTGTGTAGACTGGCCACATGACAAATCTTCCCTGTTTTCATTTATTTTGAACATTTCCTGATAATTTCCATGGCAAGTATGTCTAGAATTTTAATATTGAAATTGATAACCTGTAATTTTTAAGAAGTAAGTGGTTGGGCTATCAATTCCCTAACATCTAACCTCGAAGTTGATCAGTTCTTTATTTCTCAGGAGACAATATTCTTCCGCTGTTGTCTTTTAAAAATAATTTTAAATACATTCATCTATGGACTAAAAGTGATTTAAAAAGACAAAAACTGAGTGCTTTTTCAGAAGGAAATTCAACAACGCCTGTATTCTGTACATATGAGTCTGCATTTTAGAGTTAAAAAAATATAAAGGATATAAGGGAGGCGTGTGATCCATCTGAAATAGTGCCTTTATATTAGGCTTGCAGGATAAAAATCAGAAAGAGATTCTTGCAGTTTAGGCTCAAATAGTTTGAACCCCTAACTGAGTTTTTCCTATAGCAATAACTTGCCATTATCGTATCAACAGATCTTGGCACGCTCTGTCCTTTGCCTGGAGGCACTCCAAAATTCATTTAGGTGGTTTATGTAATAGTGGAAAGATTCTTAGAAATGGGACAGGCTGAATATAAGGTAATTGCTTTTTTCTAATGAAATAGTGCCATCATTTTTTTTTTTTGCTGTAATTTTTACAAAAATCCTAAATTGAAACTTAGTAGAATAATAGGACACTTAGGTGTAGCCACTGGGCGCTGCTCTGTATTATACCAAGCATGTCTGTATCTCTGACTTGTGGTGGTGCATATCATAGGTTTATTTTTCACACTACTAGTTGGTCAAGATTTCTTAGAGTATGACACGCAATCTAGAATTATGGTGGCTCTACTGATTTGTCTGTTCTGTCAGAAAGACCACCAAGTTCTGGGTTAAGAGAATGGTTTCCATGGTGTGCATTCATGGTGGATGGTTTTAAAAACAAAATGTTATGCTCACTGTGATTGAAGTCAGGATCTGTTATTCATCCAATAATAGAAATAATAATAATAGGAACTAACTTTATTCACCATTTGCCTTGTACTAAGCCTTGTTACTACTACCTGTGTACGTCATATCACGTAATCCCAGAGCATCCCTTTGAGATAAGCACCGCTATGCTCATTTTCAGTTGAGGAGCTAAGAAGTTTAAAGTATGCTCAAAGAGCCACACAGTAGTGTGATTCCAGCTCGGCTCTGACTCCCGACTGCTCCTAACCAATTTTCTGCTTCTCCTTTTAAAAGACTGTGAAGCAGGAAAGTGACATGTCGTGTGCTCTTCTGAAGTTTTCTTCCTCTTGGCATTGTTTAGTTGATAACACTTCTTATCTACCTTTGTCTCTCTTTTCCTCTTCTAAAACACCACCAATTTTTATAGAAAGAGAAAAGGAAAAGTATCTGGCCTGCTTGAAAGTCTTTTCTCTATCTGTGCATGCCTGAAGGTCTGTGCTGGAAGTGCCACTATTTTGAGAGCCTCATCACTGACTGCCAGGGCATAAATTCTTCAGCCTTATTTTGTCTCAGTTTCCCCACTGGTAAAACGGAGCTCAAATCACTTCTGCCTTTGAGGTCCAAGTACGAGTGAGGGATTGATGTCAAGTTCTTTCAGCTCCTCAGAGAAAGTATAATTGCAAATACAAGGCCAGGAATATAATTTTGTAGAACACTGTGAGGTTTCCTCCTCAGATATTCAGTACCTGAACTGCCTGCAAAAGTACTATGTTTGGAAGGACAAAGGAGAAGAGTCAGGAGCAGGAGCATTGTGCTAGGAGTCTTCCCAAGGCCCCACAGTTGAGCAGCCTTGCTTTTTGGTGATAATATGTACATACTTGGAAGGAGGGTGTAAATTCACTTTGCAGTGAAGGGCTGGAAGAGCCAGCTTTTGGAATCTTGCTGCCCAAAGAGCATATAGGAGCCAGAAGCAGCACACCCTGTTCAGAAGAGGGGGGGCTCCGGTTGGGGGGTGTTCCCCAGGCCTTCATAGGGCAGAACAACCATGGTTGCCATGGTCACTCTGTCCCTGCCCAGTTACACTCCATCCCTTGTCCTCATGGCTTTACCAAAGCGGTTGTACCGCCGGGCTGAGTCCTGTCAAAGGAGGCGCTATCCTAAGTGGGTGAAGTGTTCAAGTGGCACAAGGACAGTCTCTTGAAATGTGAGGGGGGCAGAATGGGTGTGTTTTCTTCTCTGCATACACAAATGAGAGTGTTCTTTCAGGGAGAGGAGGAAATTCTGTCCAGGGATACAGAAGTATGGACCTTACCTGACTGGGAACAGGCAATCCAACCCTGCCCTCTCTTGAAGTTCTGGCTCTTTCCCCTTTCGTACTCTTTTTCACAAAGCGTGAACTTCTGATTCTGTGTCAGCAACAGAGCACCATTACAAGTAATCTTGAGCCAAATCTCGTTTTCCATATCCTTTTGACTCTGGCACCTGCTCTGTTTATTTAAGCACTTAGTTGATAAGAACAGGAATCTTTGCTGATTTTCACCCAGAGCTGAAAGAGAAAGCCTCATAAGCCAAGGGGAAAAAAAATTCCTCTGAAACAATACACTGAAGGGAAGTTGCCAGGAACTGAGTCTATGGGGTATGCACTGCATGAGGCTGAAAAGTGATGGAAAGAGAAGAGTGAGGAGGTCTTTGTAGCAAACAGAAGTAGGGCAACAACAATGAAAGCAGGCAGGATTTCTCGTTGTGGCTCAGTGGTAACGAACCGACTAGTATCCATGAGGATGCAGGTTTGATCTTGGCCCTGCTTAGCGGGTTAGGGATCCAGCATTACCATGAACTGTGGTGTAGGCTGCTGACACGGCTTGGATTCCACATTGCTATGGCTGTGGTGTAGGCCGGCAGCTGCAGCTCTCATTAGACCACTATCCCAGGAACTTCCATATGCCTCATGCGCGGCCCGAAAAAAAAAAGGTAGGCAGAGCATCCCACTGTCCCACTACATGCAACCACCAGCATTTGCTGTCACTCTGCTTCCCTACGCCAAGCAGGCCAGCCTTGGGAAGAGAGTTATCGAGTTGGAGGCTGGCGCAAGGGAACACACAGGGGCATAGCTTGCAGACAGAAATAAAAGCAGAGCAATTAGAACAGTGGCGTTGAGGTTGGCTTGATGTAGTCTACTTGAACCACTGAATTTGGGTCCTTTTCAGTGATCTCTGCTAAGGACAAAAATGACCTTAGAGTTTAAGTTCTGAATACTTCACAGAGGACCAGAGATCTTGGCTCCCCACCCAGGAATACCCAAATACCCAGGTGATCGGAAGTCTTATCACTGAATGATTAAAATGCTGTAGTGGGGGAGGAGGTACGTCCTACATAATAGGCACTCTATTTTGAGGGAGATTTACTACAGTAACTTTTTGCTGATCATAAAGGGAAAAAATAGGTCTTTAATGTGAAGATCTGGGTTTCTGAATCTCTGCCTCTTAGATTTTAGGCAAGCTGTATAGCTTTGCTGCTCCATTCTTACCCTAGACATGTTGAGTGAAATAAATACATGTGTGTACATTCTCTGAACACAGTGTTTTTGTATGGAGATAGAAGACATGAAGTTACATAAACCTATGAAAGCCTAGGAAAAGGCAACATCTCTGTTTTTCCATTAAAATTTTGATTGTCTACAAGCTGTTGATCACTTTATGAGCTGCAGCGGGGAGGAAAGAAAAAGTGATCTCCATTCTCAGGGCACAGGTAGGTTCTCTACGAGGCTGACCCGGCTGGAGATGCACGTTTGCCATGGAAGCAGACAGATGGGGAGGCTGCCTGGGAATGTACACGGGGAGGGTCAGGAAAGGCTTCCGAGAAAAGAAGGTGTTTGAGTTGAGTAATGGAGGGCAAGTAGAAGTTTTGAAAACCGGGCTGAGGGCATGCGAGGCAAAGAGACCCTCAAGAGAGAAAGTGTGGCAGTATGAATGGGCTTGCCAGGCTTGGAGAACTGAGAGGGGTCTGCTTGGTTAAGATTAACGGCAAGGAGTGGGAGCTGAGAGGACCAGGAAGTTCTCGGGGTTGACATGGGAAATTCGTTGTCCTGTAGAAAGTGGGGAGCTGGGCTGGGAGGTGGAGGATATGGAGTAGGTGTGTAACGTGATGGGGCTTGTGCTCATGGGAAATGATCTGGTAGCGGTGTGCAAGATGTATTTCAAAGAGAGCTCCCTGGATGCAGCAAGAGTATAGAAGCTGTTGCTGCGGTCCACGTAGGAGGGAATGAGGTCCAGACCCAAGGTGGTGGGTGTGTGTGTGGGGGTGGGGACAGCTTGAGAGTTGGGGAAGCAGTAGCTTGAGTAATACCTAGTCGCTGGAATGGGGAGTCCAGGAAGCAGAGAGGAGCCAAGACTGTCCAAAGTTCCTGGCTGAGGTGACTAGGTGAGAGAGAGCACCATAAACTGGCAGATGAGCAAGAGGAAGATCACCTTTAGGAGGATGGGAAACTGTCGAGAGGTGTTTGAGGGACATGTTGGGTAGAAGGTGACTACGGACATGGCAGGGTGGGGTGCCGAGCAGACATTTGGGAGTGCTGGCTAGAAAGGTAAGGGGCTACTGGCATTCTGGTAAAAGGGAACGTAGTGTCAGAAAATCACAGACAAACACAGTTTGAGACAGAGCAGTCTGTATTATCAGATACTAAAAGGAAGACAAGGGAAGAGCTGAAAAGGGCCCCTTGGACTTTGATCATCTTGGCCAGTGCAGTGAGTTATAAGAGCCTGCTGCTAAGGGGCAGAAGACAGGTGGAGAAGCCAGTACAGGTAACGATTTTAATTCAGTTTGACTGGGGGACAAAAACGGAAAGAACTGGAAGATAAGGGATCCAGGGAGTCATGGTTAAACCAAGGTTCGAATTTTCGACACCACATGGCTACTCTTTGAACTCCCCACCCCACTCCAGTGTCAAGGCTTTGCCTCTTGCTTAGGAATTGCAGTGCACTGTGAAGCACGTACAACGCCTTGTAAAGGACTAGTCGTTATTTCTAAATAATTGTATTTTTTAAATGCTTTTAAGATGCTTGTTTTGGGAGTCATTTCTTAATTCAGCCATCCCTGCAATGAGATATTATGTTCCTTTCTAGAAAGCCCCTGGGAGGCATCCGTCATCCTCTTCCACAGTTAAATAAGTGATGTCCTTTGCTGTCGACTCGAGTCGGGGGGGTGCTGTCCTGTGACTCATGCGTTCTCATTCACAGCATGTTGAGCAATGCACTTGGTACAAGTGCTTAATAAAGCTTGCCGAGGATGTTGTCACTGAGCTCAGATTTTCCTCAGTGGGGCTGGATTCCTGTCACCACACATTCTTTTTCATGCCATGCTCTGAGGCACTTCTCAATGAAACATTTGTCCTTTTTCCCCTTTATTATATCTAGAATGGTATATTCTCTAAGGTATTGAGTTTTGCTGCCGAATATTTATCTCTGGTCCTAAGTTGGATTTTCAGTGTTATTGGAGTTCTTGCATCTTTCTTTTTCCCCAACAAAAAAAACCCTCAGAAGGTCTTCTGTCCCTGGAGCCCCTTTAGACTGCCTTAAAGGGAACCAGAAGCCCTCCCTAGAGCATCTTAAAATACAGACGTTGTCTCTGACAAGAGACCAGTGCCACATCCCTCAGAAGTGCAGAGGCCTGGCTCCTTGTTCCCACCACACTAATTAATTGTCATCTCAGAAAGCAATGAGACCAATTGTTCCAGCATCGCCTTGGCCAAGCCGACTCTGGGAGAAGTATCGGGCTGCCAGCTCTCCTGCAGTTGGCCAGGAATCTGTATCCCAGCATCCTATTGGGGGAATCCAGCCAGTGTGGGGTTTGATCTGCTGCCCCAGAGATGCCAGTAGTGGAGTTGCTTAAGAGAGTTGCACCATAAGATTCCAGTGAAAAGACTTGAAGATCTGTGACCATGGTTGGAATTTAGACCATGAAAGGGTGTGATTTGCTTGGGAAATGGACATTGTCCTATGAAAATGGGTCTGTGGTCCTTGGCACATCATTGAACTCAAAATCTCTCTTCTTGGATATACTTGGAACTTAAATGAGGAGGAGGAATGTGATGTTAATATGTGAACAAGCTCCGTGGAAGACATTTCTGGACACGTTGAAGAAAGAAATAGGATTAGATTTTTTGGCCGCAGCTTCACCATGGCCCTAAGGAGACCTGGGCAGGTAGGGCTCTTCTTATTGCTCCATCTGGAGACAATAAAGCAAAAAAAAAAGCACTTAACCTGATCTGAATAAGGCTCCACACGGCTAGTACTTATGTCCAGGATATCCAGCGTGAGTATGTTGCCTAACACATAAAATGACACAGGCTTTAAGGGCCAGAAGCTGACAGGTTGCAGCCCTTTATCCAGATCAGGCTGCTGCTAGTACAGGGAGTGCCTTTGTGCAAATGAAAACAGGCACCCGCTTACAATAAGGTGCTTCTTCCTGGCTGAAGGAGGCACACAGCTGGGTGGGCAGAATACTGGAAGGGCATCAGTCCTCGGATTGACACACCTTTTGCGCAAGGCTCACCACGCACAGCTTGATGTGGAGGACTGAGACAGGCATCTGTCTTGACAGAGGATTAGTGCACACGTTATGTGCAATCAGTTGAGCAAAATCTTTATCTCCCCACTCGTTTTTTTTCCCAACCTAAAAACACAAAAGTTCATCCTTTAAAGAATTGTGAGTGCCCCACCTTCCCAGTATTTTTAAGGAGCTCCATTCTTTGAGCCGTTTTTCTCTCTGTACACACATACCACCCGCCCTTCCTCTCTGATTCTGCTACAGCAAATGGGAGGGCAGCAGCCTACCCACAGGACGAGGCCTTGGAAGCCGGCGTTTCCTCTTCCATCCCCTCCAAGCCATTCCCAGTGTGTTTTTCGTGGCACTGGCAACAGGAAGGCACACTGAATAGCAGCGCTGAAAAGGCACTTTGTTGTTTATGTTATTACTGTGGGTTTGTCTCTGCCTAATAATTAGTGTTTCCGGATTTCTGAACTTATTTGCCAAAATATTTGCAGGGCTTTCGTGAACAAATAAGGGATGTTTTTAGACATAACTGACCACTGCCTTGCAGGCTGAGCAAACTCCTGGCACTCAGAGTTTGGGTGAAAGGGTGGATTTGCTCAGGGAAGGATCATCCTAGTAAGGGAAAAACTTCCTTAGTCATCAGTTAGCATTGGTGGTGTCTGAACAGCTGCCTCCAGGCAGGTTGAAGTAGCCCAGCATTCCTTGCAGTCCAGGACAGGTCATTGCCAGGGACTGGTGTGTCTGTGGGTTGTGGTGACCAAAGCCCTGTCTGAATTCCATCAAAGTTCCTGGGTTCAGTTTCCTCCTCTATGACACACAATAATACTGGTTGCCTAGTCTAGCTCACGAAGTTGGGATTGAAGAGAACGTGGAAAAAAGTGTATATACAAACGCTTTACTAACCCCCGAAGCACTGGAACCATGTTATTTCTCTTAGGCTGTAAGAATAGTTGTCCACGGGTAGATTAACCAAGGAGAGAGCCTTCGTCCCTGTTTTTAGGTTAAAAGGGACAGGTGCTTTATCCCTGCTGCATCTTCTCCCCGTGTATGGGAGACAATAAGAAGATAAACAGTCCAGCCACCTCCCTGCCCCTTGATGACTTCCTTGCCTTCGTAAGTAGTGCTCTTTTCTATCATAATCAGCCTCTCTGAGCAGGCTCCTCCTTCCATCTGGGCGGAAACAGCTCAAAGCTCTGCGTGTCTGCAGTGAGCTCACTAAAGAGAGCAGCAGGGCGAGAGTGGAGGAGGTCGCAGCACACTGGGGGTGCCTGTCCATCGTAGGGGTGGCTGCACCTCAGCTTCTGGCAGCTTGGCCAGATGTGGAATTGCAGGCCCTGACTTGCCACATCTCCTGACTGTTTCCAAAAGAAGGCAGAAATCACAATTTTATGTGAAATTTACTAATTTTTAATATTGGAAGCTATTTCAGTATTTTTTCATTGAAGTATAGTTGATAATACTATGTTAGTTTCAGGTATACAGTAAGTGCTTCGGTTTTCTTTCAGGTCATATCCCGTTATAGGTTATTACAAAATATTGAATATAGTTTGCTGTGCTATATAGTAAATCCTTGTTGCTTATCTATTTTATGTATAGAAGTTTGTATCTGTTAATCCTATACTCCTAATTTCTCACTCTCTCCTTCTCCCCCTTGGTAACCGTGAGTTTGTTCTCTTTGTTCATGAGTCTATTTCTGTTTTACATATAGATTCATTTGTATTATTTTTCGACCACGTATAAGTGATATATAATATATGTCTTTCTGTGACCCTTTTCACTTTGTGAAATATTCTCTAGGTCCATCCATGTTGCTGCAACTGGCATTATTTCATTCTTTTTTATGGCTGTCAACATGGTTTTAATAATATTGTGCCAGTCAACAGAGTGTGGCCAAACAATATATTCGTGAGCCACGTTTCAGTGTAGAGCTCCTGATACATGACCTTCTTTAGGTCTTTGAGCACATTGTGGCTGTGCCTCATTTCCTAAAGGACGTTACATGTGGATTCGATGCTCAACTAGAGCACCAGCCTCCTTTTCTGCCTCTGCCTGTCTGCAGCTTTGCTTAGCCATGCCTCTCTTTACGCTGCTCTAATACAGTTTCCATTCAAGGCAAGCAGCTCTTTCTTTGGTGGATGATGATGTTCTGTTAGGATCTTTCTGCCCACACTAGCCTAGGCCCTTCGGATCCTTGGTCTCCCTGCACTAGGCCCTCCAAGAACCACACTTTCTAGCAAGGGAACTTCCCCTACCCATCGCTGTTCATCCATCCCTCGTTGCTTACACCTTGTAAAAGTTTTCAGGAAGGGTACCAGCTTCTTTCAGTGCTTCTGGGTAGGAGGTGATCATTTCTGATTATAAAGAGCTGGCTAGGAGCCTGTGAGGGAAGGATTGCAGAGGGTGGATACAAGCCATACAATTATGTGGTGAACTGGAAGTTTTTCCCTTGAGTAACTTTAGGGGTTCATCTGAGGACGTAACTCCTGCTCAGACGAAACCACTTTTAAAAATAGTCCACAAAGGAATTGGGTAAGTTTTCCAGTGTTTTCTGTGTGTATTTACCAATTTAATCTACATCTCTTCTTGATGCCAGATGGATTGTAAGGAATTCCCTTGATTCCATCTCAAGTGTATAATGAAATTACACACTGAAGAAATCTACTAACAGAGAATTATGTTTAAAAGGAAGGCCCAGCCCCAGTTTAGCTTCCACACTCGCTTCTGACATTTGCCACTGACATTACAAGGAGCAAACATTTGCGAAGACATTAACAGGAGAAGTGAAATGCCATATGATTTTAGATTTTCTGACAAAAAGTGGAACTAAGAATTAATGTAAAAATGGATTGCTTTAGAATCTTTAGTTCTTTTGAGTTATAACCCCAACGAGTCACAGCCTTGAAATGCTTGCTAAAAACTAATCTGATGCTGGAGGGATCTCACTTAATCTTTAATCCTGCGCTTTCCTGATAAGGTAGGTAAAAGAGTTTTTTAGAAGATTTCTAATTTTATTTTATAGATGAAAATAGGCAGATTCAGGGTTATTAAATGACTTGCCCGAGGGCACATGCAGAACAGGTGACATATTGAGATTCAGATTCTCATCTTCCCATTTTTAATTTCTTCCTACAATTTCTAATTTTCAGAATATGAGGTATCCATCCTATACTTAACAACTGAAGCTTGAGCTCTTCCAATGAGAATTTATTCTAGAAGCTAAGTGAACAGCAGGATCTTCTCTTCTTTGACTATGACCCACCCTCCTCCCTTCCTTCCTTCTTTCCTGTCTCTTTTTTTTTTGACCAGGGGTTTATAAAGCTACAAAAATGTTCACAATTAAAAAAAATTATTCTGATCGTTTATACTATTCCTATGCATTTGCCTCTGGTTAAAAGACATAGGTTCCTGGGAAAATAACATAAAGAATAATACAAATGTCCATTCAGTCAGTGGAATAGATCTTCTCCCCCCCTAGACTTTAGTTTAATGGGGGAGGAGTTGGAGTGGATGGGGTGACTGTGGAAGAGGATTAGGAGTGCTACCTCCTGCGTTTGCTTTGGTGTAGTCCTCTTGCCCAGGAGTGGAATCGCTATTTTAGAGGAGAAGCCCTTGGTGATGTGATTGTTTTCAGCCAGGTGAAAGCTTACGGGGGCTAGTTGCCCACTGGGCAGCAGGCTGTCACAGGATCTTGAGGTTGGTGTTCTCTTTCACACCTTAGGCATAGCTGTAATGGAAGCTGTGGATCAGTGTGGTGGCTCTCATAAGGGACGTCTTTGCATCGAGATTACATATAGAACTCTAGGAGCCCAGCAGAAAGTACACGTATCCACTGGAAACGTGGGACTCATATCCTCATCAGAACAGCCCAGGAGCACAAACGCCAGCTCAGATTGGTGAAGCCATACACTTCGAGGTTTCCAAGGCTGTAGCGGGGCACCCCTGCCAAAACCGTGAGAATGCCAAGGCCCGGGGTCCACAGCATGTGGGGAACCAGACAAATAAATGTCTCAGTGTCCCAGCATCCCCAGCCATGTGAGGCATATATATGCACAATGACGTGCATCTTCCAGCTTTTCTATCTCTAGGCAGTCTTCAACAAAATATCTTTAAAACATAGCGGGTAGAAATCAGAATTAAGAAAAATCTCTTTTCTCTAAAACAAGGTTGTTTTCCACCCCCAAGCATTAATCATATTTCTTTCTCCGTTTTACCCAATAGCATGTCTAAACTGGTTTTGATGAAAACTGAGTTCATTGTTGTTGTTGTTTTGGCTTTTTAGGGCCATACCTGCAGCATTTGGAGGTTCCTAGGCTAGGGGTCTAGTTGGAGCTGCAGCTGCCAGCCTACACCACAGGCACAGCAACGCGGAATCTGAGCCACGTCTGAGACCTACACCACAACTCACTGGCAACGCTGGATTCTTAACCCACTGAGTGAGGCCAGGGATCCAACCCTTATCCTCATGGATACTAGTCAGATTCATTTCTGCTGCACCACAACGGGAACTCTAGGGTTCGGGTTTTTTGGGTTTTGTTTTTCATTTTTGGCCACCCTGCAGCCTGTGGAGCTCCTGGACCAGGGATCAGATCCAAGCCACAGGATTCCCAACCCACAGGATTCCCAACCCACTGTGAGGGGCCAGGGAATGAACCCAAGTCCCAGCACTCCCAAGACGCCTCTGGTCCCTTTGCACCACAGTGGGATCTCCCGGGTTTGTTTTCTTAGCTAAGAAATGTGGCTTGTTGAGTCTCTGCCCTTCAGCTTGTACTGTACTGTTGGGATTGATCAGGCTGTAAGGAGGGAACACTTTTGATGTCTTCAGGCCAACCTTCCCCACCTTCATTAGAGCACGGGAGTTGGGGTTGTAGCTTCCATCCCAGGACAGGGTCAGCAGCAGGAACTCTTGTGCCTCTTCAGAACAGGAGAGAGACTGGGGGATGTTGCAGCTCCCTTGCTGAGCTGTCATATCTGTCTCTCAGGGGAAAGATACTCAAGGAGTTCAACTTCATATAATTTCTTGTGGCACAGAAGCCCCCCTGGGAGGGTTTGATTTATGGAAAGTGAAACTCTCGGGTCACATGTCATTCACTGGTTTCTAAACTACACAT
This sequence comes from Catagonus wagneri, assembly GCA_004024745.2. Lineage (NCBI taxonomy): Eukaryota > Metazoa > Chordata > Mammalia > Artiodactyla > Tayassuidae > Catagonus > Catagonus wagneri. The sequence continues at coordinate 2,347,150 of PVHT020000021.1, forward strand.
CTGCAGTTACAAGGCTATTCTCCTTTTTAATAATTTTGGCTATATCATGCAGAGCTTCCTGAATAACCTAACTGAAGCCAAGGTTTTGGGCTATAAAGGGCACACACAGCTTTAAAATACAAAATAGAATTCTTCACCCCAACAAAGAATTACTGGGTATCCCTGGTAAGAATTTACCTCTACCTGAGTTTCTCCTTATTTTTAAAAAATACAGTCTCAATATTAAGGGTGGTACCTAATCAGTCATTCTTGCATGAAAGTAATATGTCAAAGGACTTGAACCAGTGCCAAACTGTTTTTCTAGAGTCTGGTGTAAATTACATATGGTGTGTCTTACTAACTTATTTTATTTGTGTGTTTAATTACTTACCAATAATTGGGTATAATAATCCTTAATATATCTGAAACAAAATAATAAATAATGGTTATCATAGATTCTTTTAAAAAGTCAGAGGCCAGGAGGGAAAAATTCTAGAATGACTAAGTCAGAGGCCAGGAGGGAAAAAGAACGTTAGAATAAAATATAATGACCACTCTAAGAAATATACCTGAAAGGAACATTTATACCAAATTGCAGTGATTTTGCCCAATTTATTGTGTGAAAATTGCAGAATGATGATTGTTCCATTGCCAATCATTTCTCTGTGGCCATGCTGTTTTAAATATATACTGAAAGCTTTGGGCTTTTTTCCTCCCATTTGCCCTTGCAGGAAATGTCAATGCAAAATCTGACTTCAGTGTGAGATGCTGGATAATTTTTTATTTAAATACTTCCAGTGTCTATTTTTAATACCAGTCTCTCACCACAAAGCAGTTAAGAAAGCTTCTCTAATACGTATGTTATGTGTACAGAGACTTTTTTCTTTTATAGGTCAGCATAAACTCCCATGGGGGCAGAAAATATTATTGAAAAATTTTTATGTGTGCATCTGCACTTCAATCCATGGACTGAGGGTTTTTTTTTTTTTTTTTTTTTAATGAGTGCATGATGCCTGAGAATGCGCTGTACCAGGATGGGGCTCAGCTGCTAATGCAGAAGGGGTGATATTCACCAGGCACAGTTGATGTTCCTTTTGTAGTGATCAGGAGCAGCCAGGTCTGATCTGCTTTCCCTGCCCGCCACCTTGTTCCCTCCTCTCTCTCCAGTGCTGTCCCTGAAGGGGAAGGAAGAGTCTGAATTGTGACCTTGGCTGGAAGATAAAGGAACCCCTGCCAACTCAAAGCCCATGATCAAATCATTTCCTTCCCAACCCCCCCCTTGAGACTGGCACATTGACTTGACCTATACTCGAACATTAATAATGGAAGCCTGATCATTCACCCATTCACATTCTTTTTTTATTTAAAAATATTTGACTCAGACATAAGACTCTACTACATAAAATACATGTTTTAGAACATAACAGACTGCACACATTTGTACCACTCAATGCAAGAATGAGAACTGAAATAATAATTCATTGCACCTACCTACATGTTAATCCATTTACTTTTTTTTAAAGAAGGAAATGTTCTATTTAGAAGTATTCAATTTCTTTCGTATCTCCAGACTATGTATTTTTTAAAAATCATTATTCAATCAGCCATTTACAAAGTGCACTGTGTATCCAGAATGGCAGAGGAAGAGCTGTAACATTTTCTTTAAAAAATGAAACATGTGCTTCTTGAGCATTTGCAGAGAAAAATGTCCAGGTTCTCAGACAGGAAAAATGAATTAAAGATGAATCACTGAGTCATTTGGAAAGGTTATACTCTCCAGTTGCTGGTGAAGAAAAATAAAACAGACAGTCAAAAGTTGAACTTGGCCCTCTCTGAATCTTTACAGAGTTAAAAAAACAAAGCTCTCTGTCATCATAAATTGGGAACAGGAAGGCTGGAGTATTAGGGAATGCATCTTTTGGTTAATGTTCTAATTAAATGTATAGTTCTGGTATATTTTTTTCAGCACTTTTATCAGAAAGGGGAGGATAACACTCAGGTTTTTAACACCCTGTGTGGAGTAAGGTAGTTATTTCTAATCTAATCAGATGCTTTCTCCGAGCAAAGGAGAGCCAACTTCTGCCTTCACAGCTACACCACCCTGGCCCTCTGGTTCTCTCCTTGGAGGCTCTGTAGGTTGCAGTATATGAGACGTTTCAGTCCAGGCAGCACCTGCAATCTCAGGATGATTGAGTAACCACAGGGCAGCACATGCTAGAAAGTGAAGCATGACCTTTTTTAGGAAATCTGTAGTTAAATCAAATGAGGACTCCTAAGCAGATCCTGGCCTGAGTATGAAGGCTGTAATTTGAAAGTGTCAGAGGCCTCACCCTTTTTTCTCCTATGCATTCAACCAGAACTTTGGGTACCTTATAGCTTACAGAATGGATAAAGTTGAGAGGTGTAATGATTTATGGAGAGCAGCTTTCAGCCCATTCAGAAATGATCCTATCAGCCCTTCTTTAATTACGTTAGTCCCAGATAAGCTAATGGAGGATTATCTGAAATAAAGCAGTATCTGAGTGAGCATCTCATTTGACTTTAAAAATCAAGGTTCTTGATGAAGTCTTCTGGTCTTGACCAATCAAGTCTGACTCTACTTTGGGTTAACACATAGTTCAGAAAAAACTTTGATTCTTCACCTGCTAATAATTTTGTGTTGTCAACCCAGGAGGCCTGGTGGGAAGAGAAAGAGAGCCTGACATCCAGAAATGCAAGTTCTGAACAACAAAGGAAAGAGAATGGGGGTCTCTAATCCAAGCAGTATGGACCCCAAAAATGATACTTGTAAGAAGGGTTCCTTTTAAGTTAAGCCCACACAGCTCATAAAATCAGCTCTCAGAAATAAAAGCCCTCTTTCACAGTAGGGCTCCCCACCCCCATCAGGGTCACAAGTGCTGGCTTCTCTTCAGACTATCTCTTAAAATTTTCATATACACCCCTGTAAAAATTGTGGGGTTACTGTTTCGAATGTGTACATTTATTTACATTAAACTGCATGACTAATGCCATTCCTCATAGACAAATCAGAAAATGCTAATAAAGATCAGTTTAGAAATCAACCATTCTTAATCTTGTGCTCTATATGTGTGAATTTATTTCATGCATATATATACTGCTTTTTTTTTTTAAGTCAATCACTGTGAAGAAACAACTTTAAAAGACACTCAGAATCCCACCTTTGAGAAACAGCTATCATCAGCATTTGGTAAACATCATTCCAGATGGATAGAGAGAAAGGCTGATTAACTTCCTCATATCTTTCCATATAAATATTACGTATATAATTATTTAATTTTACTTCAACTAAGAATGAAATTGAGACACTGAAGAAAAAAAAGGCAGTGAATTTCAGATACACGTTTCTTCACAAAGGAAATTAGTTCCTAACAATTCGTCCTACAACTAAAAGTGGAAGACCATAGAAACATCATAAATTTGAAATCATGAGAGTTTTAAAAACTGTACATTTTGCATAGGCCTCATCTACTAAATCACTGCCATGAAAGATAGGAAATTAGAAAACTATGTCCTATTTTTCCTTCACCTGCCTTTTAATATATAGTGGTTTTTGTATTATTTTTACATTTTCAAGATAAATAATATTCATAATATGTTCTATAAACATAAATTCCACAATTTAACTTTAGTGGTAGGCTTAATAGATACAGAATTAAACACTAGTTCTTTTCTCAAGTTGACTGACTTTAAGGAGTTTTGTAGTTTTTATTTTATTGTTTATTATTTGTATTATCATCTTTTTTTTTTTTTTTTAAGCTGGGTACTATATTCCCAGCCTTTGTCTGTTGAGGAACTTGGTTGAGTTCTCCCCTCACTTTGCTCCAGATTTTCTGGCATTGCTAGTTACTATGAAGAAGACTGAAATCAGTGAGTTTTTTCCCTTGAACCTGGCTTGATTTTTCTGTCTAGAGGTTTGATGCATAATTTAAAGGAAGAAGTGAAAGAAATTATTTCAAATGGCACAATATTACCTACCCAGTGTCTTTTCTGCTCTAAGGAATATGCATGAACTTTAAAAAAATAAAAAAGAAATCTATCATTTTCCCATTTCCCCTGATTTCAAGAATTTGACCAAGTAGTGTAGTCAGGGGATACCCTAAAGGATATTGGATTCTCTTGGAGTTAGAAGGGAGAGCTTTGATTGGTCCTGGAGGCCTGTAGTCATGGAGATCAGGAAATGAGGGTATTTTGAGGAAAAACATATGAAAAGACTGACAGATCTGATTTACATCACCTGATGGCATTCCATCCAGTCCCCTATCTTCCACTATAGTTCTTCAAATATAGCTGCTTAGATTGGCTATTATGGGCATAAGTTTATAATAGTGAATGTTCACATCTGTTTTTTCTTTCTTTCTTTTTTTTTTCTTAACACCATAAAATCATCTTATAGGAAGACTATTATGTAGTCACTTTTGGAAATGTTTCCACTATATCAATAACTTGAAATTACTGTCTTCAGCTTCTTTAAATTACATAGACAAGTAACATTTTTGTGCACATCTCCAATATTAGTGTATTACGATGCAGGTATTCTAGAGCCAGCCTTGTGGTGTTGCACCTTGACCCTGCCATTTGTAAGCCTGAGTGACCTTGGGCAAGTTAGTTAACAATTTCCCCACTCCCACCCCAGTGAATAGAGAACCTATCTTCTGTGGTTATTGTAAAGATTAAGTGCAAATTCTGTATTAGAGAACTGAGAACTGTGTCTGCCTAGCACACAGTAAGTGCTCAAAGACAGACATTTTTCTATCCTTACTATATGTGATTATACATAATTTTATACTGTAAAATTTTTTCTCTTCTTTGGTTCATAATGACGCTATAGAAGAAGTTATACTCCTACCCCAGTGATTTAAATCATTAAAGTATTAGATTCCATCGCCTCACTAGTCACCTCTATTCTGAAGTTAGTAGCAAGTGTGTAAAAATGATGTTACCCGGTAGTGTGTTATTTTGCTAATCTGAAATTGAAAACTGACATAACCAATACCATGACAGCAGTTGGTATATATAGTTCTCATAAAACTCCAGTCAATTCAAGGACCCGAAAGTAGATCTTCACTATTCCTGTCTCCCTAGGTAGGTCTGAGTTTGGGGGTAGGACCTGGGTTTTTGTTCATTCCAAAGACTATAATTACTACCAAATGCCACAAGTCACTACCTTTCCAGTACCTGCAGACAGCTCCATCTTCTGCCAGCATCTATGCCAGGAATCAGATTGCCTCAGGACATTTTAAACAAATGTGGGCCAGGCTTTGTTCTCAAAGTAAGGTTTGCAGTTCTTCCTAAAATCATCCAGAGTTGCAGAATGTGGTACATTAAATTTGGCTAATGATGTAGCTCTTTGCAGTGCTCTGTTAAAAACAAAAATAGGTGGCGTCATAGTGTATTTGAAAGAACAGTCCCCAATTTTAAAACTTCTTTACCAAACCTCCTCTAAGCGATGAAATCCCAGTTATAGATGGCTCAAAGGTATAAAATCATATCTGCTGAGAATCACGGACCTTAATTAAATAAATAAGCAACACAGCACCTTTATTTAACAGTTCATAGTGTATGTCATAATTAATCGGATAGTCAGTTTCCCCAAAATAGTTGTAAACTGTAGGGGAGCAAAATGAGGAAGTGGAAAATACCGAAACCAAGCTGCCTCCACCTGGACTCACCTGCTCTGCGTTTGAGGGCAAAGACAAAAAAATCTCAAGGCTGTTTTCACTATTTCTGCAGTTCCAAATGTATAGTTGTACTGTGACACTAAGCCATTGTTGCATAATGGTTATTACTTACTTTCTGTTTTAACATGGTGAGAATTTCGACACTCAATTTCAAAAACTGATACTATTCATTGATATCTAATACCTAGTTTCTAAATGGGTTATTACATATTTCCCTATGTAAAAAAAATAATGACAACAGAAAAGAAAACCTAGCTCAACACCATTTTCCATGTGGTTTTAATTTTATCAGACTGTAGGAATTTTGGACACTGTCTTTGCCTAGATGTTGGAAGAAAATATTTTTTCTACAACAGCCAAGTCTTTCATACTTTAGCTATTGGATCAGCATCTCCTTGTATAGAGCCTATTTCTACAAAAGAAAGAGTGGCAACTGCAGGATTTATATAAAACGTTTGCAATTTGCCTTATTGAGCAAATTGCCTCCTTAGCAATAGAATGCAAGATTAAAAATAGTTGTGTGTATGACCAGACTCGCTGCCTAAAGAGGAAATGGATCTTGCTTTCTCACTCTTCAAAGCCATTGTTATATGAGAGATGCTTAGGGAAAAAAACCTCTCAATTCCCAGTTTTTCTTCAGCAGGAGCAGCTTAAGACGTGGAAACTAAAGTTTAAGTTTAGGATACACATTTATGCTCTAAAAAATGGCTTCATGTCTGTTCGTGGCCAGGCACAAAGATATGAACCAGAAAGCAGTGAAAAATCTTGACTACCTGGAGAATTGTCATTAACCTAACATGGCTGGGTACCAACCACAGTTTATTCTGTACTTCTGATCTGAACAAATACCTGAAACATAGACATTCAGAACCACCTAAGGGAGCCCCTTGAGGGAATTGAATCACTCAAGGGACAGATGTGCCAGTCAGGGCAAGTGTAGCTAGGGAGATGATACTTTAAAATACAAATAAAGCAAGAACAGGACACAATAGTATAATTAACTGTTAAATTGTGTAGCATGTGCTGTAAATCCCTCTTGGAGGCAAAGAGAAATTTCTTTGGATTGGTACTGTGGGTGCCTTTCCTGCAGGCCCGTCCTTGTCCGGGAAGTACTTTTGTATGGCGTGAAAAAGGCCTTCCTGTGAGTGGACAGGTGTTGCCTGGCCAGCAGCATGTGGGCAGGCCTTCAGTTCCCACTGCCCCTGGCTCAGGGTTGCATGCCATGAATCATGTAGCTGTACAAGGTGACCATGCTTTCTCAGTGTCCTCCCCTGGGGCATCGTGCATCACAGTTAAGTCTGGGGTTGGACGTGTGAAGAGCTCCCAGAAAGATCTGTGTATTTCTCCAGAATGTGCATTTGAGGGATACCTCTTAATTGAGCCCTGCCTTGTCCCAATTCTTCGCAGGTTCCTTCTGTTTGTTACTTGTTTTCATATTTGTCTCTCTGTTTGTACCTGGGTATCTCCGAAAGTGCCCATTACAGTGCTGGGCACAAATTAAGTGTTTAGATAATAAAGTATTTCCCACGTGATACTATCTAAGTAACAGGAGGATTAATATCAAATGAAAAATAGTCCAGAAGCACTGGGAAATAGCCTTTCCAAGATGGGGGATTTGTGGCACCTGTTTTCATGGACTTGGGTACTCCCGGGATCACTTTTTTGGGGGGATTTTTTTTTTTTTTTTGCCTTTTAGTTCCTAGGCTAGAGTTGGAATTGGAGCAAGAGGCTACAGTTGGAATTGGAGGCACCAACAGTACCTGCCTACACCACAGCCACAGCTACGCTGGATCTGAACTGCATCTGCAACCTACACCACAGCTCACGGCAATGCCAGATACCCAATCCACTGAGCAAGGCCAGGGATCAAACCCCTATCCTCATGGATCCCAGTTGGGTTCTTTAACCACTGAGCCACAAAGGGAGCTCCCTCTAAATATGTATTTTAATAGTAACTTTGTGGATGCTGTGGTTTCTCATCTGCCCAGGTAACATGTTTTATAACCTTAGACTTTTACTACAGGCATCTCCTGCCTGAGTGTTTTTCCAGGTGTACCCTGTCCATTTTCCCCTAGCCCCCAGTGCAGCACCTCAGTGTAGTATGTGTAGCTCAGCAGAGCTGGATACCCAGTCAGTATCATAACTTTCAAACCAAGTAACATGAGAATATTGAGAGAGCTTTGTTATTGGGCATCTGGGTTTAAGGAAAAATAAAATGCCCTGATAGATGAAGTCTCATCTGGATTTACTTAGTTCCTTTTCTATCTCCTCTCGCTCATCAGTCGGCCAGCAGGGAACAAAAGACAAACGTGTAGAACAGTTATATGTGATGGATCCTGTATGGAGAACCTTGAGGAGCTTGAGATTTTTGTCTTGCTAAAATTCACATTTTTGTGCCCCATATTGAAAAATAGCGAAGCAGTGGAGGGAAGGAGGGGCGTGCTTTAAATGCTGCCTGAGGTTGGGGATGGATTTAAGTCTTTGCACAGGACGTCTTTGACCTACGTGTGGTGTATTCTCAGTTACCCAGAGAAGAGGCACCTCAGGTGAGAGAAGCATATAATTCGGAGCCAGTGGAGGATTCCTCTGCTGCTTCATGTGGTTTGAGGGGCAAGCTGGTGAGGGCCATTGCATACGACTAGTTTAGGTCATATGAGACCCTGACATTGTAAAGAAACTGAAGCCAGATATGTGAACACATAAAAATATTTATGAATACTTATCGACTGTACCTAAACCGTTTTCATAAAGATGTACTTTTCAGGGTAAGAATTTGACTAAAGCAGAAACAATGTTTCTGTGATCACATTAGATGTAATCTCTATATAACAGTTTCCACTTGATCACATGGGCATTTTTACAGGCACAATATTAAGAACAAGATGTTTAGTGACTTTTAGTAGCTAAACCAAATATTAATACATGAGGAGTGTGAAACAGATAATTCTAACACATTGAAAGTGGGTGTCTACTGGGGCTGAGAACACTGTCTCGTAGTTTCCACTGTACTATATTTAACAGAGGCTTTTTATAATTCAGGGATACTAATTAGTAATTTTTCAACTTCCCACTATAGATATTATATCAGAACACATTACCACTGATAAGAATGGTGGTTGTGTGCTGCCTTAGTAGAAATAGACCCCACTGCTACACTGCTGAGAAGGTAGAGTTTTTTCCACCGAAAAATCATTGCTTTTAGCAACAGCATCTGTTGCACAACCACCATATAAAAGCATCATATGAGATGCTGGGAGAATAAAACTATGAGGCACAATCCCTCCCCAGGCTCATTGAGCTAGTGAAATGTATACTTGCCTGCTGAAGCAATTATGCCTGATTTCCAAAGCAGTTTTTAGCAGAGTTCCAGAAGTTTCTTCATGGCTCACTCTCTAAGATAGGGTTTCCAGTTTTTGCTTTTATACACCACCAATCCAGGAGGTAACCAGTGTCTACAGTGTGCGGTGCAAATCTCCTCTCTCCTCACTGCAGGTCTCTAAATTTGGAGTGGCTGACTGCAATACACAGGGCAGACACAGTATGGTCTGTACTTTTTAGATCATGTGTCCCATCAATAAAAAGTATTTTGACTTTCATTGAAATCATGCTTGATAAAGCTTTTGAACTGTTTGCGATGTAAAATACTTTAATAGTTTAGAAAATTGGTTAATTCTGTGTGACTGTGACATTGATTCAGTGGTCTAGTTCTAAGTTCAGTTTGATTCCTTACTTATTTTTAGTGTCTCATAAATAAAGATATCAAACAAGATACATAGTCGTAAGTGGAAGGCGCTGCCTCACTGGCTCCTCCCCCTAAATAAATCACAGTGCTTGTTTTCAATCCCATTCACCAATTATGCAAAGATTTTTAATTGGATTTTGCTAGTAAATTTCCATCTTGCTAGGTGTCAGTGAACCCTTCTTTCAAACTAAGTGAAAGGTGTCACATTATTTATCTTTAACAAATGGGTTAAACCCCAGTAAAACTTTCTTTGAAACATTTTTCACCCAGGTTTTTAGAGGTTACCCATAAGATAGTTTTTTTTTTTTTTAACTAATGTCATATCTTACATGGGTTTTAACAGAAAGATCACATCACAATGAGAACATTTCTAAATGTCCATTTTCCAAAAAATGCTCTTTCCACAGCTCAAGTTTCCCAGCAGTTTCTCTCTCGCTTACATTAAAACGTTCTTTGGCCTTGAAGAGATAGATGATATATATTTATTTTTATAAAGGCATCAGCCACATAAGCTATTCCTTCAGCCCCTTATCGGGACAAGAAAAAAAAATGTCAGCATATTTGGAACACTTGTCATTTTATGAAAGAAAAACGTGCAGCTCTTTGAATTCTGCAGTTCCTGTAAGTAGTTTGCCATCACATCATTAGGAAAGCTCTCATGGCTCAAAATGTTTTCCTGATTATTCCCCTTCTCGTGATAGACTGTTGTCAGCATTCTTCTCTTTAAGTAGTAGAAGCTGTCAATTACTGACTGGGGACACATAAATAGGGCTATGTAGCCACACATTGAAAACGAACAAGGCACGAGGATTCTCAGGAACTTCCTACCTTTCTTCAGGACTCCTGGACACCGTCCACAGCCATCAGATGGATGAGGGAGCCATACATTAAATACAGGAAATCTTAATATCCGGCTTTTCAGATTAAACACGCAGGTTTGGGTAGTTCCTTCCTGTCCCCATTGGGTGGTTATGTGCCCCATATTTTGGAGACCAAGGTCCGCCCAGTGTTTCTCTACTTTAGCTGTACTTTAGACCACCTAGGGAACCTTACAAACCTGTAGTTCCCAGACCAGTCCTAGACTTGTGTGTTTTTTAAAGCTCCCCAAGGGATCCCAGTGTTCAGCGAAGTGCTAATACTCAGTACCACTAAGTAATACTTAGTACCACTTCATTGCCCTCCCTGCTGTTTACTGTCTCATTCTCTTGGGCACTCAGGGCTCTTGGCATGCCACATGCTGCTGCTGCTGGTCCATAGGGGCCTCAAGCCCCTAAGCGGGACCGTTAATGCTGTTGCATGTCACAGGAAATTTTATCGTGAACCAAAAAAACCCACTTTCCGCAACTGTGAAACCAAGGTTGTAGTTAGGTCTGCTCTCTGATGTTATGCAACATTTGTTGAGCAAAGCAGGGAACAGAGCATGGCTTGGGCTCCTCATTGCAAGGTGAACTCATGCTATTGAGAAAAAGCTGGGAGTCAGAGGAAAAAAAAGAAATGTTAGAAGTATGGGGAGGAGTGAAATCAAAAAGACCTATTATTGATAGTATTGGTAGGAATTTCTCCTTTCATATTATTTCTAGCTTTTAAGCAGGCCTGTACCATCAGATAAGAATAATGACCTTTGAATTAACACATTTATGACTCAAAGATATTATTTATAAGTGGAGTTCGCATTCATCCCTTTCCTATTATCTGCTATACCTGCATTAAAATTTTTTTTCAATTATAATATAGCCATTGCCCCCAAGTTCCTTGAGGACTTTAGCACCTAGGACACTCCTGACCTCTTCATGGTCCAGCTGAAAGGTTGATGTGAGGCATGGCAAGGGAGGTCCACAGCCCTGCCTTGTTCTATTTGACCAGTGTCCGTGACATACCATTAGGTAAATACTTTAACTTCACTCCAGATTATGTTTGAATGTGTCCAGTAACTCAGTTACAGAGGTCAACACTTAACCTATACAGGTTAGAGACTAGTCTAAGATTATACCAGGGGTCCAGCTAGACCTCTCAACTCCTGGGGATGGCTATTTACTCTGTCCAGTACTAGTCATTATTCCCTTTTACCCTTAGTCTTGTTAGATTGCATTTCTGACAAATATATCAAGAAAGGAAGATAGTTCATTTCTGTTGTAGAATATTTATTGAGTAGCGCTAGCATTAGGCTAGAATACAAGAAATATTAAACAGTCCCTACCCTGAAGTAATTTCCAGTATTGTTGGAAATTCTGTACATACAAACAATGAGCACTTAAATAGCAGTACCAGGCAGTATATAGCTCGGTGCCCAATTAGTGTTTTATGAAGACTATAAATGCCCTCAAGAAGATGATAATAATTAGGAAAAGCTTAAAGGGGAGGATGGATAAGGTTCTTGGAAGACTGAGTTCCCACTACACATTCTTTTTTTGGCCAGATCTGTAGGTTAGTTTTTTAATTAAGGGTTGCTGTTCTTTGTGACCAATGATTTCCTTCATAAATATTTGCAAGACTCCTGTACTATGTTTACTGGCTACACGCTCAGTTTCTGCCGACAATCAGCCCTCCGTATCTGCAGTTGAATCCACAGATACAGAAACCATGGATGCAAAACCCTTGGGTACGGAAGGCCAACTGTATTCACGGTACCATACCGTTTTATGTCAGTGACTGGGAGCATCCACTTAGTTTGGTATTCACAGGGCTCCTGGAACCAGGCCCCTGCAGATAACAAGGAATGACTGTTGCTTGAATTTTCTCTTCATAGCTAAAATCTTTTATCTCTATATAATTCATCTTTATTAAATCTGATGTTAATGAATGGAAAATGAAAAAGAACTTTTTGATAGAATGATAATTATTCCAGATGAACTATTCTGAAATGCCTATCCATATGCATGCCGTTGTTTTCAACCTCGTTTCAGCTCACCAGCTTTCTTTTTACTGCCCCTTCATTTTGTTTTCTCCCTGCCTCAGTCTTCTGTCTTTGGTTAAGAGAGATGTATTTCTTATTTCTATTTACTTTTTTTTTTTTTAGAGCCACACCTGTGGCATATGGAAGTTCCCAGGCTAGGGGGTCAAATCAGAGCTGCAGCTGCCGGCCTGTGCCACAGCTACAGCAATGCCAAATCCAAGCCGTGTCTATGATCTATACCACAGCTCATGGCAACACCAGATCATTAAGTGAGTGAAGCCAGGGATTGAACCCACATCCTCATGGATACCAGTCAGGTTCGTTACCACTGAGCCACAACGGGAACTCCAAAAGCGATATGTTTCTTCTTTTAACTCATTCTCCCAGCAAAGAGATCACATTGATAAAAGATGTTGATATTCTAGAGAGGTATATTTTCTACCACCCAGTAAAGAGAGTTTTAAAATATATGTAGATGGTGCCCACAGAAACTGCAGAAGCGAAGCAAGTGGTTATGCTGTGCAGTCCACAAGCACAGAAGAGGTCAGCGGAAGGTTATCTTCCTTCTGAGAGTCGATTTCTATAGAGGTTCTTGGAGTGAAGATCTGGAGGTTATTAGAGATGGATTGTAGCTCAGATGGCACAGTAAAAAGGAAATAAGAGCTAAATTTAGAAACTACATGAAAGCTTTTCAAAAATAGATATAAAGCTAAGAACACATAAGAGGCAATATGCATTTTTATCCTTCTAAAAAAGCAATGAAAATGCTAAGTCCTTCTGAGTTATATAAAGATGGATTTAGCTTGGTTTTTATTTCATGACCCATGTACTAGGTCACCAATCAGCTTTTCATGGGAGGCTCATCAGAGTTTAAGGAGAAGAGGACATTTTGAATATATAGTATCTGGTAAAATCTTCATGCGCATCTCTTTGGTTTTTGTCAAGTTACAATCTTTGAATGTTTTGAAAACTCAACATTGAAATGAATAAAGCATAATGAGATTTGGGTTTACCTATGGAGGAAAAAAATTGCATGTGAATGAAGTCAACTTGCTGCTATTTGGAAAAACAATTTTAACAATAAAATAATCACTAGTAGTTACTATAGTTGTTGTGTATAACTATACCTTAAGAATTTAAAATAGCATTTCCTTAAGATACCAAACTGTTAGTGCTATATAGCATGTTGGTAGGAATCATGGAAGTCATTTATATTTTTAGAATTGATTCCCCAAAGTTAAAATCCCCAAAGGGCTGGTTCACTAAATGTAAGGAAAGGGCTAGGTTGAGGGTATTTCACCATAATTCCCTTGATCATATCTGAAGTACAAACTAAAGGCTGCATCTCTTTACTGAGCCATTAGCGTGTGCTTGTTCTGTGCTGTTTTACGTATGGTATTATATTTACGCTTTATGACAGCGTTTTGATGAAGGTATCATGATGTCAATTTAGGAGTGAGGAAATTGCAGCTTGGAGAAGCCCCAAAGCAAGTAAAAGCGAGCATGGGTGAAACTCAGTGTTTGACTCCAAAACTCCCATTTAGTTGTAAGTAGAAGCATTATGTTAACTTTATTCACACACAGATTTTTATTATAGCTTGCCAGCTATGGTCTCTTGTCTTCTTAGAATGTGGACATAGTATTACTGGATCTTACAGTTTATCAAGAGGTAGGAAATTGTTTATTTAATGGAAAAGTTCGCAGTTTGAGATGTTGACTGCTTTAAAAAAAATTGTTCTACGCCAAGCAGGTCTATAGATCAGCTCACTTCTAGTCTTCTTAATTTCTCTAGTCCACGTCTTCCCCTTGCAGAAGTCAACCCTGAGTCCTAGTTTGCCCAGGACACTAATGGTTTACCCCCTCTTGTCCCAGTGTCCCACTAGTTAAGCATTTGTTCCAGTTTCTCATTTTTTAATGAAGTATTCTTATTAATAGCTGCATTAAAATAAACCAGGATGGATTTGAAAGACTTTCACTTTGTATTTCCAAATTCTGCTCGTGTAGTTGAGCAGATTTCTCACTTTAGCACTTGATTATATATGAAAGATGTTCCAACTCTTTTCCAGATACTTCCCAGAAGCAGTGTAACTGCATCTCTCTTTCAAAGACAGCATGTGGGCACTCACTGCTAATACGGAATAAATGTGGACAAGAGTGACTAGGGACGGCCAACTCCTCCTAGTCTCTAGGGTGATAGAGAAGGATATGTTGCTACTGGCTTTATTATCCATTGTCATTAGTCAGTCATGCTGTGCCCTGGTCTGCAAGCTGTGAGGTCCACCAACACACCAGATCTTTAGTGAGCAGGGTCATTGAAAAAATGTTACGTATGTGAAATATAAGTGGAAAATTAAGACTGAGTAGTCTTGGCAGTTCCCAGTGTGGTGTAGTGGGTTCATGATCCAACTTGTCTCAGTGGAGGCTCGCTCTGGTTCGATCCCCTGCCTAGCTCAGTGGGTTAAAGAACTGGCATTGCTGCAGCTTTGGGGTAAGCTTGGATTTGATTCTTGGCCTGGGAACTTCTGCATGTTGTAGGTGGGGCCAAAAAAAAAAAGACTGAGCAGTCTTGCCAGGGTGATCTGATAGCTTTCACTTCAGTGGTTTTATCATTTATTGTTGGATGTAAATCTATTACTGTTTGCTCTATTTTATTTTGCAATAAGTTCTTTTGGCCACAAAAAGCTTTTTAATTTTTGGCCCCACCCAAGGCATGTGGAAGTTCCCGGCCTAGGGATCAAACTTGCGCCATAACACTGACCTGAGCTGCTGCAGTAATAATGCCAGATCCTTAACCCACTGCACCACAAAGGAACTCCCTTTGTTAAAATAAGTTTTTTTAAGCCCAGAAAATGCATATTTAACAAAAAATTTAGTACTTAATTTTTGTTTCTCAAGAAGGTGAATGATAATTTATAATTTGTACAAAAGTGTTTATTGATATTTAGCATCCACTATTGTAGCCAAAGTGATAGCCACCACAGAATATATGAGAGACACAGATATGCTATAAAAGTATCAGCATCTACTTAAAAAGTTAGCTGTTATATTCAGAAGATTGTGCCCAAACATGACATTTTAGCATGGGCAGCTGCAGAAAATTTAAACATATTACTCTGTGAAGCATGACTTTTCATTTAGATCAAGTGACTTCACTCTGAATTAATTTAGTTCATTTTTTTCCCTCAAGTTTTCCTATGCAGGGTGAACAAAATATGAAGCTATAGCTATTAATCTATTAACTTCCCTAGCAGAAAGAAATATTTACAAACAATTGATGGTTTGGTTTTCCACTTCTTTTAACTCATGGAATCAAGGTGAAGCTTTTGATAGTTCATATTGAATGTAGTGCTTCATAGTACATAGTGTCGTGGCAAAACATTTATTAAATTGAGAATTCTATGGAGCAAAAACGAACATAATTGTGTTGAAACAAGCTGTGATAATCTGCCAATCTTGAGTTTTGTCTCCTAAAAGTATCTGTGAAAGAATATTATGGACTGATAAATTAGATAGTTCCTATGAAAATATTTGAACTGAAGTATTGACGTATTGCATTTGAAAAAATAATATAGTTAAGAATACCTTCTGGAGTTCCCGTCGTGGCTCAGTGGTTAACGAATTTGACTAAGAACCGTGAGGTTGCGGGTTCAATCCCAGGCCTTGTTCAGTGGGTTAAGGATCCGGCGTTGCCGTGAGCTGTGGTATAGGTTGCAGATGCGGCTCGGATCCCGCGTTGCTGTGGCTGTGGCTGTGGCTGTGGCGAAGGCCGGCAGCTACAGGTCCTGTTAGACCCCTAGCCTGGGAACCTCCATATGCCGCGAGTGCGGCCCTAGATAAGGCAAAAAAAAAAAAAGAATACCTTTTATTTAGCAGAGTTACCAAGTATTCAACGCTGAAAGAATATTTTTCTGTTAAAAATATTAAAATCTTGGAATTCCCATTGTGGTGCAGCGGAAACGAATCCAGCTAGGAACAATGAGGTTGTGGGGTCAATCCCTGGCCTCACTCAGTGGGTTAAGGATCCAGTGTTGCCATGAGTTGTGGTATTGGTCGTAGATATGGTTCAGATCTCAAGTTGCTGTGGCTGTGGCTGTGGTGTAGGTCGGCAGCTACAGCTCCGATTTGACCCCTAGCCTGGGAACTTCCATATACCTCGGGTGCAGCTCTAAAAAGCAAAAAAAGAAAAAGAAAAAAAGAAAATTACCAGTTTCTCAACATGAGTCCAAGTAACTTGTTATTTGTAATCTTCCTGAAATTTGAGTCCTTCCTCACAGTGACAAATTAAATAATTGGCTGTTTACTCTCCCCAAATGCCTAGTGAGATAAGGGTTTTCTTCTTTACCACCCTTTCTTCCATCAGATTCTAGATGTTACATTACTCTTCTTCATACTGCTGTTGATTCTTTTTACATTCTTACTACTGGAACAGTTTCTTGCTCTCGGAGTTAAAGAGGTATATAAACAAGTGTTCTAGGAAGTTCCTTTTCTTCTGCAAAATTCTGGAGCTGTCAGCTTTTCCCTTTCAGTTCTCTTGAACACAATTTCTAAAGCTGCAGTGGTCAGGTTTCACATCAGATATCCCGGAAAGACCCTGAGATTCCTGGGTACATCTGAGACTCCCTTCATTAAGGAGCTTGTTGTTTTAGGGTTTCTTTCTTTCTTTTTTCTTAATTTGACTGTCTACCAAGCTGAGCAGGGGACCCTTCTTGATTTGTTTTTCCTATTGTCAAACAAAATAAAATTCCAAACCAGCAGCAGCACACTCCTCTGGCTAATAAGATTGTAGGAGCCCAGACATTGAAAATGGCTAAAGTGATTATGTTTTTCCTAAGACGTAATATCAGGAAATGAACCACATGCAAAATGTGAACTCAAAAATGAGGATGATTTCAATCTATAAAGCAGGCATTAGCCTATCATGCCAGTGTGGGGGAGAATCAGTGACTTAGTTGTTTTGCTTGTGTAAAATCAGTCCCCATTTGGTGGTTGGGAGTCTCAGTCTCTAGTCAGTGCTTTTCAAAGTGTGATTCAGGAGAACACAAGTCGCATTAACATCAGGAGAGAGAACATCAGTCTCTAATGAGAACATCAGTCGCATTAACTAAATGCAGCCGTGGCCGGACATGTTTGCGAAATACAGTAATATCTCCACCCTTACTCTTTGCTCATGGATTCCTAACACTGTTATCTTAGTAAAGGTTCAGAGTTCTGCAGTATAGACCGTGTAAACATGATTATTATCTACAGTTATCTGACTTTGGCTCTAAAACCCACTTCTCAAAGAAACAGCCATTAAAATCCCAAGTAACTAATGGTCCTCAAATAGTCTTTGAAAGCAGCCATATTAGTACCTAATTGTTTTGAATCTTAGTAATTATGTATGTCTTTAAAAGAATCTTCTAATTTACTCATTACTATGACCTTGAATACACTCTTTGAAAACAAACGGTTTTTTTAGTATTCATAATGTGTGCATATGTATATATGAGTATATGTATTTATATGTATACACACACATACACCCATAATATATTATCATCCTAATCATGAAGATAACAAGTAGTTATCAAGGAGTGCGCACTTTATTTCATCCCAAGATTGTACAAACCTGAGGGCAAGATTCTTCATAATGCAACCATGTAATTACGTCAGTCAACAGACTCTTTTTAGAACTGCTTGGTGTGTGTTATACAGTGATTCATCAAGCTCTGACCTGCAGTGTCATTGATATGATAATTATGACATGGCCTCCAGACATGAAAAAGGAAAATGATAATCAAAAGGACTAAATAGAAGAATATTTGTGTGAAATTTATAGTGGTAGAGCAAGAAAAAGATGGAGTCCTTTAAAAGAAAAAACATTTTAAATAATAAGTATTTTCTCCTTTTGAAGGAGGAATCCACTGTGTTAGAATAGGCAAATATAGCTTATACTGAAGCAAAAGCAAAAAAATGAGTTTCTAGCAAATGTTTTTGGGAGAGGAATTGTGTCTTATAGTCATTGATTACCTTGGTGAATGCCATGATAAAGATTAAAAATAAAACTCTAACCATAGGAAGGCAAATTTAATAATAATAAGAAATCAGTTTGTGGTCTCAAGTAGAATGATATGTGACAGTTTAATAAACTTTCTTATTTAATATTTTGCTATCTGGAACATTTTATTTTATCAGTGTCTAGTGTCTTGCTTGACACATGGTAGAAAAGTTTTCTTTTGTTTTGCTTTGTTGTCTTTTTAGGGCCACACCCATGGCATATGGAAATTCCCAGGCTAGATGTCTAGGAGTCGAATCGGAGCTACAGCTGCTGGCCTGTGCCACAGCCACAGCAACTCGGGATCCGAGCCACTTCTGTGACCTACACCACAGCTCAAGTCAACGAGGGATCCTTAACGCACTGAGCAAGTCGAGGAATCGAACACAGGTTATATTCGTGGATATTAGTCAGGTTCATTATCGCTGAGCCACGACAGAACCTCCCAAAAAGTATTTGTTAAAGTAATTAATATATTAATGGAAATTTTAACATACCACAAAACTTCATAGTAATTAAAATTTCATAATAATTATTATTTCATGGAGTTAGGTATTTTTACTAACAAACCTTATAAGTTTCCTGACAGCCCTAAAAGGAATTCTTTCCCTTGTTTCATAGTTGAGGTAGCTGTGGTTCAGGAAAGTTGAGAGACCAGCCTACAGACACAGGGCTGGAGTGTGACAGTTATGATTGAAGCCCAGTTTGGTCTCAAGCAATTATTCCCAGTCTTCCTCTCTGCTACTCTGAAAGTTCTCTGCAATACTCACTAAGAGATTCAATACAGTCACCCCTCTGTATCAGCAGATTCAACCAACTGAAGAGAGAAAATATTCCAGGGGGGAGGGGGGAATTCCAGAGAGTTCCAAAAATCAAAACTTAAATTTGCTGTACTCCGGCAACTATTTACATAGCATTTACATTGAATTAGGTATTTTAAATAATCTAGAGATGATTTAAAGTATATGGGAGGGAGTTCCTGTCATGGCTCAGCAGTAACAAACCCAACTAGTATTTGTGAGGATGCAGATTCGATCCCTGGCCTCGATCAGTGGGTTAAGGATCCAGCATTACCATGAGCAGCGGTGTAGGTCGCAGACTCGGCTTGGATCCGGAGTTGCCGTGGCTGTGGCGTAGGCTGCCAGCTGCAGCTCTGATTCGACCCTTAGCTTGGGGACTTCCATATGCTACAGGTGTGGCCCTAAAAAGATAATAAATAATAAAATAAATAAAGCCCTAAAAAGATAATAAATAAATACATATATACATACAATAAAGTATGTGGAAGGATGTGCATAAGGTATCTGCAAATACTATGACATTTTATATAAGGATCTTAAGCATCTGCAGACACCTGCTCTTTTTCCTTGTGATACCAGGGTGAAGAGGGACATGGGTGCTTAGCAAAGGAGTGTTAGAAGTTCTCTAGCACCGAAAGATTCCACACATAGGATTTATAATCTTCATCAGGAACTGAAAAGGCTGTCATATAGTAATTTGTGATTTTGCTGAGCCATGAGTTGAATCATAAGTGTGGAGAGGGTGTTCTGCGGGAATGGGTCACTCGCTCCATGAGCCCAGCCAGCAGAGGCTCAGTGTGACTTTGCTCCTCTTTGTCATTTATTCAGTAATGCCCATAAGAAATTGCATCAACAGCTGTCACTCCATGTATGATGCACCTTAATGAGGATCCGCTTTTGAAGTTGTGATGAGGAGTGGTAAGAAATGTCAGTTCTTGCCCAGGTTTTGGCTAGGAGGTTTTAAGGTGTGTTTACAAATTTTAGGACACATTGAGCTCTGTTATTCAGGGTGATCTCCAGAATGTTGTTTCCCATTTAAGCAAATAAAGGTGAATAATTTGCCTGAAGTCACGGAGCTAGTAAGGGTGTGCCCCAAGTTTTAAGTTTTCTATGCTGTTTTCCTTCTCTTTTGCATTTTAAACAGTTATCAGCTTAGCGTGCTAGGCTCTGCCTGTAAGTGTTCAGTTCTGACATTTAACCTGTCTAAAATAAGTGCTATTGTTACCCCCATTTAACAAGATAGGAAACAGAGGTTTAAAGATGTTAACCAGCTTGCCCGAGGTCATGCTGTGCTAGTACTGGGTGAACCAAATATCCAAATGGAAATAAGCACCTAGGGCTGGGGGAGAATAAGATGTGCACCACAGTTCAGGATTTAAACAACTCAGATAGCAGTTTGGACTCTCTCTAGTTCAGAGGCCCTCGGTGTGTGTTGGGCATCCTTTCAAAGAGAGCAGCCCTAATGAGCTGAATATTTGTGTCTAAGAGCTTCAACAAATGTGGAAGTTACCATTTGGTTTTCTACTTCTGGAGTGTAGGAACCGGCATAGGTGTGACATTCCAGCCTAAAGCCACCCCGAGCTGTTAATGAGTTTTTGAAAATCCTTCCAGAGTGACTATAAGATCTTTTTTATTTCATGTGCACACTTGGCCCTCTGTGGGCAGGGAAAGAGTCACTGTGGTGAGGACTCAGTTCTTCCTTCCTTTTACCGAAGCAACCTTGGAAATATCAACATATCTAAGATTTACCTGAATTTTATGATCACCAACTCACAAAAACAAGACATTACCACATTGGCACATCCTGCGGTTTCCATGTGGTCTTTCCCTAGAATTCTGCCAGAGTTCATAAGAGTAGCTACTTAGTTCTCACAATGTTCCCTCTAAGGCTTGCCACCAGCTTGCTAAGAATTCTGAAAGCTAGCATTCATTATTAAATATTTCTATCCAGTGTGTTCAGCTGTAACTTAAAATTAAATAGAGCCACATGTTGCTTTTTATATTTGATTAATTCATACCTGTTTTGCTTTTCTATGTACAATGTTCAAAAATAGTAAGGATAGTTAATTATAATTATTATTTATATGATTAGAAATGACTTCTTTCCTTTTCATCGTAGTCTTTTTCCTTAGTAATTGTTTAATTTCACATAATTACTTGTGATTTTTACTACTTTACATTTGATATTTGGACAATTAGGAAAGGGTCTAATTTATCTTCTAACATATTAGAAAATATTCTTTTCACATACAGAATATTTTTTTTTTTACCAAGAAAATGAGAGGATTGCACTTCCAATTGAGGACGTTCATATAGGCAGTTTACAAATTCAGTATGTATTTTGTAAAATGCTGTCATACTTTTAAATACCTTAGAGAACTTTAGATGAAAGTTCTCACATAAATGCGAATTACAGTTGATTATATTACAGCAAGGATGGAATGAAACAACAAAGCTTAGGAGGCAATAAAAATGATGTAGAAATTCTGCCCTGAATAAAGGCAAACTAGTGATCTGTGTGTTTTTTGAGGCCAGTTTACTGCCACAGATGGTGGAGGTTGAGTTATGGTTCATAGTGGAGATTAATTTTATAGCTTTCACTGTGGAGGGTAATTTGAACTAAATATCAGCATGAAACTTCCTCAGTAGATTTTTTTCTTTTCCCAGAGTCAAAAGAGGGTGCCTTGTTTATTTTGTCTACCGAGCTTTTGTTCACTTATTCCTTGGAAGAGTCACACATCTTCATCTCCTCCTGCCAGCTGAATCCTGCCTTCTCTCTGAGACCTTGTCTGACCTCTCCATTCACACTGAGTTCTACTCGTTCAACCCTCATGTAGCATTTTCATGTACAGACTTAACTGTGTTCTGCCTTGTATTGTCAGGCACTGTTTGAGATAGCAAGGTCTTATTTCAATAAATGATATATTTCATGCTCCTGGAAGGACAGTGTCATGACTCCTCAGTGCTCTGTGCATTTTAGGTGTTTTCTTTTTTTGACAGTCATATAGCTGTATGGTTAAATAAAACCTTAGATGACTTGATCCAACTGCATGATCTTGTAGACCAGGAAAATGAAGTCCTAAAGAGGTAAAGGAGTTTCTTCTTGTGTTGGGGTAAAGCCAGGACTAGAGTTTAGGTGTCCTGATTTTTTTTTTTTTTTGTCTTTTTGCCTTTTATGTAGAGCTGCACCCGTGGCATATAGGAGGTTCCCAGGCTAGGGGTCTAACAGGAGCTGTAGCTGCCAGCCTTCGCCACAGCCACAGCAACGCGGCATCCAAGCCGCGTCTGCAACCTACACCACAGCTCACGGCAACGCCGGATCCTTAACCCACTGAGCAAGGACCGGGATTGAACCCGCAACCTCATGGTTCTTAGTCAGATTCATTAACCACTGAGCCATGAAGGGAACTCCAAGGTGTCCTGATTTTCAGTTTAGTATAATTTCCAAGCTTCCTTCCTTGTATCCTTCATTCAACAAGTATTTATTGAGCATCGGTATTAGGCACTCTGCTAGGCCCTGATACTGCAATGCTAAACCTGTCTTGGAACTTATACTGTGATCAGGGAGAGAGATACTAACAAATATCATACAAATAGATGCACAACGGCTACTGAAGTAAGTGCTGTTAAGGATTATGTAGTTCTGAGAGAATAGGTAATGAGTGGAAATTTCCTTGAGAAACCAACTGCCTTGTAAGACTCCACGTTGTGTTTATATTTGCCTTTTTTTCTTTCTTTCTTTTTTTTTTTAAAAAAAAAAAAAAGAACAGCTGCACCTGCGGCACATGGATGTTCCCAGGCTAGGGGATGAATCAGAGCCACAGCTTCAGGCCTATACCACAGCCACAGGAACACCAGATCCTTAACCCACTGAGAGAGGCTAAGGATTGAACCCTCATCCTTACGAACATTAGGTTAGGTTCTTAACCTACTAAACCACAACAGGAACTCCTGTTTATATAAGCTTTTTAAAATGCAGCTAAATTAGACATTATTTGTTGTCTCTTCACTTTGTGCTCAGTCCCAAAATAAATTGAGTCAGTAAGCTACAGCCCCTTCCCTCAGTATATAGTTTAGAAGAAGTAACTGTTAACATGAATCAAAATGTAGATATTCTGTGGTTCAGAAAACACAAAGATCACATTTTGGGTGAGAGGAGGACTGTCAGGAACATCTTCCTGTAAGATACAGCCCTGGAACAAAAGCTAAAGAATGTGCAGAAAAGAACAGAGAAAACCTTCCAGATATAAGAATAAGAAAGCAGAGATAGAGCAAGAATAGGGAACTAGAGGAGTTTTCCAACCATAGAATATAATCTCATTTTATAAGAGCAGACTTTTCCGTTAGACAACATTCTCAACAGTTACATATTTTAATGCCCTTACAGTCAACTGAAATTAAGGATGGAAATGCAAATATTCCAATAATCCTGTGCTTTGTTTGGTTACCATCTCCATAGACTCCCCCCCCCCCAGTCTCACTCCTACCCCTCTGTGGGAACTATGCATAATTCTTTCATTTCTATATATTACCTAGCATCTTATTGGGGTCCAATCAACATTTAATCATAATGGTGAAGTGTCTGCTATTGTTGAAACTGTTTTCTCTGGGATAAGTTACCTTCTCTAGAAAGAGAAATGGAACTCCTTCCAAATGACATGGCTGGCAAAATGTAGTGAGTATCAAATTCAGTTTTTAAATGCTACCTACACCAACCTGTGTCATCATGTAGCTTTTACCCAATTCAGGGAGAGGTCACAACCATTTCTCCCTATGGCTTGTGTAATAGTGTGTCTACATACTGTTGTAGGAAAGTGCCTCAGAATTACTTATTAGCTTGTGTTAAGTGGCCAGCTACTGTGTTCCCGGTTTTGTGTAGGACAGAGTGTTACTGATCAATCTTGTTAGGGAAACGAATGGAGAAGGAAAAGAGTGGCACCTGATCCAACTCACGTACAGATATACTTATCTTTTATGGAGTTGCCAAGATTTAAAGTTAGGACTGTTTCATGGAAAAAAATCTAGACTTTTGGCTTCCTTTGTTAATTGGAAAGTCTAGCAACACTGGGCCTACATCCTAACAGAAACAATTAGTTGGAGCAAAATAGCAACTATCCGTTTTAATCAGGGCGTGTGTCTCTCAGTGTCTTGCAGTCCCCATCACTCCCTGTTGCCTCTCCAGCCTGTTTTACTCATTTCTGTGGCTTCCTAGCCTTTAAAATGCCCCCTGCTTTGAGGTGACTGTTGCTTTTATGAGCCTTTTCTCTTTGGTTTCCGATAGCAGTTTTCTGGCCAGTCCGACAGTTAATTATGAACACAACAACTAGTATCTATGTGGTACTTGATAATTTGCAGTGGTTCTTAAACTCTTACATACATTAGAATCTTGCAGGGGGCCTTGTAAAACAGATTGCTGAACCTCATTTCCAGAGTTTCTGATTCAAAAAGCTTGAGGTAGGATTGGAGGATCTGGCATTTTTATCACATTCTCAGGTGATGCTGCTGTTATGTGGACCACCTTTTGAGAACCACTCCCTTACTATATTGTATAATAAGCCACACGAGGCTGGTGGGGCAGGATATTCCCCGCCAGAGGTAACAATTGGAAAGATTAAGCAACTACCCAGGGTCATAAGAAGAAACAGAGTAAGATTAAAACCATATCTTTTGAGTACGTCCAGCAGGAGACCATCTTGTTCATTCCCATTTCTGCCCTCAGCTGCCCTGCGAGATCCACAGAATCCTCTAGAGAACCCTGTAATACAGAGGTAGCCATGGGGACTCTAACTGAGGATTATACCAAAGGTGATCATTGTCATACTTCAGAACACAGAGTTAGCACTCGTTCATATTCAGTGAGCAAGGGCAGAATGGTCCAGGTTGAAATTTGACATTAGGCCTACCTACAAAGGTATGAGATGTGCCTGCCTGGCAGGGTGGAGGAGACCCCACAGTCACTGTATGTGCCTGGAGCGGGTCCAGTTCAGCAGGCAAAAGATAGAGCAGGTGGGACCAGTAGAGTCCTTGGTATTGATGCAGAGCACCAAATACTGCAGAGCTGAGCAGAGCACTGGGGATTCGTTGGGGAGCCAGTGATGTTGTTTTCAAAAAGGGAGTCTTCTGGGGAACTGTGACTGAGTGGGCCCACCTGGAGTGAGACTCGGGAACAGAACTTTAACCCTGCGCGATTACTGGTGGGATAAGACAGATTACCTGGGTAGGGACTAGGTACAGAAAGCAACCCTAGGGATCCATTTTTTCAAGATTAGGGTCCGGGGCAGGACTAGAGCTTCTCAGTAGTAGATCTGTCAGTGTCAGAGGAGAACTAGTAAGAAAGGTGCTTTCTTCAGTCTCAACATGTTGGGCTTCTTAAAACCTGAAGTCAAAATTAGGCTAATGACATGGGGCCCTTCCCTCTTATGGAATGAGAAAGAAGATAAAGACTGGGAACGAGACAGGCCTATCATGGATTAGGTTTATTAAAATTCTATCTGCTTAAAACTCTATGAAAGGAATAATTAGGTCATCATGTAATCATGGTAGTCATTCACTAACCTAGTTCACAAGTTTGTATTTCTGTACAAAATCAAGACTGTTTTAAAAATTATCAGCCATCTGCCTCCAGTTTCCAGGGTAATTGGTTATTATATTTGTTGATTTGAATATTTGTGTGTGTGTATAATTTATATTCTACGCCCATGAAACTTATTTTGCTTAGGATTGATAGGCAGTGGTATAGTCTGGTTAATTTAGGAATTGACCGTGCAACGTTTTGATTTCAATCTTGTTGAAATTTTCTTAAATATTTTTACTTCTTTCCTGCTAAATGTTGAGTAGTGAAAATAACAGCCCTTTTTCCTTTTAACAAATTGAATAGGGTCAGTCTGATAATATAGATAAAGCAGGTATAAAATAAATAGTGGAAATTTGGGTATGTATGAGTGGAGGGTTACTGTTGCTGTTCAGATTAAATCATTACTAATAACTGTCTTCTCGAGCTCCCATTGTGACTCAGTAGGTTAAGAACCCGACTGGTATCTGTGAGGATGAGGGTTTGATCCTGGGCCTGGCTCAGTGGGTTAAAGATCCGGCATTGCCACAAGCTGTGGTGTAGGTCATATATGCCACTTGGATCTGGTGTGCTGTGGCTGTGGCATAGACTGGCAGCTATAGCTCTGATTCGACCCCTAGCCCAGGAACTTCCACGTGCCACAGGTGCAGCCCTAAAAAAAAGGAAAACAAACAAAAAACTATTCTCTGGTGATTTTGCATCCTGTCCTTAAAAGCAAACTGTAGAAACTGAGTTTGATTGAGTTCCCTCTAAGATACAACATTCATAGGCTGTGTATATTATGTATTTGATTATAATAAACTGTAAACATAGAGGGGATAAGTATTCCTGTCTTTTTTCCCTTTAATCCTATTAATTGTTTTAGGATTATGATAATCACCTGAAAATAGTCATTCTATGTAGCATGACCTCCTCATTGTTCGAGCCAGGGCTAAACACTGCTTCTCTAGTCAACTTTAGGTAGCCCCAGGGTTTATTCTAGAAGGAAAGATTTGGGGCTGGGTTTTATCTAAAGGGAAAAAAAAGAAGCATTACTTCCTTATAAACCAGTTTGAAAACCGGCGTATGAGAAAAGACCTCAATTGTGCACAATGTAATGTGCAAAACAAAGGTAATTTTCAGTGGTGGAAAGGAGATTAAAACTGCTGGTTTTTATTTTTTGCTTTTTAACAGGCTCATGCACAATTAGTTCGAGAAGTTGATGTGGAGAAGGTGTCCGCTTTTGAGAATCCATACGTAGATGCAATAAAGAGTTTATGGAACGATCCTGGAATCCAGGAATGCTATGACAGACGACGAGAATATCAGTTATCTGACTCTACCAAATAGTGAGTATTCAGCCAGTGGGCCCTTTCCATCGTTTTCTGTCACGTGCAGGTGCTCTGCGGTGAGAACCTCTGCAATTTGTATATCATATCTGATTCTAACTGCACAGTTAGGAAGTACAGGTATTAAACTTGTGCCAGCCTCATAAATTGAGACTATATTGTAAGGGACTGTCCTCATGAGTCAGGGAGAGTATTTCTTTTCTGTTTTCTGTTTGAAAAACAAGCTGGAGAGTAGGGGTCTGCGTTCACCAACCGGTCTCTTCCTCCAAATGGCAAACTAGTGATTTTTAAACACATTCTTCATTGTGATTTGAAAGCCTGTAATAGTAATTTTTAATGCTAATTTCTGATCTTATTCATATGCTGGAAAACACCGACACACAATAAGAAGCTCAAACAAATAGACTTGATTATGGCTTCTCAAACATCAGACTTCCTGGTTTCTAGTTTCCAGACACAGAACTTTGACTGCTTTCTGGGAGCCGCTGTTATGTTGATGGATAGGTTTGCCTTTGCATGAAAATTGTGTGAGTCCAATTTTGCATGCATTCCAGAATTATTTGGTGAGCCGTCAATCAAAATCATGTGTCCTGGGAGAGATTTGCATCCTAAAAAGATTTGTTAGATTTCTAGATTAAATCTTGCCTAACAGAAAGAAAGTAAAGATTTGGCCCCATCATTGGCTAAATGTAATCAATGCGGTCAGCAATGTAGATAATCAGGCGCCTGAAAAATGGATTTTGTTCGTAGTATTTAGCCAGATTTCTGTCTACATTAATTATGTTAGCCCACCATTTCCCCCTTGTGTCGGTTCTGGGCAGACAGAAAAAAAGGGTCGAAACTATTCGGCAGCCTCAGGCCAGTTCCTATGTTGAATGACCTGCTGGATGAGAGCAGGACCATGGGAAAAGTAAGGAGCCACATAGGCTGATTGGCATCGCTCAGCAGTGCAGAGAAAATCCAAGAGCTTATTCGACTCTGTTTCTGCAATAAAGTGGATCGAGTCCCCACCCTAAGTTCTAGGCATTTGTATAAGACAGAGATCAGCCACAGAAATGTAGCCTGTTCAAAACAGTTCTTGCATTCTAAGGTAGGTCTGAATCACATAATTCTGAACTGTGACATGGAACATTCTGGAGCACCGTGTCTGTCGAATTTAAGCTAATGCCAGCCCCCTGGGTGCCTCTGAACTGCGTACTTGCTCATTCCCGACCTCCTTTGTCCTTCCTCCACACCTGCAGGGCTCCTTCCACACTGCCTGTCCTCAGTCTCCCCTCCTGTGTCTTCACCCCTCTTCCCTTCCTCCCCCGCCCTTCCTTCCCTCCCTCCTGAGTTCCTACCGTACCAGCTTCTGTGAGTACAGACGTGAAAAAGATGCCTTCAGCTCTTATTTGTTCCAGATTCTGCCCCCTCAACCTTTGACCAGCTGTTCTTTTACTTCCTACCCCCTCTGTCCTTCTGTTTCCTTTGCCATTTGAGGTTTCATCCTTCTCCCCACGTTGCTGCTGTTTTACCCCCTTGTTCCTGTTCCTGCTTATTACGTCTCCTCTCAGTAGGGGTACCCCTCCACCCTCATCTCTGGTTCTCCATTCACTCCCCTTCTCTTCTCGCTCGGCTGCTCCGATGCCTCTCCTGGCCCTTGTTAATGAGTAAGTCCTCCGCTGTAAGGTTATGTTTATTAATAAATCCTCCACCTGTCATGACTTCTAACCCGTATCTTCTAACATTGTCATAAACCCCGTCGCTCCCGCTCCTCAACCATTGCGTTCTTTACCTGTCACCGGTGTCTGTTCTCTCTACAGAGAGGTCTTGCTGTGGGGGCATCAGAGCGCCAGTGTCCAATAATGACGTGCTTAGTGGGGTTAGGGCTCCCCATTCAGATTTGCCTCCTGCTCCTGAGATTGGCCCTTTGATAGGTTCTTTTTTGATCCTAAGGGCATCTGGGTCAGCTCCTGTGGTTGTGTTCTTGAGACAAAGCTCCACCACACTCCTTCAGTGGTGACACTCCTTTAGTTTAGATTTGTGGATTCCTTGAAAGTACCCCTGAACTGTTTTAGGGCAAAGAGCTACGCGTGACAGTTTGAGGGCCCTTACTTGCACTGTGATTCCGGGAGAGCCACCATCCTACACTTCTGTCACACAGGCTGCATCTACTATAAAAACACGCCTTCTCTGTGGTCACATCCCTCATGCTAGAGCTAGAGATGCGGGGGCATCGGGGACAGGCTGATCTAAACCCCTTCAAACAGTTCTTCTTTCCCCTGATAAGGATGGAGAGAACTTGATTTGCTGAATGGAATACATGGAGATATATATATATGCACATACACCTGTTTATTTTTTAACCATATCTTTATGCAGAACTAATAAAGTGAATTATGACATGTCCTAATACCCACATTTCACTATGCATCTCTTTAAAAAAATAGGACATTTTCTTACGTAATAAATAAGACCATGCTACTTATACCTGCAATTAATCATCAGTCCTTTTTTCTTTATTCTGTAGCCAATTCCTATTCCCACATTCTTCAAAAGGTGTTCTAGAACCATCTGATTTTTAGGACTATACATTGCATTTGGTTTTTATGTCCTGTCAGCCTCTTGTTAATCCAGTAGAGTAATGTTTTGCATTTCACTGGCATGTTGAAAAGACTGGCCTGGGTTGGGCTTGATTGCTGCCTCAGAGCATGATTTAATCTTCTCTGTCTGTTGGATTTTCTGTAAAATTTTCTTGGATTCCAGATAAACGTTTGTGAGTAGAATGCATTTTAAGTGATGTTGTATGCTGGATTTTTTAGGGCACTAAGAGTCTCCGTTAAAAAGTCATGTAATTTTGGAGTTCCCTTCGTGGCCCAGCGGTTAACGAATCTGACTAAGAACCATGAGGTTGCGGGTTTGGTCCCTGACCTCGCTCAGTGGGTTAAGGATCCAGCGTTGCTGTGAGCTGTGGTGTAGGTTGCAGACGCGGCTCGAATCCCGAGTTGCTGTGGCTGTGGCGTAAGCCAGTGGCTACAGCTCCAACTGGAACTCTAGCTTGGGAACCTCCATATGCCACGAGTGCGGCCCTAGAAAAGACAAAAAAAGAAGAAAAAAAAGTCATATATTTTTTTCTTCTGCCACCAAGAGCAATCTGTGTGGTACTGCTTTGTCACTGAGTAATCTCCAGATCCCCATCAACTCTTCACCTGATTGTTTTAATTCCAATGGATAAGTCTTATCTAGTTTAGTAATTCCATTAGGATTTGTAGAAGAATGATTTTCTACTTTTATCAGTTGGTCTGCATTGGCATTCTTCTGTGAAGTAGGTTTTCTCTTCCACTGGTGTTATTTGATTATCCTCAAATGTATTTTCTACTAAAAGGTATATGTTCCAGTCTTTTTGTTACATAGACTAAATAGCTGGTGACTAGTTACCATCCAGTTTATCATCCAAACCAGGACATTTGGAAAAGAGGTTGTTTTTAATAATTACCATGAAATAGCAGGCATAAACTGGGAGTCTCCTAGTCAAGCAGAGACGTTTGCTTACCTTAGCTAAATGAATCCTGGGGCGGTATTTTTTTGTTCCCTCCCTTTTTTCTTTTTTGTCCACCCTGAGGCATGTGGAGTTCCTGGGCCAGGGATCAGATCTGAGCCTGAGCCATACTTGTAACCTAAGCCACAGCTGTGGCAACACCAGATCCTTAACCCACTATGCTAGGCCGGGGTTCAAACCTGCATCCCAGTGCTCACAAGATGATGCTGATTTGTGCCACTTCGGGAACAAGGTGTTTTTGTTGTTGTTGTTTTGTTTGTTTTTGGTCTTTTTGTCTTTTTAGGGCCTCACCCACGGCATATGGAGGTTCCCAGGCTAGGGGTCAAATCAGAGCTGTAGCTGCCCGCTTACAATACAGCCACAGCAACAGCAGTGGGGGATCCGAGCCTCATCTGCAACCTACACCACAGTTCATGATAACACCAGATCCTTAAGCCACTGAGCAAGGCCAGGGACCGAACCTATGTCTTCATAGATATTAGTCAGGTTCGTTAGCCACTGAGCCATAACTGACTCCTATTTTGTTTTTTTAACCCTTCCTTTTCTCTAGAAGACTCTTGTTTACTTTCAGGGAGGAGAACCAGCCTGTTTCTGCTGCTCGTATAAGAAGTTGTGTGTGGAAACCTGTGTTAGCTGTCCCCGTGTTTCTGATCTCTTCCTGGGTTGTTCCTATACTCTTTATGTGATAGATCAGTTCCCAAGTAGCCTGGCTGGCCTGACTTTAATTTTATTGTGTCAAAAGGCCAGGTATTAAATTTGCTTTTTTACTTTTCCGTCTTAATCCTGGGCACTTTCCTTTTCCTTAGCCGGGAAAACACTGCCAGCACAAAGCTAAGACTGGTGGCTTTGGGGGTTCATCCATTTGCTGCTGTGTTCCACATGTTCCCCCAGTGTGGTCCAGGAAATGCCCTGGGAACTGCAGAGGTGGTACTGATGAGGATGTACGTCCCCTATCTTGAGCATCACTGATTCCCAATACTGAATTCATGTTCGCAGGGTAACTTGAAATAAATCCTTTCTCTGTATTCCAGATAGTTGTTACCCCTTTTCCTGTATGAGTTTTGTGTCCATTCCACTGGTTTAATATTTTATCTTTCCTCCTTTACTTCATGTGGAGTCTCCATGTTGTCCTTTCTGTCTTTATACTTAAAATTTTAAAACTTTGTCGATACACTGGACCAAATTTCTTATACAGTATCATCACCTTATAGTAATCTTTCTAAATTGAAGACCAACTTCTTTGAGTACTGACTGTCTCTCTTAATGGTTCTTCAGTTTAGATTTAGGGAATGTCTAGATATCTAGTCTCTAGCAGAGTGAGAATCAGTGCCTGCCACATACACCTGCTTAAAGTTTGCATTATAAGAGCACTTCTCTCCAGGACCCTGCTGGTTGGAGAGTCAGTGCAGGCCACTTGCCAGGAATACTGAGGACAGAAGCCAAGCATGCCTCCCTTCTTTTCTGTCTGGTGAGCTCATATTTATCCTTCAAGATCCAATTCAGGAGTCACACCCTCTCAAAGTCTTGTCCAACACCAAAGATGGTGAGTCAGTATATCATGACATCTTAACACTTGCACGTATTTCTTTTGTTGTATCTGTTACTGTGGTTACTGAAGTAAAGTGCCTCTCCCTTGCCCTCAGTACCTAACATTGACTGCTTGTGTTTGACCTTCACAAATGATTTTCCATGAAATAATAGATGGGTACTTTTCATTGTTTCAGTGACCATGATGTAGGCACTCTCTCTCTTTGGCCATTATAGGTGAACTCTGAAGTTTCAGAGCTAAAGATATTTAAGTCTTTTTTTATCCCTGCTGTTTTTGAGTGTCAGGGATCTGGAAACTCTGTTATCAAAGTAGCTGCCATTTGCTGAACGCTTACTGTATGTTAGATTCTGTGCTTAGTTGTTTCCATGCAAAGTTGTAGATATTTCTTATTGTCCCCATCAAACAGAAGAGCAAACAGGGTCTCAGGGGGATTAACTTGTTCAAAGTCATACAAAGTAAGTGATAGAATTAGTCACTGAAATCAGATTTGTGGCCTCCAGAGCCCAATTTTTAACCGCTGTGAAATACAACGTCACAAAGGATGGATGCATGGATTAGAGAGAGAGATAATTGACAATTGTTGGATATATAGATGATGGACTAATAGGTAAATATCTGCAATTATATAAATCACTTATCATGAAAGATACAAATTGCTTATTAATCTTTACCAGTGTTGCATATAGGTAGCTCCATATGTTTAAGGTCAAGAGGAGAAATTATTTAGAATTTACTGGAGAACAAACTCAGCAGGTTTTGATTATCATCCAGAAAGTTTAGCCCTGTTTAACAATTTATCAGTTGACCGTAGAACATGGAAGATGTTTGAGAGGTGTTTATATATTTCAGTCTATGGTCTTAACCCCTTTCCCTACTCCATCTAATAACTTTTTACTGGAGTCAAACTAGAGCCAATAAGAATACTAAAATGATTTGAGCTTTCCTTTTTCACTTTGATTAGCCAACTTACAGATCATAATAAACAATCAGATAGCTCAAAGTACAGGCAGACTAGGAAAAACCAGGAGATAGGAAATTCCAGACGATGGATAAACAGTTTAGGATAAGTTTGCAGTTGGCTTTAATTCAGTGTATTCTTCCAGTTCTATTTAATGAAAGACTAAAAAAGCACTGTAAGATGCTGGAGAGTTTGTAGATTCCGTTATTAACTTTTTTGTTATTGGTTTAAAGAAGAGCCTGAGGGCTCTGAATATCTTTAGATAAAGAGCACAGTAAACAGATGGCTTAAGTTTACTTCTTTTTTTTTTTTTTTTTGCTGGCGTTCACCACCTGCTTTAATATACCGAAACATCAGGTCAAATGAGTTCACTGCCTACAGTACCAAAAGCTCCCTGACATTAGCCAGAGAACACAAGTCTCAGTCACACTGGCATGTAGCAAGAAAAGCCCTCACACTGCAGGCTTTCAGCAAAAAAAAAAAAAAAAAAAGTTTGTGTCCGTGTTCACCTTCAGGGACCATCTGATCCCTAATCTTGCCTTACTGAAGTTCCCTCCAAGGATTTCAGTAGGTCAGGCACCTTCTGGAAATTTCCACATGTTCCACAACCCATAAATCCAAAGTACATGAATAAATTGGCTTCAGAGCATAATTCACATTTGGAAATAAATTCTAACTTCATGCTCAACGTTTTTTTTCTTTTTTGGCTGCCCCTAGGCATATGGAGTTCCTGGGCCAGGGAAGAGATCTGAGCCACACTTTCGACCTACACCACACCTATGGCAACATGGAATCCTTTAACCCACTGTGCAGGGCCAGGGATGAAATGTGTCCTGGTACTGCAGAGACGCCACCAAACCCTTTGCGCCAAAGTGGGAACTCCCATGCTTACATTTTTAATTTAATTTTAAAAGGCACAAGGAATTTGAATGTTGAATTTAAAATGTAAAACGCATTTCCGAGTTAGGTTATCATATCCACCTGATTTTAGGCCGAATCCTTCTTGAAGACATTCCTGAGTCATGAGCCAAATACTTGAACTGGAGAGTGTGTTGGCTCTGACTCTCGCATCCATTCTACCTTTACTCTTTATCTGACGATAATAAAGAAATATAAGTGTACTGCAGGCTTTTGGAAGCAAGCAAGACCTTATAAGATGAGACCACTGGGTCAAGGTCCAGCCTTCGAAGGAATTCGCTGTGCCATTCCTCACCTGTGGGGTTTGGACTACATAAGACTTGCCTCAGACACTGGTGTGTGATTTGAAATCTCTAAACTCTAAAATCCC
This sequence comes from Catagonus wagneri, assembly GCA_004024745.2. NCBI lineage: Eukaryota > Metazoa > Chordata > Mammalia > Artiodactyla > Tayassuidae > Catagonus > Catagonus wagneri. The sequence continues at coordinate 2,381,529 of PVHT020000021.1, forward strand.
TTGATTCTGTAACAGTAGACTGCCTTTATCTGAGGAACCATTTTCCTTTGCAGTTAAGTGAAAACCTGGTACCAGAGTTCCTGTTGTGGCTTACCTGGGTTAAGAACCTGACAGAGTGTCCTTGAGGATTCAGGTTCGATCCCTACCCTCACTCAGTGGGTTAACGATCCAGCATTGCTGCAAGCTTCAGAGTAAGGTTGCAGATGCTGCTTGGATCTAGTGTTGCTGTGGTAGGTCATATTGCTGTGGCCAGTAGCTACCACTCCAGATTCAGGCCCTAGCCTGGGAACTTCCATATGCTGTAGGTGTGGCCCTCAAAAAAAAAAAAAAAAAAGCAATTTACCTGGAAATGTAATGAACAGAGAGATTACTCTCTTCAGAGTCAAAGTAGTAAAAATGCTCTCTGGAGCTCAGAAGAGAGCATTGATCTTGAATATGTTTGTTCTTTTTTAAAGACTGACTTTAACATAAAGTATCCCTTTTTTGACCTGAATGACACATTCTGTTTTTATTTTCTTTTATCTAATGAGCTGTATCTCCTAATTACCTTTTGCAACAATAAAGCAAAACAAAACCTGGATTTGTCTTCCACAGTGAACTCTCGATAATTCTGAAACTTGGTCTCCGTTATTCCTTTTTCAGAATGCTTGGAGCCATAAGAGAGGGTAGGACTTAGATAAACCTAACTAGTCTCTAACCTTCGTTAGATGGATGCAGTGAGGCAGGGGGCAGGGAAAGGACTCGAATTGACACCTGTTTGTCATTCATTCACTGTGCTTGAAGGGTACTCTCAGTTTGCTGCTTGCTCACATTTTGGCAGAATGTTTGCACGTTCGGGAATTTGACCTCTTCTTTGCAGTCTTTCCCATTGTCTACTCAGGACGACATTGTACCCAGCTGAAACCAGAGGTCTTTGTTACTACAGAACAGGATTGGAAACCTGTAGGCCAAATTCAGCCTGCTGCCTGTCTTCATAATTTACGTTTGGTGGGAACATAGCTGAGCCCATTTGTTTATGTATTGCCTGTATCTGGGTTTGTGCCCAGTGGTAGAGGTGAATTGTTGCAATTCACTGGGTGACCCACAAAGCCTGCCATATTTACTATCTGATTTTTACCCCCACCCCCTCCAAAAAAAACAAGGGAAGGAGGGAAAAGAAAAAACAAATTGCAGGTCCCTCTCAGGGAAGAAGACTGAGTATTAAAAGGCAAGTAGCACTCTGCTTTCACTTCTGGCATTTAGATAGAACCTACCATAGGATTTGGATGCTCCGAATTAACCCAGGGATTGGTTTTAGAGCACAGAAGGGTTGAATGGCCTGCAATCCTTCAGCAGTACTCCATAAATACTGCTTTGCACAATAGAACTTGAGATAGGAAGTGAATGGCAAAGAACTCTCACTTGTGCTCCCTAGCAGCACCTCTAAATGCCACACAGAGGATGTTCAGTACCAAAAATGGCATAAATGACCAGAAATGTTCACTGTGTGGACTTGGCTCTGAGAGCCAGGATTGTGTCTCATATGTCTTGGTTTTTGCCCGGTTGCAGTGCCTAGAGCCCCTAGTTGAGGAAAGTGTAATGGGATTTACCAATCAGTAGAACCAATGGTAGAACTGACTGGCCCCCCACTGTGCTGGGCTGGGGATAGAACCTGTGCCTCTGCAAGTGACCTGAGCTGCTGCAGTCGGATTTTTTTTTTCCTTTTTTAGGGCCGCCGCCACAGCATATGGATGTTCCTAGGCTAGGGGTCAAATCAGAGCTGTAGCTGCCACAGCAACATGTGATCTGAGCCACATCTGCGACCTACACCACAGCTCACGGCAACGCCAGATCCTTAACTCACTGAGCAAGGCCAGTGATCCAACCTGCTTTCTCATGGATGCTAGTCAAATGTGTTAACCACTGAGCCACGATGGGAACTCCTGCAGTCGGATTCTTAACCCACTGTGCTACAGTGGGAAATCCCACATCTTTTTTTTTTTTCTTTTGCGGTTCCCACACAGTTCCTAACACAGTATAGAGAAAGTTGTTGAATGAATGAGTAATAAAACAGTAAGTAGATTATGTGCCTTGGCTGATTCCTTCCCACCTCTTTGCTCTCTCTTCTGCCTAGTCCAGTCCCATTAGGTGTGCACTGTGTAACTCGTCCCTGCAAATTCCCTAGTGACAGCAGTTCATAATCATCTCTCCCTTCTTAATGCATTCATAGTTTGTGCCTCACAATTTGGCACTTAATTATTTCTTAATTGATTCATCTGTGCTATCTTTGCTTCCCAGGTAGCCTGATGTCCCTAAAGGCAAAGAATATATATATTTTTTTTTTCTTTTTTTTAAGTAGTTTATGCTAACTCCGTGTGCCAACCCCCTCCCTCTCTAGCACACACAGTGATTTAAATTTAACATATAACAGATTTTCGATATATATGTGTAAATTCACTGAATTAAGCACTGTCATTGCAGTTCCAGACAAGCAGACTAGAATAAAAAGCAGCCTTCTGATGCTTCTGATAGGTTTTAAAAGTATAAAAATTGTGTTGAAATTAGTCAACAGCTTTGAAAGTTATCATATAGAAGATGAATAAATTAACAAAGCCAAACAGGCAGATTGAAAAAGGCTTCTTCCTACCTTCCCTCCTCTTTCTTCCCTCTCTATCACTCTGTTTTGTTGTGTTCTTTTTGCTCTTAATTACAAGGTTAATTTGTTTGTGTGAGCAGTGGGCTTTGGAATCTATTGCTGTGACCCAAGCCTGGCTCTGGCCCAAGTCTGCCTGACAAACATTTAGCTACCCAGCTCCTTCCTCACTTGACACTTGTGGTCACTTTATGTTAGATATCCTGATCAATTATCTATATATAAGATTCATAAGCTACTGAAACTGTGTACTAAATGCAGTGCAAGGATCTTTTTATGAGCTATTTACTTTAAAAAAAAAACTGATTTTCTGGGTTGGTTTAGTTTTTTGCCAAAGGAAGATTGAAATGCATGATCTCTGAGACATGTGTTTTATCCTACAGAATGTTCTCCCTTGAGTAGCTTTCATAAACTGAGGATGTAGCCTACCTTCTACTAGGTGATCTTGTTTTAAACCTGGAATTTTGTATTGAAAACAGATAATTTCTTATGAACAAATTCTCTGTGATCACAGTGTGCCAGGTGTCAAAGAAGAAAAGGGGAAGTTGATTTGCTCTCACAAAATGAGCTCTTCAGGAAAGGAAGGTGTTGTGTAATGAGTAATCAAAAACCCCATGCAGCTAAGCCTCCTAACCAGATTACCAGCCAGGCTCATTTCAGGAGCTGGATTTACTAAGAGGAAGGAGGGACTTAGGTGGGTCTTAGCATCCAAACCTGTATTTGACTCTCCCCTCAGGATGGCAGTTTTACAGAACTGTTACGTTCACTCTTGTTTTTTTTTTTTTTTTAGGTTAACTTTGACAGTTTCTTTTACTTTTTTTCTTTTGAATTCTTGTGGTCACATAGCAGCTGTAGAACCATGTGTTTCTAGTTTCTCCTTAGATTCCCTCTGCTTTTGACAGTGTCAAATAAAATCTCAGGCATGGTCTAGCTTTCCACTCCCCCAAGACTCTTTCTTTTACAGTGAGGTCCTCTTAATTTTTTTAATGAAGTCGACCTAGTTTTTCTAACCTTCTTTTCAATAATTAAAAATGTGAAATTCTACCCAGAGTCATTTTCTGTGCCAGAACTTCATCTTAATATCTGGTTTGAACTGCAGATCTCTTATAAATGCAGCCTCTGGATAGGACGCCCTTACAAAGGGGTTGAAAAACCTCAACACACACCCCACGGTGTGTTACATTAAATACTCCAAGATGCTGTGTTCACTTATCTTACTATGTTTGGTTGAATTTAAACCAAACATCAGAGATTTCTTTTTCTACTTAACCACCCACGGGTGCTTTCCCCATTTTGGTATAGTTGATTGTATGACAGATACTTTGATTAATTTTTTTTTAATCTCAGCTGTAATGTGACACAGTTTACTTGCTGAGTCATCTCTAAATTTTATTCATGTTTCCTTCATTTAAAAAAAAACTTGGATTTCTAATTTTTAGGCTATTCTGAGTTTAGATTTCAATTACAGGTCCAGTCATAGGTAGTACGGCTTTTTCTTTTTAATTTTAAAAATATCTCAAATAATAAGTTCTCATTATATGTCACACTGAAGCATAGATTAAATTTGAAGTTCATCTCAAAAGTTTTGTTGACAAACTGTTGTCAAAACGAAGGAACAATTGGAATCTCTTTTAAAAACATTCAAAAGATGGAGTTCCTGTCGTGGCTCAGCAGTAACGAACCTGGCTAGTATCCATGAGGACTCGGGTTTGATCCCTGGCCTTGCTCAGTGGGTTAAGGACCCGGCGTTGCCATGAGCTGTGGTGTAGGTTGCAGATACGGCTCAGATCTAGCTTTGCTGTGGCTGTGGCGTAGGCTGGCAGCTACAGCTCCAATTCAGCCCCTAGTGTGGGAACTTCCATATGCCTCAGATATAACCCCCTCCCCCCAAAAAAAGAAACATTCAAAGAGAAATGCCTGTTTAATTTGATTAGAGCATACTGTTTAATGACATCCAAATTTATCTCATATATTTTTAATCCTTTAAAGTAATGGATTATATCCCATTTCTGAATTTCTTATTTTTTTCTGCAGCCAGAGATGAACCTGAAGTTAAATTTATAAAGAATTTAGTAGTTACAAGGTGTAATTATAAGCAATGGGCTCATATAAATCAGTCATGCTAGAAAAGGATGTTTTATGGATGATCACCAAAGATTATAGACAGTTCAACATGTTTCTAGAAAATGACTCTGTCCAGAATATGCAGGCATTCATTCCCTAAGAAACGCGCCTGTTTCTCCTCTTCATATAACCCTTTCCTTCCCACAAGCTGGTAAATTCCTTGCAGGCAGGGATCAAATCCTGGAATCTTCCTATGCCTAGCACCTATCAGAATGTCATGATCAAGGTGATTGTTGAATTTCAGATGACTGCATTTTTTTTTCATGGTAGGAAAGGAACTATGGAAATTTTACTAGCACTAGTCTCTGTTGCCATGCTTTTCATTGAGAACCATCAGAAACCTGTTTCTCCCATGAAAGAGACTGTGTCAGAATCATCTATCAATAAAATACCACTCCCTTCGTTTGCCCTGGATTAGAGTGAATTTTGAGGCCTGAAAGAGAGCTTGATACTAATAGACGTAAAAAGGATGTACAGATTATATCATTTTGTGGCCAGGATCTAAAGAGGAGCAGGAAGCACATCTACTAAATGAAGTTAAATGAATGCTGTCTTTCCTTTTTGTGTTGTCTTTACATTTGTCAGAGTCATTTTAATTCAGAATTTTGTTCTTACATAATGCAGGCCAATAGAAGTAGTTATGTAAGAATGTAACAACCCACCACTCCTTTGTTTTCTCCTACAAGGTATACCCTACCTTTCTAACTATTACAGCATTTTCCAGAAAATGTTTTTAATTTGGGTCACATGTTGAGGGGGTCTGCTGTGTTCCAGGCCCTTGGTTGAGTGTTGGTTACTAGTCATGGACAAAGGTAGTCATGGTGCCTGACCCCCTGGAGTCTGAGAGCCCTAACTGGGCAAATATCTGTGGGAAAATGTTGCAGGTTTTTTATTAAATCCATTATGAAGTTATCAGTTATTAAATATCTCAAACCAATGACAAATCATTACATCCTCATGAATGGATTAGAGTAAGATGAGTTTAATCAAACAAACCTCCCATTTTCTAGCACAATCCTAAACAAATCTTCGCTTCTAGACGGTCAGATAAGTCCCACGTCTCTGACATCCGGAAAGAGCTACTGCCAGCCACTTGTTACACATACATTGCCTTGGAAATGTACCTTGTGCCTGTCACCATAGCAACACCCTGAGAATGACCTCAGCAGCCACTCAGAATCATTCCTACAAAACAAATTATAGCTATAATTAACTCTCTGAATTTACTCTGCAATATAAATTTGTTCAGACCTCAGCGTTTCTTTGTTAAAGGTTAAATGAATGGAATAATCCAACATGAACCGCCCACCATATTCCACCAAAGTTTCCCAAATACGAGGTGCTTTAATGGAACGTACAATTCAGTTGAGACTATTCCATCGTTACTTCTTATCAGAATATAACAAGGATCAACAAATGAGCATGCGCTGGTCTTATAGTGCCAGAACTCCATTTGTGAGGGAATGGCATGGCTTTTTTCCCTAAGCAAATATGAAATGCAGAAAGTGCCCTGAGTCCCTCCAAGTCCCCAAAGCCCGGAATGAGAGGGTCACATGGGGTTGGGGTTTATGCAGAGAGAGACTCTCCATACTGGCCTCTCCTTGGCAGTGAAAAATGCTGGTCTGCACATTATGCCTGTTTCTCAAATTATCTGCAACCTATCTTCTGTCCTGTGTAACTTCTGAGCTGCCCAGACCCTCCTGTAGGAGAAAATCATTTGTGTGTCTTTTGTTTGGTTGGGGAGTTTGCTGTTGTTCCGTTTTGTTTTTCCAGTCTTATTTTGAAGTGTTCTAGGTCTGGTCTAGTTCTGGTTCTGGATAATGTATATGACATCTAGCAGACCTTGATATAGGTTCCTTTCAGTTTGGGAGTCTGTTAAACTAGATCAGTTTAACTTTTTTACTTCAAGTGATGCGAACCTTTCTCGCCATCCTCTGAAGCAAAACCAAAATAATATCAAGCAAGAAGTGCAGTTTAGGAGTTCTTGTCGTGGCTCAGCAGTAACAAACCCTAGTATCCAATCCTTGGCTCAGTTCAATCTCTGGCCTCACTCAGTGGTTTAAGGATCCAGCATTGCCGTGAGCTGTTGTGTAGGTTCCAGACGCAGCTCGGATTCTGTGTGTCTTTGGTTGTGGCATAAGCCAGCAGCTGCAGCTCCAATTCTGTCCTTAGCCTGGGAACCTCCATATGCCACAGGTTCGGCCTTAAAAAGCAAAAAAAAAAAAAAAAAAAATTTCAGTTTTCAGAAATGTAGGGAATCTTTAATGGTCATTTCCTTGCTTTGAAATATGTTAAAACTTGGCAGTAAACAGATAGAACAGAGCCTGGCAAGCAGCAAATGCCTGGTATAGGTTAATTGTTATGCCACAGTTGTTACTCTCTCTGAACTGTGGTTGCATTGAAAAGGAGCAAAAGAAAGATGAAGGGAGAAACATTCTTACAAGAACAAATGTTTTAGATTTTCAGCTAATATCTCAGTAGCGCCTGAGGTTCGCAAAGAGACGCCACTGACAGTATTTTTAAGGCAACCTCTAAACTCAAGTCTGTGGTTTTTCAGTTGCAGGTATGTATCCTGATTCTATCTTCACTAGCGTGTTTTTTCCCCAAGTTCAGTTCACCCTTCTAAACTGGAGTGAGACTAGCTAGTTGCCACTGTTCTGTGTGACAAGAAATTTCCCACTTTTTGTGTGGATTCTTCAAATCCTCTTGGGCAAACACACATGTTTAAAAATGAAGTGGCAATGAGTAGTTTGTTTAGTTCATCTTTAAGAAACAGAAAGCCCTGATTTCTCTTCCCCACAGGAAGACAGCAGTGTCTGTTGTACAAGAATTAGCCACCTTCCTTTCTCACCTCTGTGGATTGGGTTAAGTGAGTAGAAATGGTTTATTGGGCAGCGTACTTCCAAACAAGCTTGGCAATGTAAAATGGAAGTTCTCTGGTTCCTCTGAATTAAATTTCTGTATGTAGTAGTTAAATACATGGTGATCTTGCAGATTTCAAAATGTACATTCAAGTTTTTCAAATCAAGGAGCTAATAAATCAGAAAACTCCATCTATACTACATAACCAGTTGACTTTGCGTTTATGGAGTAATGAACTGGTTTATCTGTAGAATGAGATACAGGTCAACTCCCAGAACATGGGCTCGGTTTTTTTTGTTTTTGTTTTTGTTTTTTTTTTTTGTCTTTTAGGGCCTCACTCAGGCAGGGCATATGGAGGTTCCCAGGCTAGGGATCGAATTGGAGCTGTTGCCACCGGCCTACACCAGAGCCACAGCAATGTGGGATCTGAGCCATGTCTGTGACCTGTACTACAGCTCACAGTAACGCCAGATCCTTAACCCACTGATCGAGGCCAGGGATCGAACCCCAGCATCCTCATGGATGCTAGTTGGGTTCGTTAACCACTGAGCCATGGTGGGAACTCCCAGCTTGTTAATCCCATCAGACAACTCTAGGACCAGGCCAAGATATTGACTAAAATTTGAGGTCCAGTCCATTTTTACATTTCCTTCCTGCCTCTCAAGCCCATGTTCTCCCAGCCTCTCCCTCTTTTTGTCCTCTGGCCAATTTTAGAATAATTAAAGCTATCGGTGTAGTTCCTATCAGTCAGGAGAGAGCTAATTGCCAGCTAGAGAATCATTGATGTGTTTGGGATAAGGCCATTAGAATATTAATTAGTTGCTTTGTAGTAGGAATTTCCAGACTAATACCTTTTTTTGGTCTTAAAGAATTAATACAAGAAGGCGCTAATTTATTTCTCTGTTAAAGTCAGACTTAGCTCTCCTGTTCTATGATCCTATGAATCTTTTTTTTTTTTTTTTTTTTTTTTTTTTGCCTTTTGTCATTTTATGGCCGCGGGTTTATGGCCGCACCCGCGGCATGTGGAGGTTCCCAGGCTAGGGGTCTAAGCGGAGCTGTGGCCACTGGCCTGCGCCGCAGCCACAGCAACGCGGGATCCGAGCCGCGTCTGCAACCTACACCACAGCTCACGGCAACGCCGGATCGTTAACCCACTGAGCAAGGGCAGGGATCGAACCCGCAACCTCATGGTTCCTAGTCGGATTCGTTAACCGCTGCGCCACAACGGGAACTCCCTATGAATCTTAAAGACAATATTTTTTTCGAAACTCAGTTTCAAATTTAACAATACATTAATATAAACACACGACTAGTAAGAGTAATATTTAATTAATGCTAAAACTAAATCTCAACGTTGATAAGAAGTCATCCATTCATTCAACACATAATCATTAAGCACTATGCGCCAGGCACTCTTAGATACGAAGGCAGGCATAACAGTGAATGAGACAGTCCTTCCCCTCAGTAGGACGTGTCGACTGAGCGTGTGCCCTTGGTGAGTTATAGCATGCTCCACACCAGACATCCTGGGTTACGTGTCTCAGAACGCACTGTCTCTCTCGTTTGTGAGTGTAAAGGTATTAAGGATCTAACTAACCTCTTGCATTATAGAACCTTCTTCTGTAATGATTCTACCTTTTCTTTAAGCCTTATTCATACCTTAGCTACTTTCTCTAAACACTCATATCTGTTCCATCCCCTCCAGAGCCAAAGAGAACATAGTGACTCTTGGAAAGCCTGAGGATGCCAGGCAGAATAATCATTTTTTACCTGTTTGTCATCGGTTATATCAAACTATGTAATGCTCACATTTCAAATTATTTTTGCACTTTGAGAGAATGGAAAGTGAATGGAATGTAATATTTTTGAAATGACAAATTTACACTGATCAAGAACATATGTGTGGTTGCCAGGGGTTTGGGTTGGAATGGGTAGCACCAACAGGTTTCTTTTTGATGAAAGGACAGTTCTGTATCCTGATTGTGGTGGTGATTGCAGGAATCTCCACATGTGATAAAATGTCATGGAAGTATACAGCCCCTCAAAAAATGTGTGTGTGTTTATAAAAATTGGTGAAATCTAAATAAAGGCTGTAGTTTAGTTAATAGTATTAGATCAGTGCCAGATTCCTGGTTTTGATAATGTACTGTGGTCATGCAAGGTGTTATCTTTGGAGGAAGCTAGGTGAAGTTTAGAGGGGAATTCTCTAATATTTTTGCAACTTCTTGTGAGTCTAAAATTATTTCAGAATAAGCAATTCTTTCAATGGAAAAGTATCGTATAAGCCTGTAAATTTTAAGTTTAGGTGTGGTGACTCTATACATAGGAATATCTGGCCTTAGATATTGTTGCTTCGGTAACTAGAAATCTTGTGGCTTCACATTCATCAAGGCATGACTTAGTAGGCCTTGGACAGGGTTTAGAAGATGGTATGCTGCTGTCCTCTCTTAGGCAAATAAAGAAACACATTCCAGGAAAAGGCTCTGATGTTCTGCAAAAAAGGGGAAGAAAAAAAAAAGCATCCTGACCTTATGTATAACTCTGGGTGTTTTTGTTTGTTTTTGGGGTTTTTTTTGGGTCTTTTGTCTTTTTAGGGCTATACCTGCAGCATATGGAGGTTCCCAGGCCAGAGGTCTAATCACAGCTACAGCTGCCGGCCTACGCCACAGCCGCAGCAATGCCAGGTCCAAGCTGCATCTGCAACCTACACCACAGCTCACGCCAGTGCCTGATCCTTAACCCGCTGAGTGAGGCCAGGGATCAAACCTGCAACCTTTTGGTTCCTAGTCAGATTCATTTCCACTGCACCACAACAGGAACCTCTTTTTTTTTTCTTTTTGCCTTTTTTGTTATCTTTTTATTTATACAAATAACATTTATATAAATAATTTTAAAACTACTTGCTTTAAATTCCTGCTTACTATCAGACTTGCTATACAAGGGGGTAGGAGATACATTTAATTCTTTTCTCCTCTCCCTTTACTGTTTTTCTGGGTTCTATTTGATAGAAAGAAGAAAAATGAGAAATACTGTGAACTAGTTAATCCATAGGTGGATAACCTTGCTCTGACTAATGGAGGGTTGATTGTACCTCCCACTTCCCATACTTCTCCACCACGTTCTGGTATTTTTCTTTCTCCACTTCTCCCTTAGGATCTGTTGTTGCCCTTCCCTTTCCATCAGCAGGTCTGGTATGCTGGTGTCACTGATGTTCTCCTTGTGTCTTCCCTCCTCCAGCTATCTCAATGACTTGGACCGCGTGGCCGACCCTGCCTACCTGCCTACGCAACAAGATGTGCTCAGAGTTCGAGTCCCCACCACAGGCATCATCGAGTACCCCTTTGACTTACAAAGTGTTATTTTCAGGTAGTAACCCACTCCATAAAATCTTCTTCCCAGGTCCTAGACCTTAAGCACATTTGGTGAACTCGATAAATATTGAAATCATGTGTAGATTTTAAAGTAATATCACCTTCATACCAATTTTTATCATTAGATACACAAATGACATCATGTGTCCCTGAAAGAGGAAGCAGAGGGCTGGTTTCTTATTTCAGACTAAATCACCAAGAAATCAATGAAATCTTAGTTTACTGGTGGTTGTAAGTCACTCAAACATTGGTCTTGACTAAAATTTGCTGGGAATCATTTTAACTATGAGGACAGTAGGTGTATTTTTACATTTGTGTAAGATATAAATGATCTTATAACCCAATTAATAATAGAAATTATAGGTTGTCAGAAGCTTTCATGTTGTTTCCTCCAAATCCTCGGGTACAATGCAGAATTTTTCAGTAACAATAAAAATATGAGGTGTTTTGTCTTCCTAAAATAACTTGCTTGAAATTATATAAAATATATGGTTGTGAAAATGGATTGATTAACCTAGTCTATATTTACATAGAAAAATAAAGTGACAGTGTATTACTTTCTCTCTCACTGCTGCTATACTTTCTGGGTAATACTTCAGCAGCAGTAGTCTGATTTTTTTTTAAGATGACAAAAAAATAATAATACTGTTTTACTTTCATTTGCTCTCTTATTACACAATCACACAGATGTACATTTAGTTAGAATGCAAACCATATGTTGCCTTAGAGAAATGAAGCCATGTGAATAGTCTTTGGGTGTAGAAAGTTAAGGTTTTTTTTGTTTGTTTATTTTGTTGTTGTTGTTGTTGTTTTGCATTTTAGGGCCGCACCCATGGCATCTGGAAGTTCCTAGGCTAGGGATCAAATCAGAGCTGTAGCTGCTGGCCTACGCCACAGCCACAGCAACGCAAGATCCAATCCAAGTCTGACCTACACCACAGCTCATGGCAACGCCGGATCCTTAACTCACTGAGTGAGGCCAGGGATCGAACCCTCATCCTCATGGTTACTAGTCAGATTCGTTTTCGCTGTGCCACAACGGGAACTCCCCTAGAGTTAAGTTCCTTAAGGGAGCCCATCCCACTCAAGACAACTTTGTACAATACACTGGAGTTGTGAAGTGGAAGTTAGTGTTACTCTGTGTCTACTGTGTCACTCTGCTGTGTGACTCTGATAAGCAGGCCCTCCATCGTCCCCTGCTAGAGCACTGTGTATTTTATTCTAATCGGTCTGACCTGAGATTGCATCTGGCTGCCATAATCTACCCTAATGGACATATCCATGAAGTGAGTGACGTTTTGGAAATATTTCAGAGCCTCATTTTTTCATCAGTAAAATGCTTACATTAGATGATCACCAAGGTTCCTTACAGCTCCAACATTCTCAATTAAGTTCATAGTATTTAAAGATCTTTAATCTGAGACACATAGTTTCCTTCTGCTTATAACATTGTTGGAATATTTTCAGAAAACATAGCATTTCATGGTTTTCATCTCCTCTTTGCTTTATAATTAGTAAAATTTGAAACCAGGTTACTATTACATCTTTTTTTTTTTCCTTACATTTTGTGCACTAGCTTTTAAAGGGCATTCTTTGGCACTTCAATAAAAGTAATGACTTTGAAGAATAATTTCTTATTACCATCAAAAGCATCTTATATAGGGCTTAGCGTGACAGGATTTTCTGGAGCGAGGATTTCATATAAATGAGTATATTATTCACTTAGCATCAGGGAAGAGCTAGCATACTAATATTTCTGAAGACCTAAGAATTCGTCTTAATGTTTATAGTTCACAGGCATCCCTAGATCCATTGTTTTGCCACTCAGATATCTCTGAGAGAAAGCTTTTTTGATCAGTCACTGGAAGATCCTTGATTTCTTAGTTTAGTTTAATGCTTGGAGGCAGGAAAACACCAGGAACATCTACAGTTTTCAGCAAGCATTTAAAGAGCCCTGTCTCAAACTTTTGTACCTAAAACTCTCATTTGCTGAAAATATTTTCTCTTGTAAACATTGTGTACATTTTAGTCAAGATATGGATTCAACAACTTGAAGAAGCTTGGATTCAATACCAAATTCTGCTAGATAGTTTCATATATACATTAGCAGTCAAATTAGTTGATGTCCGTGTTGGTTCCTGAGCAGTTAACTTGGCACAGAATGGATGTATATAAACAAATCCTTGAAATAGTTCAAATGGTGACCTCTTGTAGCATCTTAACATTTTATACACATAACTTCTAGCAGTTTAATAAGCTGATTTGTGCCTAAGGCCAATTGCACCATGTTACCCAACATGATTGGACTGTCCCAAATTACTTTCAGTGTTGGAAGGAAAAAGCAGCCCCCAAAGCTTACCCTGCTGATGAAGATCAGTGAGGTCATGTTTGCATTTAGCATCACACACCCATATTGAAATATATAGCATCTTAACATCTTTTAATGCATTTTTAGTCATTTCTGGCATCTTTGAGAAGTACATGAGGATCTTCATTCTCATTTTATTGGAAAAGAAATGGAAAAAGTCAGTATTTCCCATTAGAGCTTAACACAAGTAAAATTCTTTTTGTGCTTTGTTAAATAAAAACAGCATTTTGGAGTTCTCGTCATGGCTCAGCAGTTAACGAATCCGACTAGGAACCATAAGGTTTTTGGTTCGATCCCTGGCCTTGCTCAGTGGGTTAAGGATCCAGCGTTGCTCTAAGCTGTGGTGTAGGTTGCAGACATGGCTCGGATCTCACGTTGCTGTGGCTGTGGCGAAGGCCGGTAGCTACAGCTCCTGTTAGACCCCTAGCCTGGGAACCTCCACATGCCGCTGGTGCAGCCCTAGATAGGGCAAAAGAAAAAAAAAAGTAAAAAAAAAATAATAATAAAAAATAAAAACACCGTTTTTCTTGGCTTGGCACGGGAATTTTTTTTTTTTTTACAAAGTTATAGCTTTCATACATACCAGGTAACTTTGTAATAACTGCAATGATTTATTACCCAGAATGTCTTGTTTGTTAATTGTTAGGTAACAGGAAATTAGTAGATGTTCAGTAAGTATTCATTGTGACTTAGATAACCATTCTCTTTAGAGAGTATTTTTCCTAAGTTTGTAAGTAAAGCTATATTTATATTTAATTTTTCATTATGTGCTATTAATATGAATATTACTAACCTTGCAGAATGGTCGATGTAGGGGGCCAAAGGTCAGAGAGAAGAAAATGGATACACTGCTTTGAAAACGTCACCTCTATTATGTTTCTAGTAGCACTTAGTGAATATGATCAAGTTCTCGTGGAGTCAGACAATGAGGTAAGTACTCTGTGGACAGGCAATGGATGATCATTTTAATATCTGATTATAAATAAATCATAGGATATGGGGTAAACTGACTTCACAGCTTTCTTGACTATTGATTTGGGAATTTTTAAATAACCAAAAATAACTCTATGGTACCATGTGGTTATACTCAGAAAAATAAGCTTTTTTGTCAGATGTCTGAGCAAGTCTGTGTGTTCAGGTATAGTAAGATCCTGTTTGATACTTGTCATACTATGCAGAGGTGCTGAAAAGGAAAATGACAAGGAAATCTCCAGGCTAATCTTTACATTATTTTATAGCCTTCTTCCTATAGGATGGAGTTGGGAATGTCGGAGTGAGTCAGCCTGTTTTGTTTTGTTTTCATTTTGTTTAAATCATTGTTTGTGTGATGGGTGGGTCCCAGAGAGTCCTCAGAACCTCTCAGTGAATGTGAATGACCTTGCAGCTGGGCTGTAAGTCAGTTTGTTGTCAAGAAGTGTCCTGGTGATGTGGCCTTTATGCTCTTGTAAAATTCTATAAGCTATTGCACAACTTTGTTAAGCACAAAGTTGCTTGGAAAAGCAAAGTGATTGGAAAAGGATCCTGGATATGCCTGCCTGGAAAAATAATTCATTGTTGTCATCTCCTCCCTATTTCATGAAATTCTAACAAGTATAAATATGGGTTTTTAGGATGATAAGAGCTCCAGGGTGAGTCAGAGTTGATTATGGAAGATAATTAAGGGGCACGTAAAACTGTGACTTTGAGCTGGAGTTCAGTGTGTGTGTGTTGGGGAGATGAAGAAGACACCATTGCTATCCTGTTAGAGGTAGAGTTTGCAAACGGACATGTCTATAGTAGATATTAAATATCCTTATAATAGGGTAGAAAAGAAAGAAATGCAATATCCCCAATAGCTAATTAAATAAGATCAGGCATATTAAAATGTACTTTTAATTTTGTACATTTTTTTTGTGTACGGGAATTATGGCTCCTTGATCCTTTTAAATATTTTCTTTTTCTGCAGGTGTTGATATCTCCATTAAAATACGTACCCAATCCTCCATAGCATTTCTTTTGTATATAGGACTGATAAAGAGTTCATGAACCAATATCCCATGTATAGCTCAGTTACCTATTCATGCATTTCTAATCTTTCCTGGGTTACAAGTATATGGGCTTTTGAACTAGTCAAAGAAGTTATTTTTTCTTTTTCATAATATATCTTGCTATTTAAAGGACTCCTTTTTAACAGTGAGATTTATCAGCCATTTGCCCTCTGTAGCTATAACGCAAAGTGCCTGAAAAGTATGCTAAGATATATGAGAATCAGTGATCAAACTTGAGGTTAAACAATTGCCATTGGAATTTTAGCTATGGTATCTCTATATGTACTTTTATCTTTATATCTATATTTGTTGTTTTATCATCCTTGAGTATAGTATTTTAAACATACTACATATTTTGAAAATAGGCATATGACAGCATATCTGATTTCTTTGAATGCTGAATCAAGACAAAAAATACTTCGAGGGCTTGTGTACTGTGAGCTGGGTATCATGATATCTAAAGAGATAAAGAAATGAAAAAAAAATCAACTTTATCGTAAAAGACCTTGCAAAAGAGGAATGCTCTTGTCACAATAGAGAGTATGGAATAAAAGTCATCATTTCTTTTCTTTAGTTTGCTGTCCAGTGAAATAAACTATATGATTTTCAGCTACACAGAAGATATAAGAAACACATATAGTTTTATTTATGTCTGTGTTTACATGTAGCTAAAGGGAGAGAAGTGGTTAATACACATTTTATTCAAGATCATGCATTGTATTCATAAGGAAACGTATTTTGTGATTTAATGCTAGTGAGTTTGCCAATATAAAACTTGCAGCTCATCAGCTCTAGCACATAAATCCAGTTAAAGTTTCCACAGCACCGTGCCATTCAATGTATAGGCGCTACATCCATCTAAAAACATTTTCCCAGTTTCTTTGATTCCTGCAGTGATGCCTTATGCTGCAAATTAAAATAATAAATCTATTATTATTCATTAGGACTCCTTAACCACTTGTGAATATTTTTAAAGCCTACCTTGTAATTTTATGGTGTTCTTTTTCTCAGATTTCAAGTCAAGCCTGGTGGTAGTATTGCTTTTAATATTTTAAAACTTTATGAGTTAATCTTCAAACTTTTATGTAGATAGGCTTTTGTCTGTCTAGATTCTCAGCCTTTCAAGAGTTTGGGGAATGAATTCCTTTGTTTTTTTTTTTTCTCCAAGGAAGGAAATACATTATCAAATAGCGGGTGATAATAATCAGGGTTGTAGAGCTGAGTAGATTTGCATATTTTTTTGGTCTTGGTTTCCCTGTGATAACACATCAGCACAGAGCCAGCTATTCTGCTCTAATTCTTTCATGCATATATTCTTTCAGAGCATCTAAAAGCCCAGAACATACAGTAAGGCATTTCATCTTATTCACATGTATCCAAACTCTGTCTTTCCGTCCTTGTTTTTGTGGTTTCTGTTACATGAGTATCTGAGCACCAATACAAAGTTGTTTCTCAAGTGTTGACTCAGGGACTGTCTCAGAGACCAAGCTTTTTATAGAATGCCAGAGTCTTGGCTCTTCTTTCTCCATACTTCTTTTTTGAATGTACACTTTGAACTCATATCAATCCTTTTGAAGTGGTCACAACCCACTGAGCTTTAGTTTTATTAAAATATTGAGGTGGTTCCCCATACCCCAGGTTCTCCTTGGAACCAAGATAGACTCCCCAACGTTGGTTCCCATAAACATTTATCCTTCAGATCTGACTTGGAGTTGCTCACTTGATTTTTTAAAAAAAATAGTAAAAGGAGAGGGTAGACATTGATAATACCTTAGAGCGTTATGCATGTTCAAAACCGGTTTAAACCATTGCTCGTTTGAATCTCCCCACCTGACTTCCTGTGAAGTGAGAAGACCAGGTTTGTTCAGGATGTAAGAATGGAGAGATTGAGACCCATGGCCAGGGTCACTCAGGGCTCCATTCCCTGACCTTCTAGACCAGATCCCTTTCCCCTGCTTCTGTGCCTTCCAGAAGTTAGGGACACACTCTGAGGAAAAGCAAGAGGAGCTGTTAAAGGGGCTAAGAGCATAGAAGTAGAATGAAAATCCTGACCCTGCAGGGTGTCAGAACCCCACTCCTCCACCTCTAAACTCTTGTTATACTCACAGTAGACCAGTCAAAGATCCTGTACTGGTAATTCAGAGTTCTCGTTTTGCTTTTGTGATTTGTTTGTTTGTTTGTTTTTCTCTTTTGTCTTTTTAGGGCCGAGCTCACAGCATATGGACGTTCCCAGGCTAGGGGTTAAATCAGAGCTGTACCTGCTGGCCTACACTACAGCCACAGCAATGTAGGATCCGAGCTTTGTCTGTGACCTACACCACAGCTCACAGCAACGCCGGATCCTTAACCCACTGAGCAAGGCCAGGGATCGAACCCACCTCCTCATGGACGTCAGGTTTGTTGACCACTGAGCCACGACAGGAACTCCTTGCTGTTGTGATTTTAAACCATCTTAAAACAAATACTCTAAAATATGCATTTTCTTCAGGTATTTCTCCTCTACTAAGTTTTAAAAGGAATCCATTTTGAAGTAATTCAACTGGATCTAAAGTCTGAACATTGTCTTTAAAAGTGTGAAACGTGTACTTTGTTCTGCTCTAAAAATTCCAAGTGAGGTTTGGGATTTTGTTATCCAGATAAATTTCAGCGGGGAAAACTGACTAAAAATTGAGAAGAAATTTGAGCTCTGAAGGAAAGAGCTGAAGGAAATGTCTAAGTATTGGAAGTAAGAGCTTAAGTTAAGATATCCAGTCTTGATGGGATTGACCTTAACCCTCTTTATCGAGAGTTTAATCAGATTATGAAGTCAGAAACTATGTCTTGCTCCTCAGCCTTAGTATACTTTTGTCAGAGTCATGGCCTGATTAACAAGAATGTTCCTGAAAGACACCCTACTTTTTGTATATTTAACCCCTTTCCCATTTCCTCATTCTTTTGTTCATTTTCAGGCTCTTATTTCTTTTTTAAACTCCTTCCCACACTCCTTTTATTCCCTGACATTTCTGTTTCTTCATTATTTTATTATTTATGTATTTTTTTATTTTTTGCTTTTTAGGGCCACACCTGTGGCATATGGAAGTTCCCAGGCCAGGGGTCCAGTTGGAGCTGCAGCTGCCGGCCTACACCACAGCCACAACAATGCAGGATCCAAGCCGCTTCTGTAACCTACACCACAGCTCACAGCAACACCAGATCCACAAACTACTGAGCGAGGCCTGGGATCGAACCTACATCCTCATGGATCCTAGTCAGATTCATTTCTGCTAAGCCACAACAGGAACTCCCCCTCATTATTTTACACCTTCTTAATTTCTTTGTTCTCATTGCTTGAAGGAAACCAGAAGGTAGTTTTCTGATCACCATTTATGAGTCTAAGCCAGAGACCAGCAATTAGTATGGGTAAGGATGTGGAAAGCAGACACACAGGGCACTTTTTGTGTAGATGTTTATCAGAATTATTCTAAAGACTTACATGGAAACCCATTTTAGTGTAATCTATGCAATAGTTTTTTTAAAGATGAGTTATATGAAAAAGATTGCAAAATAGTGTATTTGATATAATCTGATTTCTGTAATCAGAAATTACAGAAATTTGAATTACATGTATATAATTATTATACAATGAATTACATATATGTGATTACATATAGGAAAGGTTATCAGCCCTCCCCCCCAAAAAGGGAAAAGAATTTTGAAGATTTTCTACCAAGACCAAAGTGATGGTCATTGTCGCTAGGTGATAGCATTACAAATAACTGAAATGATAAGTATTTTAAGTAAAGTAAGAATTTACATTGGAACTTTAGCTCTACTGAACCAGTTTTGACCATTTCTCTTTTGAATTATCTATCTTTTTTTAAAACTGATTTGTAGGAGTTCCTTACATTCTTGGATGTGAGTACCTAAAAGTGTGTACTGCAAACACTTTTCTACTTGGTGCTGGCCATTTATTCTCTTAATGGTGTCTTTTGGTCAACAGAAGGTGTAAATTTTAATGTAATAAAAATCTACCATGTTTTCCCTTCATATTGTATGTTTGTACGTCTACATAGTTGCACACACACAGTAGTATAAAACAAATCACGTGAAAAATCTGGATGAAAGGACAATGAGGATTGGAGGGTAAGATTATGAATTGAAATCACACAACCAGGTACTTTTTCTGGTGGTAGTCCCCAGATTTAGTCAAGCATCTCTTAGCAACCAATAAAAGAAAGTAATTATGGTCTGTTACAAGGTTCACTCTGTCTATTTAAAAAAAAAAAAAAGAAGTTAGCTTCTCCTGGCACTGAGCCCTCCGAGTGACTTTTCCTACAACTTTGTACAGAGATGCTTCAAAAGGTAGTAAGTTGTAGCTGTGATAATACCCCTCCAGGAAACCAAGTATCAGAATTCATAAGAGTTCTGTTTCTTCAGCTTCCCTCAGTATAAGTTGGTGTCATAATTTTCAAAGTTTATGATCGCCAGTACCATGTGGTCTAAACACATAGCTTGATTTAAGAATAAATCTGAGAATAGCCACAGAAGTGAATTCTATTTACCTTTGCTTCTACAAAACTATTTCTGAGGTAAAAGACACTATAAAATTATAGAGAACTGAAAATTTTTGACATATTTGCTTTAAATATTTACACAAAAATAAAGTGGTGTAGATACAATTAAAGTCCTTGTGTAAACTTCCGTGATTTGTTTCTCTCTCTTCCCAGAAGAAGCCATTAGCCTCAGATTGACATTTATCATTCCTAAGCGTATTTTTTCATGTTTTTACTATATATGTGTGTGTTGACAAATCATATGCGTGACTATAAATTATATTAAAATGATTTTATTTTTCATTTTGTCCTTTTTTAAATTCAGCGTTATTTTTGAGACATTTTTCATGTTGCTACTCATGGCTCTAATTCATTTATTTATATCACCATCTTGTTCCATTATGTGAATACTTTGTGTCACCTGCTTCTCAGCCAGCCAGGTTGTCTGTAATGTAGATCACCTTTTCCTGCCCTTACCTGTTCTCTCCTTCATCGCGGTGCCCTGTGGAGTTGTGTCTTTTTTTTTTACTCTTTAGGCCTGCACCTGCAGCATATGGGAGTTCCCAGGCTAGTAGTCAAATTATAGCTGCAGCTGCTGGCCTATACCACAGCCGCAGCAACACCAGATCCAAGCCACGTCTGCAACCTACTCCACAGGTCACAGTAATGCCAGGTCCTTAACCCACTGAGCAAGGCCAGGGATCACACCCACATCCTCGTGGATACTATTTGGGTTCATTACCGCTGAGCCACGATGGGAACTCCCATATCCTTTTTTAATTGATATATACAAAATATTTAAAATATGCTGGTTATTACTGGTTGCTAGTTATACACATAGAAATTTTCACTGCATGGTTTGTCTTTTCACTATCTTACAAAATATTTTTATCTTAATATGGTCAACTTGGTCATTGCCTTTATTGTTTGTATTATTGTATTTTCTTCAGGAATTATTCTAATTCCATAGAATATGAAGATATATTCTTTATTTTCTACTAAAGGTTACATAGTTTTTGCTTTTCACAGCTTTTCTATACACCTGTAATTGAGAAGTAGGGATTTAATATATTCTAGCTAGATTTCTGTTTAGTTGATCCAGCACCATTTATTGAATAGTAAGTTCATCATTCATCTCCACTGATGGTTTACCTTTTTAATTATGAAATATATACTACCCATTGAGAACAGTACACAAATTTAAAAAAAATGGAGTTCTCTGATGGCCTGACAGTTGAAGATCCAGTGTTGTCACTGCTGTGGTGCAGGTTTGATCCCTGGCCCAGGAACTTCCATGTGCCTTGAGTGCAGCCAAAACAAAAAAAGTGCTGCACATTGGTTTATCACAAAGCATCTGTGTATCCAGCACTCATTCTTGTCAAGACATGGAACTAGGAGTTCCCTTTGTGGGAAGAAACAAGTCTGACGAGGAACCATGAGGTTGTGGGTTCGATCCGTGGCCTCACTCAGTGGGTTGAGGATCTGGCATTGCCATGAGCTGTGGTGTAAGTTGCAGACGTGTCTCAGATCCTGTGGCTGTGGCTGTGGCATAGCCCGGCATCTGTAGCTCCAATTAGACCCCCTAGCCTGGGAACCTCCATATGCTACGAGTGTGGCCCTAAAAAGCAAAAAAAAAAAATAGAACCATAAAAGACCACTGAAGCCTTCCTAGTGCCCCTCCCCCAGCAGATAACCACTTTTTTGGTTTGCTTTTCTCTTTAGTTTTAATACATAACTGTGCATCCCTTAACACTATAGTGTTTATTAGTGCTTAACTTTTATGCAAAGGGAAGCAAATAGTGTGATTTTTGACTTTTCTATAGACAGTATGCTGTTTATATAAATCATGGTGTCTGGCTTCTTTTGTAAGGTATATACATTTTACATAATTCTTTCATTTGCATTGCCTTATGGTATTCCATTGCTTAAAGATACCACATTTGTTTATCCATTGTACTAACTATAGACTTTTGGTGTGCTTCTAGTATGGGAAATGTTAACAAATAATGCTACTGTGAATATTTGTGTAAAAGTCTCTTGGTACACCTGGGTTTACATTTTCTTGAGCTACATTCCTAGGAGTAGAATTGTGGGCACATAGGGAATGCATATTATTGACTTTAGCAGGTAAGGCAAAAGTATTTTCCAAAGTCAGTGAACCAATTTACACTCCCACCAGCCATGTCTGCAAGTCCCTGTCACTTCCCATCTTTACCAGTCCTTGATATTGTCGGTCTTTTGCATTTTTGCCCTTTCACTGGCTAGACTGCTGAGATATAGTGCTTGCAGGTGCCTGTTTACTTGGGCATGCCCTCTACCCTTCAGCTGCCACCCCCAGAATCAGCAAATAAATGGGAAAGTGCCCCCCAAGCCTGGGCTCACTTCTCCAAACTTTTCCTTCCCCAGACCCTGGCCTTGTAATTCTTTACTACTTTTTAGCTCTCCAAGAACTTTAAGCGGATATATTTATTTTGTTAGCTCATCTGGTAGTTCTTCTCCTCACTGATATTAATGACACATGAGACATCTGTCAGGTTTTATTACATGCCTGCATCTTTTTCTGGGCTCTCTACTGGTTGACCTATTTACTATTCCTATAGCATCATGAAAGTTAACTAATAACTAGTTTTATAATAATCTTGATACCTAAAGCATCAAATCTACCTGCCTCATTGGTTTTTTTTTTTTTTTTGGAATTTTCTTGGCTGTTTTGGTCCTTTAGTCTTCCACTCTGATATTAAGATCAGCCTATCAAATTCCAAAAAAACAAATTTGATTGGAGTTTTGATAAACTTGAGGTTACTTCCTCAGCTTTACTGTATTGAATGTTACCATCCGTGAACATGACATGGTATAGCTCACACTTATCATTTAGGACATTGCTTTTGTCATTGAAGCAGTCAATTTTTATGAATGTTCCATACATGCTTTAAATTGTGACTCATATTTTGGGAGCAAGGTTCTAACATTTTGTCTGTTAAAACTATCCCATTCCCTCTTCCCCAAGGATGCTAGTTTAACTCCAAACTGTAAATGAATTTTGCCTGTTTTGAACTTCATATAAACTAAAGTAGAGGAATTCTTTTGTGTTACCTTCTTGTGTTCAGAATAATTTTATTAGATCAATCTGTGTTGTATGTAGCTGCAGTTTTTCATTTTTTTACCTTTTATTATTCTGTTGAATGAATATACCACAATTTATTTATCCATCCTATTTTTGATGGACATCTGGGTGGTTTTCTTTTGGGGACTACTATGAATAATGCTGATATGAATATTCTCTTCATGTTTTTTGCCTTATGTGTGCCTGATTGTCTCCTGAGTGGTACAACTGATAGTTCACAGGGAATGTATATGCTCAGCTGTACTGGATACTGCAGGTTAGAAGTCTGAAATCAAGCTATCGGCAGGGCTGAAGTCCCTCTCATGGCTATCAAGGAGAATCCTTTTTCTCATTTAGCTTCTGGCAAATTGACATCCCTTGTGGTTTCATAGCCTTAGTCTCTGCCTCTGTCTTCGTATGGCCTCCTCTTCTGGGTCTGGGCCTTCTCTGCTGTCTCATACGAGGACTCTTGTCACTGGATTTAGGGCCCAGCAGATAATCCAGAATGATCTCATCTCAGGATCCTTCACGTAATTGCATCTGCATAGACCCTTTTCCCAAATAAGGTTGCATTCCCAGGTTCTTAACGGTTAGGACGTAGACATAACTTTTGAGACAGTCAACCCACTGTAATACCAGTTTGAACTTTTACCAAGAGTCTGTGTGTGTTCCAGTTGACTAATCTCCTTGACAACATAGATATGGTCAGCTTTTAAATTTTAGTCATTATGTTGGGTGTGTAGTAGCATCTCCTTGTGGGGTCAATTTGCATTTCCCTGATTGTAATGAGACTGAGTTGTTTGTATATTTCTTTACTTTTGGATATTCTCTTCTTGAAGTTTTTATGTGATTCTATCGCCAGTTTTCTATTGATCTGCCTTTTTGAAAAAAACATGATTAAATGGAGTTCTTTTTATATTCTTGATACAAGCTCTTTGTAAGTTATTTGTATTGTGGATACCATCTCCTCCATGACTTACTGTTTTACTACTTAAATGGTGTGTTTTGGTGTAGCTCAACTTACTGGTCTTTTAAACTTTGTCCTTTACTTGCCCTCCTTAAATAATTTTTCCTCCCAATTATGGTGCAGAACATCTTTTATTTTAGAAATGGACATTTTAACGTGACATTTACTATAAATTTTTTGCTTTTGAATTGTTATCTGTGTTGTTTCACTCTTTTATCAATTCTTTTTTTATAGTGATTTTCATTTTTTCCATTATAGCTGGTTTACAGTGTTCTGTCAATTTTGTACTGTACAGCAAGGTGACCCAGTCATGCATACATGTATACATTCTTTTTTCTCACATTATCATGTTCCATCATAAGTGACTAGATAAAGTTCCCAATGCTATACAGTAGGATCTCATTGCTTAGCCATTCCAAAGGCAATAGTTTTCATCTGTTTAACCCCAGACTCCCAGTTCATCCCACCCCCCGCCCCAGCAACCACAAGTCTGTCCTCCATGTCCATGATTTTCTTTTCTGTGGAAAGGTTCATTTGTGCCGTAAAGCATTTAAAAATTAAATGCTCGGAGCTCCATTCCAGCTTAGTGGTAACAAACCTAACAAACCTAACTAGTATCCATGAGGATGCAGGTTCAACCCCTGGCCTCGCTCAGTGGCTTCAGCATCTCATGTTGCCATGAGCCGTGGTCGCAGATGTGGCTCAGATCCCGTGTTGCTATGGCTGTGGTGTAGGCCCACAGCTGTGGCTCCGATTGGACCCCTAGCCTGGAAACTTCTTCATGCCACGGGTGCAACCCAAAAAAGACACACACACACACACACACACACACACAAAATTGAATGCTAACGTTAACACCAACATTTTAACATTATAAACATAAGTAACCACTAGCATGTGATTTTTCTTCATATTAAAATCACTTCATTACAACTACCCATTTGGATAATTTGGGAACACTAGAGAAAATTTAAATTTAATTTAAATCAAGCTTTTATTTTAAGGTTTATAGTTTAGATAAATAAAGATATATGTGTAAAGTAAGAATTACATACATTGGCAGAATAATTTGATGTATAGTATGTAATCTTGTATCATAAAAATATTCTGTATAGCTCAGTTGGTTCATAAAAGTATACAGACATGAATCCTAGGCAAGAAGGAAGAAAAATGTTTTCTAATTTTGGGGGAGAAAAAAAAAATTAAGCCAGCTGAAAAGCAATATATGGGTTTTTTTTCCCCTCGTTGACTGAGGTGCTTTTTTGTTTTGTATTGTTTTCAATATCCTGCTCTGGTTGTAAACCTGTCTATTTTTTAAATTCTACACTTCTACTTTTTGTATTTTGAGACTTTGCTATTATATACATTGTAAGTTTGAAATTTTGATGTATTCCTGTTGAATTACTCTTTTTGTCATCAAGAAAAAAATTTTTAAGTCAGAAATACTCTTGGAGTTACCACTGTGCTTCAGCAATAAAGAACCTGACTAGTTTCCATGGGGACGAGAGTTTGATCCCTGGCCCCGCTCAGTTGGTTAAGATTCTGGCATTGCTGTGAGCTGTGGTGCAGGTCAAAGATATGGCTTGGATCTGGTGTTGCTGTGGCTGTGGTGTAGGCTGACACCTGCGGCTCCAGTTCAACCCCCTAGCTTGGGGACTTCCATATGCCATGGGTGTGGCCCTAAAAAAATAAAAAAGAGAAGAAATGCTTTTTGCTGAAATGCAGCAGTTATGCAAAAAGCAAACCAGAAGTGCCAGTGTCCTGACTTGGTCTGGGTAAGTCCTCAGAAAAGGCTCAATGTTTTCGTAAGAGGTAGGGACTGAACAGTAAGAAGCCAGTTGGTGGCAGCAACTGGGTGAGGGCAGCAGTGGACAGACTGTATACACAGGCAGGAGGTTTGTTCAACGAATGACTTGCTTGGGAAGGAAAGAGTATTTCAGAAGCAGAGTACAGCCGTATAGGAAGTAGAAAAGATAAAATTGAAAATTATCAGAAAAGATTAAACAGCTCGAGATTTAATTTATATAACATCAAATTCACCCTTTTAAGGTGTACACATCAGTGGATTTTAGTATATTCATTGAATTGTACAAAATCACTACTACCTAATTGTAGACTTTTTTGAGAACAGTTTTAGGTTCACAGCAAAATTGAGCAAAAGGTACAGTAATTTCTCATGTACGCTCTTTTTCCACTCGCATATAGCTTCTCCCATTATTATCATCCTCTAACAGAGGTTTGGTACATTTGATACAGTTGTTACAATCAGTGAACTTACATTGACATTTCATTGTCATTCAAAGTCCATAGTTTTCTTTAACGTTTACTCTTTATATTGGGTATTCTAAGGATTTTAAAAAATGTGTAATGTTATATTCACCATTATGGTATCATACAGCATAGTTTTCAGCAGGTCCTAAAATCTTCTGTGCTCTCTGCTTCTTTATCCCTCCTCCCTCCTTTTATCCACTCCCAGTCTCTGGCAACCACTGTTCTTTTTTGCAGTCTTCAGAGTTTTTCCAAATGTCATAGAGTTGGAATTATACAGTATGTAAACTTTTCATATTGGTTTCTTTCACTTACAACCATGCTTTTATGATTTCTCCATGTCTTTTCATGGCTTGATAGCTCATTTATTTTTAGTGCTGAGTACTATCCCATGGTCTGGGTATACTGCAGTATATTAATCTATTCATCTACTAAAGGGCGTCTTGGTTACTTCCAAGCTTTGGCAATTATGAATAAGATTGCTATCAACATCCATGTCCATATTTTGTGTGAACATAAATTATCAACTCCTTTGGGTAAATACCAAGGAATACAATTGCTAGATTATATTATAAGAGTGTGTTAGATTTTGTAAAAAAACTAGCAAACTATCTTCCAGAGGCACTGTACTATTTTGCATTCCCACCAGCACTGAATGAAAACTGTTGTTCCACATCATCACCAGCATTTGGTATTGTCAGTGTTCCAGACTGGGCCATTTTAATTGGTGTGTAAGGATATTGCTTTATTTCAGTTTGCAAATGGAGCATCTTTTCATATGCTTGTCGTTTACTTATCTTTTTTGGTGAGCTATTTGTTTTGGCTCATTTTTTCAACTGGTTGTTAGTTTTCTTGTTGAATTTTAAGAGTGCTTTGTATATTTTGGATAGCAGTCTTTTATCAGTTATATCTTCTGCAAATATTTTCTCCTAGTCTAGAACTGACCTACTCTTTTTTTTTTTTTTTGACATTGTCCTTGGCAGAGTAGTCTTTAATCTTAAGATAAGTCTAGTTTATCAGTTGCTTTTTTCATGGATTGTGCCTCTGGTGTTGTGGCTGAGACATTATTGCCATGACAAGGTAATCTAGATTTTATCCTATTTTTTATAATTTTGTGTTTTACATTCAGGTCTATGTTTTTTTTTACGGCCACACTCGCAGCATGTGGAGGTTCCCAGGACAGAAGTCAAATTGGAGCTGTAGCCACTAGCCTCACCATGGCCACAGTGCCACATCTGTGGCCTGCACCACAGCTCACAGCAACGCAGGATTCTTAACCCTCTGAGCAAGGCCAAGGATCGAACCTGTGTCCTCATAGATGCTAGTCAGACTCATTTCTACTGAGCTATGACAGGAACTCCCTATGATCTGTTTTTGAGAAGGATCTGTGTTTAGAATCCTTTTTTTTTTTTTTTAAAGGATGGGTGTCGAGTTTTTCCAGCAACATTTGTTGTGAAGACTGTCTCTCCATTTTATTACCTTTGCTTCTTTGTCAAAGATCAGTTGACTGTAACTATGTGGGTCTATTTCTGGGTTCTTTATTTGTTCTTTTACCAATGCTGTCTTGGTTATTACAACTTTATAGTAAGTCTTGAAGTCAGATAGTGTCAATCCTCTGACTTTATTCTTCTTCAATATTGTGATGTTTGTTCTAGGTCTTTTGCCTCTCATTTTTAAGTTTGTTGGTATCTACAAAGTAACTTGCCTTGATTTTGATTGGGATTATGTTAAATCTGTAGGGGAAAAACTGACATCTTGACATTGTTGAGTCTATCTGGGAGCATGGGTTAGCTCTCCATTTATTTATTTCTTTGATTTCTTTCATCGGTTTTATAGTTTTCTTCATTTAGGTCTTATACATGTTTTGTTATATGTACACCTATTTTTTTTTCTGCTAATGTAAATGATACTGTTTTTAGTTTCAAATTCCACTTATTAATTGCTGGTGTATAGGAAAGTGACTGACTTGTCTGTATTAACTTTGTATCCTGCAACTTTCCTATAATTAACTTAGTTCCAGGATTTTTTCATCAATTCTCTTAGACTTTCTATATAAATCTGTGAATTGCAAATTGTATACCTTTCATTTCCTTTTCTTGTCATATTGCATTAGGCTGAACTTCCACTACATATTGAAAAGTAGTGGTAGGAGAAAATATTCTTACTTTGTTTCTAGTCTTAGCCAGAAGCTTCTAGTTTCTCACCATTAAGTATGAGGTTAGCTGTAGGGTATTTTTAGATATTGTCTATCAAGTCAAGAAATTTTCCCTGTATCTCTAGTTTTGCTTAGAATTTTTATCGTGAATGGGTCTTGGACTTTGTCAAATGTTTTTTCTGCATCAATTGGTAAGATCATGTGATTTTTCTTTTTCAGCCTGTTGATATGATAGATTTCAGTAATTGATTTTCAGATATTAAACTGTCCTTTCATGCCTGGAATAAATCCCCCTTCGTCGTGGTGGGTACTATTCTTTTTACATGTTGTTACATTTGATTTGCTAATGTTTGTTGAGGATATTTACATCTAACTTCATGAGAGATATTGGTCTTTAGTTTTATTGTAATGTCTTTGTGTGCTTTTGATATTTGGGTAATGCTGACACATAGAAAAAGTTAGGAAGTATTTCCTCTGATTCTGTCTTCTGGACGATATTATAGATAATCGGCATAATTTCTTTCTTTCTTTTTTTTTTTTAGGGCCACACCCATGGCATATGGAGGTTCCCAGGCTAGGGGTCTACAGCTGCTCGCCTACGCCACAGCCACAGCAATGCCAGATCAGAACCACGTCTGCGACCTGCACCACAGCTCACAGAAATGCCGAATCCTTAACCTACTGAGTGAGGCCAGGAATCGAACCCGCAACCTCATGTTTCCTAGTCAGAGTCGTTTCCGCTTTGCTACAACGGAATTCCCATAATTCTTTCTTAAACGTTTGGTAGAATTCACTGTTGAATCCATCTGTGCCTTTTGCTTTCTGATTTGAAAGGTTATTAATTGCTGATTCAATTTCTTTACTACCTGTAGTTCTGTTCAGATTGTCTGTTTCTTCTTGTTTAAATTTTAGCAGATTGTATCTTTCAAGGAGTTGATCCATTTCATGAAGGTTATCAAATTTGTGGGATCAAGTGTTCCTTTATTATCTTTTTAATGTCCATGGGGTCTGTAATGATGTCCACACTTTCATTTCTGATATTAGTAATTTGTAGCTTTTCTTTTTTCCCTCAGTCTGGCTGGAAGTTTTCCAATTTTATTTATTTTTATTATTGTAATGACAATTTTATCTTTTCAAAGATCAGCTAACCGATTCTGTCTAATGCCTTATACCATCTTTCCTTAAAACTTCTCTTAAAATTTCCTTTTTTCCCTGAAGTGTGTTTTTTAATCTCTTCATATATTGGGATTTTCCAACTGTCTTTCTGTTACTGATTTCTAGTTTAATTCCTTTGGTGTCTGAGAACATGTATCATTTCTTAAATGTGTGAAGGCATGTTTTATAACCCAAGATGTGGTCTGTCTTGTTGAATGTTCCATGTGATCCTGAGAAGAATGTGTGTTTGGCTGAATGTGGATGAAGTAGGCAATATGTGTCAATTATATCCAGTTTTTATTGGTAATGTTAAGTTTATGTCTGTACTGATTTTTTGGCCTTCTGGACCTGTCCATTTGTGATAAAAGGATGTTGAAGTTTACAAATATAATAGTGGATTTATCTGTTTTTCCTTGCATTTATATCAGTTTTTACCTCACATATTATGATACTCTATTTTTAGGTGCATATATATTAAGGATTGTTATGTCTTCTTGGAGAATTGGATCCTTTATCTTTATGTAATGCCCTTCTTTATTCCTGGTAACATTCCTTGAGCTGAAGTCCTCTTTCTAAAATTAATATAGCTACTTCAGCTTTACTTTGATTATCGTTAGTGTGGTATATATTTCTTCATCTGTTTCCCTTTATTCTCCATATTTAAAGTATCTGTATATTTAAAGTATCTTATAGACAACACATAGTTGTCTTACTTTTTGATCCACTTTTACAATCTCTTTTTAAACCAGTAACATTTAAAGTGATTATTAATGTGGTTGGGTCAATATCTCCCATGACTTCTCTCCATTGCTCCTGTTCTTTGTACCTATTTTTGTCTTCTTTTATGCCTCTTGTGGTTTTAAATTTTTTTTTTACTTAAAGAATTTTATTACAATCATAGGTGTACAAAAATCATCACAACTCAGTTTTTATAGCATTTCCATACCAAACTCTCACTGCATCCCCCCACCCCCCAACTTGTCTCATTTGGAAACTATAGGTTTTCCAAAGTCTGTGAGTCAGTATCTGTTCTGCAAAGAAGTTCATTGTGTCCTTTTTTTCAGTTTCCACATGTAAGTGGTAGCAATTGATATTGGTGTCTCATTGTCTGCCTGGTTTCACTTCACATGATAATTCCTAGGTCCATCCATGTTGCTATAAATGTTGTTATTTCATTCCTTTTAATGGATGAGTAATATTCCATTGTGTGTATGTACCAGATCTTCCCTATCCACTCCTCTGTGGATAGGTATTTAGGTTGTTTCCATGGCTTGGCTATTGTATGGAGTGCTACAATGAACACTGGAGTACATGTGTCTCTTCAACTCATGGTATTTCTGGATAGATGCCCAGGAGTGGGATTGCTGGATCAAATGGTAATTCTGTTTTTAATTTTCTAAGGAATGTCCATACTATTTTCCACAGTGGTTGCACCAATTTTCATTCCCACTAACAGTGTAAAACGGATCCTTTTTCTCCACACCCTCTCCAGCACTTATTGTTTGTAGCCTTTTTTTTTTTTTTTGTCTTTCTGCCTTATCTAGGGCTGCACCCACGGCATATGGAGGTTCCCAGGCTAGGGGTCTAACAGGAGCTGTAGCTGCCGGCCTTCGCCACAGCCACAACAACGCGGGATCCGAGCCGCGTCTGCAACCTACACCACAGCTCACGGCAACGCCGGATCCTTAACCCACTGAGCAAGGCCAGGGATTGAACCCTCAACCTCACGGTTCCTAGTCGGATTTGTTAACCACTGAGCCATGAAGGGAACTCCTGTTTGTAGACTTTTTGATGATGGCCTTTCTTGCTGGTGTAAGGTAGTACCTCATAGTGGCTTTGATTTGCATTTCTCTAATAACGAGTGATGTTGAACATCTTTTCATGTGTTTTTTTTGCCATCTGTATGTCTTCTTTGCAGAATTGTCTGTTTAGATCTTCTGCCATTTTTTGATGGGGTTAGTTGTTTTTTTGGTATTGAGCTGTAGGAGGTGTTTGTAAATTTTGGAGATTAATCCCTTTCCAGTCGATTCATTTGCAAATATTTTCTCTCATTGTATGGGTTGTCTTTTCATTTTGTTTAGGGTTTCCTTTGCTGTGCAGAAACTTTTAAGTTTAATTAAGTCCCATTTGCTTATTTTTCTTCTATTGTTATTACTCTTAACAGGTGGATACTTTCATTTATGTCAGAGAGTGTTTGGCCTATGTTTTCCTCTAAGAGTTTTATAGTATCTGGTCTTATATCTAGATCTTTAATCCTTTTTGAGTTTATTTTTGTGTATGGTGTTAGGAAGTGTTCTAATTTCATTTTTTTTACATGTGGCAGTCCAGTTTTCCCAGCACCACTTGTTGAACAGACTTTCTTTTCTCCAATGTACATTCTTGCCTCCTTTGTCATAGATTAGTTGACTATAGATGTGTGGATTTAATTCTGGGCTTTCTATCCTGTTCCACTGATCTATATTTCTGTCTTTGTGCCAGTACCATAAGGTTTTGATAACTGCAGCTTTGTGGTATAGTCTGAAGTTAGGGAGCCTGATTCCTCCCACTCCATTTTTCTTTTTCAGGATGTCTTTGGCTATTCTGGGTCTTTTGTGCTTCCAAACAAACTTTAAACTATTTTGTTCTAGTTCTTTGAAAAATGTCCTTGGTAATTTGATAGGGATTGCATTGAATGTGTAGATTGCCTTGGGTAGTATAGTCATTTTGATAATATTGATTCTTTCAATCCAAGAGCATGGTATGTCTTTCCATAAGTTCAGGTCATCCTTCCTTTCTTTCATCAGCATCTTATAGTTTTCAGAGTACAGGTCTTTTGTCTTTTTAGGTAGGTTTATTCCTAAGTATTTGATTGTTTTTGATGCGATGATAAACAGGATTGCTTCCCTAATTTCCTTTTATGATCTTTCATTGTTAGTATATAAAAATGCTGTTGATTTCTGTGTATTA
The DNA here is from genome assembly GCA_004024745.2 of Catagonus wagneri. Classification (NCBI taxonomy): domain Eukaryota; kingdom Metazoa; phylum Chordata; class Mammalia; order Artiodactyla; family Tayassuidae; genus Catagonus; species Catagonus wagneri. The sequence continues at coordinate 2,414,039 of PVHT020000021.1, forward strand.
ATTTTGTGTCCTGCAACTTTGCCAAATTCATTGATGAGCTCTAACAGTTTTCTGGTAGAGTCTTTAGGATTCTCTAGGTATAGTGTCATGTCGTCTGCAAACAGTAATAGTTTTACTTCTTCCTTTCCAATTTGGATTCCTTTTATTTCTTTTTCTTCTCTAATTGCTGTGGCTGGGACTTCCAAAACTATGTTGAATAGCAGTGGCGAGAGTGGACATCCTTGTCTTCTTCCTGATCTCAGCAGGAATTCTTTCAGCTTTTCACCATTGAAAATGATATGAGCTCAGCGTTTGTCACAGATGGCCTTTGTTGTGTTGAGGTAGGTGCCCCCTGTGCCCACTTTCTGAAGGGTTTTTATCAGAAATGGGTGTTGGATTTTGTCAAAGGCTTTTTCTGCATCTATTGAGGGGATCATATGGTTTTTATTCTTCAGTTTGTTAACGTGGTATATCACACTGATTGATTTGCGGATATTGAAGAATCCTTGCATCCCTGGGATAAATCCCATTTGATCGTGATGTACAGTCCTTTTAGTGTATTGTTGGATTCGGTAGGCTAGTATTTTGTTGAGGATTTTTGCATCTATGTTCATCAGTGAAACTGGCCTGTAATTTTCTTTTTTTGTGATATCTTTGTCTGGTTTTGGTATCAGGGTGATGGTTGCCTCATAGAATGAGTTTGGGAGTGTCCCTTCCTCTGCAGTTTTCTGGAAGAGTTTCAGAAGGATAGGTGTTAGCTCTTCTCTAAATGTTTGATAGAATTCACTTGTGAAGTCATCTGGTCCTAGACTTTTGTTTGTTGGAAGTTTTTGAATCACAGTTTCAATTTCAGAGCTTGTGATTGGTCTATTCATATTTTCTATTTCATCTTGCTTTAGTCTTGGAAGAATGTGTCCCTTCTAGGTTTAGCATTTTATTGGCATATAGTTGCATATAGTAGTCTTTTATGATCCTTTGTATTTCTGTGATGTCGGTTGTTACTTCTCCTTTTTCATTTCCAATTTTATTGATTTGTGTCCTCTCTTTTTTCCTTGATAAGTCTGGCTAGGGGTTTATCAATTTTGTTGATCTTTTCAAATAACCAGCTTTTAGTTTCATTGATCTTTTCTATGGTTTTCTTTGTTTCTATTTCGTTGATTTCTGCTCTGATCTTTATGATTTCTTTTCTTCTGCTAACTTTAGGTCTTGTCTGTTCTTCCCTCTCTAGCTGCTTTAGATGTAAAGTTTGGTTGTTTATTTAAGCTTTTTCTTGTCTCTTGAGGTAGGCTTGTATTGCTATAAACTTTCCTCTTAGAACTGCTTTTGCTGCATCCCAGAGATTTTGGAGTGTCATATCTTTGTTGTCATTTGCTTCTAGGTATTTTTTACTTTCCTCTTTGATTTCTTCAGTGATCCATTGTTTGTTTAGTAGCATGTTGTTTAGTCTCCACGTGTTTGTGTTTTTTGCCATTTTTTTCTTGTTGTTGATTTCCAGTCGTATAGCATTGTGGTCAGAGAAGATGCTTGATATGATTTCAATTTTCTTAAAGTTACCAAGGCTTGATTTGTAGCCCAGGATGTAATCAATCTTAGAGAGTGTTCCATGCGCACTTGAGAAGAATGTGTATTCTGTTGCCTTTGGATAGAATGTCATATAAATATCTGTTAAGCCCATCTGATCTAATGCTTCTTTCAGGGCTTGTGTTTCCTTATTGATTTTCTGTCTGGATGATCTATTCATTGCTGTAAGTGTGGTGTTAAAGTCCCGCACTATGATTGTGTTATTTTTGATTTCTCTTTTTAAGGTTATTAGCAGTTATCTTATATATTGTGGTGATCTTATGCTGGGTGTATAGATACTTAAAATTGTTATATCCTCTTCTTGGATTGATCCTTTGATCGTTATGTAGTGCCCTTCCTTGTCTCTTAAAATGTTCTTCATTTTAAAGTCTATTTTGTCTGATAGGAGTATTGCTACTACAGCTTTCTTTTGATTCCCATTTGCATGGAATATTTTCTTTCATCCTCTCACTTTCAGTTTGTATGTGTCCCTAGAAGTGAAGTGGGTCTCTTGAAGACACCGTATATATGGGTCTTGTTTTTGAATCCATGCAGCTAGTCTGTGTCTTTTGGTTGGGGCATTCAGTCCATTAACATTTAAGGTAAATATTGATATGTATGTTCTTATTGTCATTTTATTAACTGTTTTGGATTTTTGTTGCTCTTTTTTTCTTCCCTTCTTCTCTTGTTGTCTCCTCTTGTGGTTTTATGACTGTCTTTAGTGTTGTGTTTGAGTTGATTTTTCTTATTTGTTTGTGTATCAATTGTAGATTTTTGTTTTGCAGTTACCCTGAAGTTTTGATATAGGAGTCTATATATAAATGAGATTGTTTTAAGTTGTTGGTTTCTTAATTGCATGTTCGTCTCCAGTATCCTGCATTTTGTGCTCTCTCGTGATTTCTGATTTTGGTAGCACAGTTGTGCATGGATGATTTATTACCTTTACTGTATATATGCCTTTACTGGTGAGCCTTCACGTTGGTGGTGTTTTTATTTCTGGTTGTAGCCTTTTTTTTTTTTTTTTCTGCCTAGAGAAGTTCCTTTAGTATTTGTTGTAAAGCTGGTTTCGTGTTGCAGAAATCTCTTAGCTTCTGCTTATCTGTAAAGATTTTGGTCTCTCCTTCAAATCTGAATGAGAGCCTTGCTGGGTAAAGTAATCTTGGTTGGAAGTTTTTTCCTTTCATCACGTTAAGTATATCGTGCCACTCCCTTCTGGCCTGCAGAGTGTCAGCTGAAAAATTTGCTGATACCCTTATTGGGATTCCCTTGTATGTTACTTGTTTCTCTTCTCTAGCTGCTTTCAATATTTTCTCTTTGTCTTTAATTTCAATCATTTTGATTAATATGTGTCTCAGGGTGTTCCTCCTTGGGTTTTTTTAATATGGTACTTGTTGCGCTTTCTGGATTTGAGTGAATGGTTCCTTTCGCCTGTTAGGGAATTTTTCGGCTGTGTGCCTGAGGGGTCTTTAGGCAGCCTCTTCACTGATGGGTGGTGCTGTGATCCCACCTGGATTATTGTTTGGCCTGGGGCTTCTCAGTGCTGATGGGAGGGAGCAGATTTTCCCAGAAATGGCCACCCCCAGAGAAATGTAGGCTGTTGAATGTTCCCAAGAGCTTCACCTCCAATGCCCTTCCCCCAAAACAAGCCACAGTCACCCCTGTTTTTCCAGGAGATCCTCCAAGAGTTGCAGTCAGGTTCCACCCAGATTCCTATGGAGACTTTGCTTTGCCCTGGGACCCAGTGCACGTGAAAGTCTGTGCACCTTTCAAGAATGGGGTCTCTGTTTCCCCCAGTCCCATGGAGTTCCTGCACACAAGCCCCACTAGCTTTCAATGCCAGATGCTCCATGGGCTCTTTCTCCCTGTGCTAGATCCCCAGGCATGGGGATTTGACATGGGGCTCAAGACTCTCAGTCCTTTAGGTGAGTCTCTATGATACAGTTATTTTCCAGTCTGTGGGGCTTCCCACCTGGGAGGTATGGGGTGCTTATATCGCATAATCTCCTCTCCTACTTCCTGATGTGGTCTCCTCTTTGTCTTCCGGAGTAGAATATCTTTTTGAAAGTTTCCAGTCCATTTGGTTGAAGGTTGCTCGGCATTTGGTTGTAATTTTGTTGTTTTTAGGAGAGAAGTTGAACTCCGGTCCTTCTATTCTGCCATCTTAATCCCCAGCAATCAATAGCTATATTTCTGGTCTCTTGTGGTTTTAATTTAACATCTTATGTGATTTTGTTTTCTCTCCTTTATTAGCATATAGGATATATATATTTTTTTTTAACATTTTAATAGTTGCAACTTCATGGGTAGTGTGAGTACCTTATAATAAAATAATCTTAATTCCTCCCTTCCTTCTTTTGTATTATTACCGCCATTCATTTCTCTTACACATAAGAGTACATAAGCATGTATGTATACTTACATACACACACATAAGAATTCGTAATAAAATACATTGTTGTATTATTATTTTGAACAAAATATTATCTGTTAGATCAGTCAAGAATAAGAAAAACAGGAATTCCTTGGTGGCCTAATGATTGGGGATTTGGCGTTGTTACTACTGTGGCTCAGTTTTGATCCCTTGCCTGGGAAATTCCACATGCCAAGGGAATGGCCAAAAAAACAAAATAGAACAAAACAGAGAATAAGAAAAACAAAAGTTTTTATTTGACCTTTACTTACTCTTTTCCATTTAGATCTGAAGTTTCTGATGTAGATCATTTTCCTTATCTCTAAAGGATTTCTTTTAATATTTTTTGAAAGGCCTATCTACTAGAAAAGGTTTTTCTCAATTTTTATTTGTCTAACAAAGAATTTTTACTTCACTTGTGAAGGATAATTTCACATAGTACAGAATTCTGTGGATATTTCACTGCACTCTCTTCTTGCTTGCATGATTTCTGAAGAGCAGTCAGATTTGTCTTATTTTTGCTTCTCTGTAGGAGCTTTTTTCCCTTCAGCCTCTTTAAAATTTTTTTTACTCTTGATTTTCTGCAGCTTGAACACAATATGCCTACATGTAGTTTTTCTGTTTGTTTTTGCCTTTTTCATATTTATCCTGCTTGGTGTCTGACATAAATTTGAGGAAATTCCCTGTCGTTATTGCTTCAAATATTTCTTATGTTCCTTTCCCTCTTTTCTTCATTCCCGTTGTGCATATGGTACACCCTTTGTAGTTGTCCCCAGTTCTTAGAGATACTCTTCTGGTGTTTTCAGTCTTTTTTTCTCTTTGATTTACAGTTTTTCGAGTTTCTTTTGAGATCATCAAGCTCAGAAGTTCTTTCCTCAGCCATGTCCATTCTACTAATCAAATGTTTTCTTCATATCTATTATAGGGGTTTTGACCTCTAGCATTTCTTTTTGATTCTTGCTTAGAATTTCAATCTATCTGCTTACATTGACCATGTGTTCTTGCATGCTATCTACCTTATCCATTAGATCCCTTAACATTATTCATAGTTGTTTTAAATTCCCAGTCTGATAACTGTAATATCTCTACCATATCTGAGTCACATTCGGACACTCGCTCTGTCTCTTTAAACTGGGTTTCTACCTTTTAGTATGTCATGTAAATTTTTCTTGATAGCTGTTCAAGATGTATTGGGTGAAAGGAGCTTCCATAAATATGTCTGTAGTAATGTAGTGGCAAGGTGTGAAGGAAGGAGAAGCATTCTCCAGGTCTGTGATCAGGTCTCAGTGAACCTCTACTACAGAATTGTCAGCTTTGCAAATATTTCTCAGATACATTCATACATTACCCCCGCCTCAACACACACATACAAACACAAACACATATTTGCCCCCCTTGGGTGGGATAGGATGGCTAGAGTGGATTAGAGATGGCTCTTTCCTTCCCCCAGGTCAGTTAGGCTCTAATAAAACCCCAATAATTTAGACTCTGGTAAATTAATTTCTCTTGAGGGTTAGCACTTGTTAAGAAGAACAGAGTGCTCTGGTTCAATTCATAATAGCTCCTTTTCCTTTCTCCACTGGCTGTTTCCCTGGAGTTTTTAATTCTCAGACTTGTCCACACTGAGTCTCCAGTATTTTGTCAATTACAGTTTAGGTTTTCCTACCTCAGTACTAGTTTTTCCATGGAGACTTTTTTCTCATGGTTTCTGCTCCAATAAGTTATGATTCTGTCTCTCCAATTTGGTGGGACAGTGGTTTATCCTGTGTCCTTACCTTTCTGACAAATCCAGAAAAGGTGTTAATTATTCATTTTATTCACCTTTTTACTTGTTAGGATGGAGTTGTGACTTCCAAGCTCCTTACATGCCAGACTGGAAACATGAAGTCACCACTCTCCAATTTCAGGATATTTTTATTACCCCAAAGTGAAAGCCTTCTCTATTACTGGTTACTGTTTCTCTCTTCTACCCCCACCCTTAGGCAATCACTAATTTATTTTCTTTCTATATAGATTTTCCTATTCTGGAAATCATATAAATGAAATTATATAATGTAATAGCATGTTCTGGTGCTTTCTTTTCATTGCTATATAATATTCCATTGTGTGGATATACATATACATAAGTAAATATACATATTTATTCACTCATCAGTTGAAAGACATTTGCATTGATGACATTTATGGTTATTACAGAAAAATGCTGCTCTACGTTTTTCCTTCAGACATATATTTTCCTGTCTCGAATATTTCTAGGAGTAAAAGTTCTGAGTTGTTTGAAAATTCTATGATTACATTTTGAAAAATTGCCACACTGTTTACAGTGTAGCTGTACTATTTTGCAGTTCTACCAGTAATGTATTAAAGATCTAACTTTTCCATATCCTAGTCAACCACATGGTTGTAAAATGGTATCTCATTGTAGTTTTGAGATCCCTACAAAAATCCCAGTGGCATTTTTATTTGCTTATTAGCCATTTGTATGTCTTTTTTTTTTTTTTTTTGAGAAATACCTATTCAGATCTTTTGCATATTTTAAATAGGTTTTTTGTTTTGCTATTGGGTTGCAAGAATTCTTTAGAGTACATCTTAGAGTCACGTCAGAAATATGATTTACAAATATATTCTCCTATTCTGTGAATGGTCTTTTAATTTCTTGAAAGTATCCTCTGATGCGCAAAAATTTTTAATTTTGATGAAGTTCATTTCATCTACTTTCTCTTTGGTTGCATATGCTGAGGTGTCATATCTAAGAAACCTGCCTTAATTCAGGGTTTTACATCTATGTTTTCTAATTTTCATCTGTGTTTTCTTCTAGGAGCTTTGTGGTTTTTAGCTCTTACACTTTAGTTTATGCCCTGCTAGAATTAATTTTTATATAAGGAAAGGCCCAAATTTTTCCTTTTGCATTTGAATATTCAGTTGTCCTCACATTATTTGTTGAAGGACATTTTTCCCCTTGAATTTCTTGGTACTGTTGTGAAAAATCACTTGAAAATAGGAGTTCCTGTTGTCTCATTTGGTTAAGAATCTGACAAGTATCCATGAGGATGCATATTCGATCCCTGGCCTCCCTCATTGAGTTAAAGGATCTGTCATTGCCGTAAACTGCCATGTAGGTTGCAGATGTGGCTCAGATCTAATGTGGCTGTGGCTGTGGTCTGCAGCTGCAGCTCCAATCTGACCACCAGCCTGGGAACTTCCATATGCCACAAGTGTGGCACTAAGAAGGAAAAAAACAAAAATCAATTGAAAAATATAAGAATTTATTTCTGGACTCTTGATTATATTCCATTCATGTGTATGTCTGTCTTTGTGCCAGTACCACATTGGCTTTTTTTTTTTCTTTGCCTGCACCCACGTCATGAGTAAGTTCTGGGCCTAGGGATTGAAACCACACCGTAGCAGTGACAATGTCTGATCCTTAATCTGCTGAGCCACCAGGGAACTCTGACACTGTCTTGATTAGCATAGGTTTCTAGTTAGTCTTAAAATTGGAAAGTTTGAGTTCTTCACCTTTGTTCTTCTTTTACAAGATTGTTTTAATTATTCTTTGTGCCTTGCATTTCTATATATGTTTTAGGATCAGCTTGTCTACTTCTTGGGAAAAAAATCCAGCTGGGATTTGAAAGGGATGATGTTTAAGATGTCTATCAGTTTTAAACTGATACTCTTTAAGAGTATTGCCATCTGAACACTTGAGAAGACTCTAAATCCTGTTGTTGAGTTGTATATCTTGATATGTGCAGGGTCTAGTTGGTTTGTAGGATTTTTCAAGTCTTTTTATTTGTTGATCTTCTGCGCAGTTGTTCTGTCCACTTCTAAAAGTGAGGTATTGAAGTTTTAAACTGTTCATTTGTCTGTTTCTCCTTTCAGTTTTGTCCATTTTTGCTTCATGTATTTTGAGGCTTTACTTTTCAGCACATATATGTTTATACTTGATAGGCTTTCTTGATATATTTAACCTTTATTGTAATAAAATGTCCTTCTTTATCTCTAGTAATAGTTTTTTGTCTTAAAGTCTATTTTGTCTTTTGGTTACTTTTGCAACAGTATGTCTTTTCTCTCCTTTTACTTTCAATCCATTTGTAAATAGATTGAATCAAAAGTAGGTCTCCTGTAATCAGCATATGGTTGAATTCTGTTTTTTTGCCATTCTGCCAGTATGCCTATTGAAGTGTATAATTCATTTATTTTGAATATTATTATTGCTGGTTTTTACAGCTGCTGGGGCTGGGGGGCTATTGATTTTCAAGATTGATGCAGATCTGGAAAAGAGGAGTGGAGGATAGCACAAGTTAAAATGCCACAAAATTCACTGTTCTCACCCAGATTCAGTAATTTTTCGTAAGTTATTGCTCTTTATATTGTACACAGCCTTTGGTTAATTTTCAGAGTTCTGAAACAGTTGATATTGACAGTGCTTGCCAGTTTTCTCATTACTTGTGTGGAAGACGGGAGTTTTGGAGGTTCTTGCTCCGTCATCTATATGTGCTTCTCTAAATTGAATTTTTAAAGTAAACCTGACTGTTTCATAATCCTAGAAGCACAATTGATGTATGAAAGTACATTTTTGCCTATTAGAATGGCGAAGATTAGAAAGAGAGATGTAGAGAAATAGACATTCTTCTATTCTGCTGGTAAGAGGATAAGTTGGTACAGTCTGCCAGTTGTATGGTAATTTGTAAAATCCTTTGAGGTGGTTATACTGTTTGATCCGGTAATTCCACTTCTAGGGACTTAACACTAATTGTTTAATTGGTTATAAGTCCCAAAAAAATACACAGGATAATCCATCACAATATTGTGTGTAATTCTAAACAACTGAAAACAACTAAATTATCCAATAGTAGGAGGTTGGTTTAAAATATCAGAGTAGGAGTTCCCATTGTGACTCAGCGGAAATGAATCCAACTAGTATCCATAAGGATGCGGTTTTGATCCCTGGCCTCACTCAGTGGGTGGGGGATCTGGCGTTGCCATGAGCTGTGACATAGGTCACAGATGCAGCTTGGATCCTGCGTTGCTGTGGCTGTGGCATAGGCTGGCAGCTGCAGCTCCAATTTGACCACTAGCCTGGGAACTTCCATGTGTCATAGGTGTGGCCCTGAAAAGCAAATAAATAAATAAATAAATAAATATCACAGTATATCTTCTAAAAATACTGTTTAGATGCTCAAAATGATAAAAGAGATGTGTAATTAATACTAGATGGAAAATTATTCATTCTATATTGATATAAAGAAATAAAAAATAACATGATTTTAAAAATCATGTTAATGATTTATTATTTAATGATTATTTTTAATATTTAGTGCTTTAATTATTTGATGATTTAAATATATTTTAAAATGAACCCAATGTGGGAGTTCCCTGGTGGCCTAGTCGTTAGGACTCAGTAGTTACACCTCTGTGTCCCAGGTTCAGTCCCTGGTCTGGGAACTGAGATCTCACATCAAGCAACTGCATGCTGTAGCCAAAAATAAAAAGGTGAATGAATGAATGCTTCTGATTTTATTAGTACATTACAGGTGTTTATTATAGATGCATAAAAATATCTGGAAGGTTAATGTGAAATTGTCAGCAGGGATTTTCTAAATTTGTTAATTAAATCGGCTTAATTTTTTTTTTTTTTTTCGGCAGTGCCCATGGCATGTGGAAGTTCCCAGGCCAGGTGATCCTACCTGTGCCACAGCAGCAACCTGAGCCACTGTAGTGACAACCCCGGATCCTTAACCAGCTGTACCACAAGGGGAACTCTTGCTTAAATTTTTTAAAAAGCTTTTTAGACTGTCTTTTCTTTTCCTAATTGCTTTAAGAAGCGTGAAATAGAGGTGCAAGTGAATAGAGAAATAAATACAAATGGCTCATCATAGAAGCTTCACCGTATTAGAAAACACCCATTTTGTCAATCTGCTGAAATTGTCTTTAAAACTGAAACAGTCTTTAGCGATAATGCAAATTGAGTCCACTGAAAAACTGAAGTTCTTTGAAGGACTTCAAATTAAAGAGTTCATTGAAGAATTGAAGGAAACAGTTTTATGAGGCTAGGATTTATCTCAGCACTTGTTTGTTCATTTTAGATGGAGCAAATGCAGAGGGTTTAAAGCTCAAACTAAAAGCTCTGCATTGTAGACGGTCAAATGAAAACACTGTGAGCTCAAAGCCAGAGGAATCTGGACCACTTCAATGGCCAAATTTAACCAGCTGGGGTCTTTCTTGGGTACCATCTGATTCTCCCTTTTCTAAAAGAGAGAAGAATTTGTCTTTTATTATCTGCCTTTTTTTTTAGGAAGCTTAAGATCATTATCTGTGCTTTGCTATTCTCTGGAAAAATAGCACATTTGATGGAATACCAGGCTCAGAATTTAATAGGAGGTCTGGATTTTATGAAATTTTCTTCAAAGAGATTAGATTAAGATTCAGAGGCATGAATAGCGGCCATTCTCTACATTTCTTCTGCTGCCTTAGTTAAATCTGCTACAGTGACATCTCCAATATGTTTTTACCCATGAATCTATGAAAAAATGAATAAAAACAGTAATTTGAATTGCCAATTCATGTGATGTGAATTGTCCCTTTAAGGAAGGATTAAGAGAGCAGGGATTTCTCTTTAAGGGACAGCCCTGAAGAGGCAATGAAGAAGTAGAAAGTCTTGGTTTGAGTTGCAACTCCACCCATTTCAAGCTGGGTAATCCTGAATAAATAAATATCCCCATGCCTCCCTTTTAATGTACAAAATGATATTTATCTCAAAGTGTCATGAGAATTATTAAAATAACGTGTAAACTTTCTGGAGCACACATATCTTTTCAGTAAATGATAATTCATATTATCGATAATTTAAATGGTGAAACTTTTATAACTTTCTGAACATCATCATCTATGGCTGATTCAATAGAGATGAATTCTTTAAGAAAACTCTTTGATTTGAATGCCTTATAGCCAGAGTAACAGACCTAATTGATGTTGTTCAATAAGAAAAAAACATGAGAAAGAATGTTATTTGTGCAAATGCTAAAAAAGGGGAGCTTTTGTTTAAGAAAATTCCTTTCAGACTCAGAAGGAAAAGGTTTTAAAATGCAAAAAAAGGAACTGAAGTTAATATGGCTTTTAAGATACAGTTATTCGTATTCATAACATATTTGTTATCTGCTTACATGTTTTGTTTATCATAGTGTTTGTATTAGTCATTACTTTGGATTTGAAAAAAAGAAAAATTCTCACAAAACTAATTCCAGCACATAGTGTGGCTCATGCCATCCGGGAAGCTGCCTTAGAGGCTTCTTGAACCAGGGATTTTTTTGGAAATTATCTCTTTTTCTCCTCAAACAGCCCTGAATCACATTTTCCCAGGTTAGCAACCCATGAGAAAAGGGAGTTGCCAGTCCAACTCAAAATTGAAAATCTCAAGCAAGGACTGATGATTATGTTGACTGTCTCAGTGTCCGTTAGCATTGATCTACTGGTCAGAGGCAAATTGGATTTCCACTAGAATGGGGCACGTGGAGTAGAAAACACCTGGCGGAGAAAAACAATAGCCACTGTAACAGTGTCTTCACGTTGTGATTTCAACACGTCATTGAACTGGGACCATTACTGGGTTGTGAATTTCGTATGGTGGGTCATGAGCAGTATCTTTTCAAAATAAAATAGGGTAGGTTTAAATGAAATGGAATGGAAGCTATCAAAGAATCTCACAATCAGAATTATGGTTTCATGAAACTTTAGTTTCCTCTATGTATGTGTGTGTTTGGAACTAAGTGCAATACAAAATGTATTTGTTCATGTGGATTGCAATTTAGAAAGATTCCAGGTCCACACTGCACCATGCTCTTCCCTGGTAGATGACTGTCATCAGTAGGAAAGCGGTCTGCTTGTTACTGCAGCCGTACCCTCCATTCCAGCCTAGACATTGGGAAGGATGTGAGTTTGGAGTAGCAGATGGGAAATAGTCGCTCCTCAGCCTCCCAGTCAACAGAGATGACAGGGTTGGGTTTTGGTTGGAGACTCTAGAGGCACAATTTAAGGTAAAGCTAGTTGTCAGAAGCAGCTACCGCCTTAGATTCCACTCAGTTTGTATGTTTTAACGCTCAGTGTCTCTTCCATTATCAGGGCAACTTCACAGGTTGTTCAGCCACGTGAAGTCACACAGGGCCTCCTCACTCTCGGTTTAATGCTCTGGTGTCACGGCCTTAGGTTTTAGACAAGGGTTGAGCACTTCTGTTTTGCACGGGGCCCTGCAAACTAGGTAGCCAGTCCTGTCCACTGAACATGGAACAGAGGAATCAGTAGTTTGTCGTTGTTGCTCCACCCAGAAGGCTGTAGACATCCTTAGCTCTCACCCCTGCTCACCAGGCGTGTGATACTGATAAGGGGAATAAATCTTTAATTCTCTTTTCAACTTAGTTTCACCTGGTGCCTCATATTTTTAATTCTTTCTTAAACATGACACTAAACATGCTCTTCCTGGTTAATTTGCAGCATTTTAATACACACTGTAATTAGCAGCCGATTTCCTGCCTCACTTCCTCAGTGATGTCAGTGAGATTGGGCTGAAGCTAATCATTACCTGTGGCAGCACAAACATATGTATAACGTATGCCCCATTCCCCACCATCCCCTCACTGGCCCCACAACCCTTTAAATAGGCTGACAACTTCCTAAAGGGGAAGAGATAGTGTCGAATTTAAAAGGGCTTGCACACAGGCTATGTATTCATCAAATTGCATTAATCACCTGACACGTTTCAGCTGCCAGTACTTCCTTCTCGGCTTATCTTAGAGCACCCATGGAACTGGGATAATGCCTAGACCCACCCCGTCCCTCATGCTTCCACCAGAAAACCCCCGCTAACTGAAAACTATGAAAGAACCAGGTGAAGCAATGTTGTATCTTTCATAACCTGAAAAATGAAAATCTTGCAACAGTTTTATCTTTGCTTTGTGATTTAACTTCCAGATTGCCCAGTGTTCAGTAAGTGTCCCTTTGCACATATATAAAACATATATAATCTTTTGTTTTAACTTATATTCACTAAAATGGCCAGAAGTTACCTTAAGTTGTTGCCCACTGAGAAGGGAGGTCTTCCTCTGGAACTTGTCAAACCTAAAAGAAGAGCTCCTGAGATGCTCAAGTTGGAATAAAGGGCAGTTTAAGCCATACGGCACAGTGCTTCACAGGTTGAAATTTTAGACACTAGCTCACGTAGAAGTAGAGCTCTTTCAAAGGGAAAAACTTTAATGAAGAAAAAAAACCAAACAAACAAACAAAAAACCCAAAGCCACCAGGGGGAGGAAGCCTTTTCTGACAAAGGCCTATTGTTGACACCAATAATAGCACCCTGTTTTTTGGAGTCTAGCAGGCTCTGGTCTCTGGTTTCATTTGAGGTTGTGTTTTTGGGGTCTTGGCATGTGGAATGTTTACCTGCCTTTCTGCAATTCCTCTAGGCAGTGAGCTCATTATAACTGAACAAACACCCAGTTGGATAAAAGTCATTCTCTTCATCATTAGACAGTGAATGGCTGTGCACCCATAGACATCATCTTCCTCTTGTCTCGAGAGTACTTCTTACAACACTGAAATATCTAAGATGTGCTAATCATTTTGCTAATTATTCAGTCCTGTTATCCACTGTGCATCATCCTGAGGAGAAACTAGTGCTGTTGCTCAAATACACAAGCCCCATTAAGAGTCTGTGCCTTTATCTTTTATACTGAAAGAAAAGGCGATTCTTGGAGTTATTTCAAGCTGTGTTCTTCTTTGCAGAGACTATAACAGTCTCATTAGATAAGAAACTCCATATGCCGCGGGTGCGGCTCTAGATAAAAGGCAACAAGACAAAAAAAAAAAAAGTCAGGGTGGCCTGAGAAGGATAAAGGTGAAAGGTTTTGCTCAGGAGATCCTATGAGAATAGACCAATTTGAGATCTATACTGTTCCTTCTCCTTTAAGCGGTTTTGTCATTGTAAAAAAGAATTCTCTTTAGACATTAATATCCTCCTTGCATTTTATCAAATTCTACTCTTAAGGAAATCTGACAAGAGTCACTGTCGTTTCACTTTCGAGCACTTAACCTTACATCCTGGCTTGTATCATTTTCTAGTAGCTGGAGTGTACGTCTGAATTCCTTAGTGAGATTATAAGCTCCTTGGCAAGAACAGCCAGTGATGCATATTGGCAAAGCAGCTGACCACCTACGTGGTATGTTTATAGCAGTGGCTCTCAACAGGGCTGGGCGGAGGGGGGAGGCTATTTTGCCCCCTGGGGAACTTTTGCCAATGTCTGGAGACATCTTTGGGTCTCACAATAGGAGGGGTGCCACTGGCACCTAGTAGGAAATGTTACAGTCCTGCTAAACCTCCTAAAATGGACAGAACAGCCCTCCAGAATGACGGATTTTCCTGCCCCAAAAGTCAGTAGTTCAGTGGTTGGAAAACACTACTTTGTAGGAACGCAGAAGACCACTCTACCTTCCTCCTGGTTTGTCCCCCTGCCAGCTCACTGACATCAGAAATTTCGAAGTAAGAGGTTCCTACATGTGGCTTGTGTCAGACCCCACATGCCAGTCATTACACATCAGTCTCCCCCTGACGGATACTTAATATCATTTGCCCACTATCTCTTTTCCAAAGGTAGATTTTGTAGAAAACGATGAAGGACAGGAGTGCAGAGAGTATTTCAGAAGGCATTAGAGAAAGGCTTACCAGAACCTCAAGTTAACTTAGCTTGCTGCTCAGGACAGCCATTCCCTTTGTCACCCCCAAAAAGGCCCCATTTAGCCACCTTGTTGCAGACAGGAGCAAAGGGCATTCACTCAGAGGCCATCACTCTTTACAGAGTGCTGGTCCCTCCAGCAAAGGTGGCTCCAGCTGTTACCACTTACACTGCCCTGGCCACAAATCTGCATAACCAGGCATCTGAACACCATTGTTTGGTGTCCCCATGGCAAGAAGCCCAGCCTAGAAGGGAGTGAGCATTTTTTGCACATTCAGCACCTCTCCATCTGGATTGGACTTAAAGTCGGGGATACCCAGAAGTCTCATCAAATGTGCATTAGTTAGTAGTCAAGAATCGCAAGGGACAATGGTGTTTATTTCCTTTCTCCCAGATTCTTAAAAGTACACCTTCCTTATTTGAAAGTGTTTCAACAGTTATCAAGAGCAATTAACTCTTTCCATATGTGTTTTGAGCTAATGATGTGTTATATACAAATTCTAAACCACTGAAAAAGAACTAAGGAAAGCTTAAAAGTTTTAAGGAAACAAAGAATAATTTTTCTTCTCTACAAACACATTTTATTTTCTGCTTCACATTGTGCCAATTTTTTTTTACTGTAGTAAAAAATACATAAAATTTACCATTTTTTTAAAGTGTACAGTTCAGTGGTATCAAAAACATTCACGTTGTGCAGCCATCACCACCATCCATCTCCAGAATTTTTCATCTTTGCAAATTGAAACTAAACCCATTAAGCATTAAATCTTCACTTCCGCTTTCCCCACCCCCTGACAGCCATCATTCTCCCTTCTGTCTCTAGGAATTTGACTACTCCAGGTATTTCATAAGTAGAACCATATGGTATTTGTTCTTTTTGACTGACTTTTTTTGCCTAGCATAGTGTCTTCAAGATTCATCCCTGTAGTATAAGTCACAGTTTCCTTCCTTTTTGAGGCAGAATAATATTTCATTGTATGTGTATGCCACATTTTGTTTATCCATGCATCCATTAATGGGCATTTGGGTTGTATCTACCTTGTGACTGTTTGAATAATGCTGCTATAAAATGGGTATATAAGTATTTTTTTTCAAGCTCCTGCTTTCATTTCTTTCTTCTACCTAGAAGTAGAATTGCTGGAGTATAAAGTAATTCTATTTTTAATTTTTGGAGGAACCACCATACTGTTTTTAATAGTGGCTGTACCATTTTTATTTCCACCAGCAATGTATTAAGGTTAAAATTTCACTCCATTCTTGCCCAACACTGAGTATTTTTTATTTTGTTTTGTTTTCTAAAATAGGAATCTTAATAGATATGAAGTGGTATCTGACTGTGATTTTGATTTGCCTAACGGTCATTTGTACATTATCTATGAAGAAATGTCTCTTCAATTCCTTTGAATCAGGTTTCTGCTGTTGATGAACTTTAAGAGTTATTTATATAGTCTAAATATTAAACTATATGATACATGATTTGCCGTATGTTTTCTCCAACTCCATAGCCGATATCAGCTTCTTGAAGTCATTATTTTTCTAGCATACCAATAATGGCACCCAATCACTTTAGTAATAAGAAGATAGATTCTCATATGTCAGTGAGAGTTATTTTTTTTTTTTTTTGCCTTTTTGTCATTTTATGGCTGCGGGTTTATGGCCGCACCCGCGGCATGTGGAGGTTCCCAGGCTAGGGGTCTAATCGGAGCTGTGGCCACTGGCCTGCACCGCAGCCACAGCAACGCAGGATCCGAGCCGTGTCTGCAACCTACACCATAGCTCACGGCAACGCCGGATCGTTAACCCACTGAGCAAGGGCAGGGATCGAACCCGCAACCTCATGGTTCCTAGTCGGATTCGTTAACCACTGCGCCATGACGGGAACTCCAATGAGAGTTATTTTTGATCCATCCTGAAGTCAGGGAGAATGATCAGTATGACCTTTGGATGTCCTTTCAGTCTTTTGGCTTTTTCAAAATAAACAGTTCTTTTTAGCATTTTTGTAAACTGGAATTTGTATTACTGTTGCCTAGTCAAGGCAGCCAAATGTCCACTAGGTGGTACTGTCGCTACAGCATGAGTATTTGCATAAAGCTGGCGATAAACCCCAAAGTTGTCCTGCCAAAGATTTGTTGCTTCACGTAAGTATGGTATTTGTGTTAATTTGGACAGGCTGATCACATTTATAAAATGTTATAACCGAAGGTTAGAATTCATCTATTTTGACCTTCTCCTTGTAAAATGAGAAAATGGCGGTCCAGTGAGATTAAGTGACTGGCCCAACATCACTGCTAGTTACTGATGAAGCCAGGCTTTTACTCCCCTTCTGGTGCTTAATCTGATTCCCCACATTGCCACTCCTTACTATTAGGCTTTCCCAGAGTGTCCTAGGGCCTAGGTCAGCATAGCTTCTCCCGTTAGGAAAGGAAACTATGGGTGTAAGCAAGATAGCAATTGCTCTTGTGAGAGATAAGGAATACAGAATTCCACTAGTCTACCCCATAATCTTGGGAGAATCATTTCGTATCCAGTTCCTGGTACCCTTATCATTAAATTAAGAGGTTTCATTAGATGTATGCAAATGACCCACAAGCTTTGTATTATATAAAAGTTTAGTCTGCAAGCCTCATATTTCCCTGATTTAATCTTACTTTCTAACTTGGGAACATAGCTTTATATTTCTTTTTCCACAATAAACTGATGTAAATTCCTATTTACCTTTTAGCATGGTGTTGGGTGAAATCTCTGCCCCAGCTAATGGATTTAAAACGTTTTACAACTTTTCACATTCACTAGTATTGGTACTAAACAGTACCAGTCATACATAAGCCTGCAAGTAAAATAGAACTACTAACAAAATACTACTTTTTCATAGCAATGTATTGCAGAAAGTATAAAAATAGCATTTATGTGGAATATTTATATAGGTTTCCTAGAGAAGCTTGCAGTGCTCGAGGCTGCCAATCATTTACAGATTTTCACACATTGTTTCTCACCTGTCTTCTCCCTAAAGTGAATTGCGGCTGCATTACTAGTGTGGTTTGCTTCTCACTCCATGTCTGTCTGTTTACAGAATCATCCACCAGACAGGACATTTTTGACTCTATATTGGTACAGCTCAGTACTGTTCAGAGTAACAATTTTTGTTTACCCTTGTAATGAATGTAAGTGATATCTCTTCACATTTGATCTCTCACAATACAGTAATCCTTTACCAAAGTCAGAGTTACCGTCGAGAAATACAGCAGGTAGCAAAATCACAAAAGGCAAGATCATTGCCTCACAGAAAACAGGGGTGAGACAGAAACAATTTGAATGGTTTTGTACATAGAATATCATTATCCCAGTGTACAGTGGTTCTTGAATGCAAAGGGAGCCGAAAGCCTTGCTCCCTTTCCATGTATTACCTTATTTAGCACACACAGTGCAATCTTGAGCTTTTTTTTTACATTTTTAAAATTTTCCTATTAAAAAAAGAATGTGTATGTGTATATATATATATGTATTACTGAGTTGCTTACTTTACAGTAGAAATTGAAAGAGCGTTGTATATCAGCTATACTTTAATAAAAAATTTTAATTTTTTCATTCAGCTCCAGTGCCTCTATCACTAGCCTCTTCCTTTGTTTCATTCTTCCAGATATCTGGAAAACATCTGTGTCATTGTCTGGCCTTTTTGTAAGTTATCCCAGGGTTGAGGGCCCAGTTTCCTGGGTTACATATTGAAGGGGGGAGCATAAGTCTGTCCATCCTCTGCCCATTTCTAGACCTGCCTCACGGCCTGCAGAAGAGGCAGCAGTAATTACAGAGTAATTACATCACGGCCTGCAGTTGTTGATTAAGAAATTTGAAGTGAACAGGGGCTTTTAAATATTTGGGATATAAGAAGAAAAACATGTTATCTCGAAATTCTGATTGGCAAGGGACCATCCTATCTTTGGTTTTGGTTTTCGTTTTGGAAAATACCTAATGAAGGACATTCACTTTTGCTGTAATTGAATTTAACAGAAGTACAGAAAGAGATTTTGGATTTGTCATGTTCGTTTAACACCCAGGTATTTTCTAGTTGTTCATGGAGAAGCCAAACAATAATGATATTAGAGAGCTGTAAAATGATGATTTTTGCTCTGCACATAATGGCATTAGGTTTGGATAAATATTGATAGAATGCCACATTTACATTAATCTGTAGAACATAGCATTGATCTATAAAATCTGAAATATGTATTTGAGGGGGGTCTTCATAGTTCTGCCAAGAAAGCTTGCCTTTAGGGGCTTTGTATGAATCTACATTGGTTCATATCCTGAGGACACTCTGCTGAGCTCTTTTATTTACTTTTATCTGTCTATTTGTTTCAGCCTTTACAAGTGAGATGATTTATGTTTTAGATTAAACATACAGCAGTCACAATTTTTTTGTTTTTTTTGGTCTTTTTAGGGCCGCACCTGCGACATATGGAGGTTCCCAGGCTAGAGGTTGAATTGGAGCTATAGCTGCCAGCCTACGCCACAGCCACAGCAGTGCAGGATCCGAGCCGTGTCTGCGACCTACACCACAGCTCACGGTAACGCCAGATCCTTAACCCACTGATCAAGGCCAGGGATCAAACCCACGTCCTCATGGATACTAGTCTGTTTTGTTAACCACTGAGCCACGATGGGAACTTACGTGCAGAGATGAAAAGAATGTGAAAAAAAATTAAGTGAACATCAAGATGACTGATTCAGGAAATTATTAAAGCTCTTTTAAAAACTTATAAGCTAGATTTACATGTGCTGATAGAGAACAGTCCCAAAAGCATATAATTAAGTGGGAAAAAAAAGCAATGTGTAGACAATACATATAGTGTGTTTCTGTTTGTCTAAAAATTATGTATATCTAAATATATACTGGCAGCCAATACATATTATATGTTTGTATGTACATAACATTTTTCTGAAATGATGTAAGGAAAAAAAATGGGAGGTAACATGGATCTGGGGTGGAAGGAATTCCTATTTTTCTTTATATATTTTTTTGATGTTAAAATTTTTTTACCATGTCCATGTAATTTTAATTTTCAAATCTAGCAATTAATTTAGTTCAGAAATTAGTACTTGGATATTTAGTAACCATTAAGAGACAGATAGGTCATACATATCATTTATCCCATCTAAATATACATGTGCTTTTTTCTTATATTTCTTGAATGTATCCCTTGACATTGTGTTTTAGAACATTTATATTGTTGTTCAGGGCTTTTAATTTAGCTGCTATTTTAACTCAGTGTTGATGCCTATGCAGAGTAACTTTAAGGAAAATCATGTCAAAAACACATACAACCCAAATAATGGAAAGGGTAATTTGAAAGCAAGTAAAAGTAAAATTCTGAAAGCAAATGTCCTTGCATGGCAGTGCACACAAATAATTTAAAGATGCTCTCTGCTGCTGAAGGGAAATAATTCTCTATACCTGAGGTTTCCAATAAACTTTTCAACTTTGATTTGACTTAAATTTATGTAGTAATTTTAGACTAAATATTTAATCAAAAACTGTTGTGGTTGTAATTATTGATATATTGTCTTTTAGAATTGTGCTTTTAGCTTTTAGGGACATATGTGGATTTGGCTAGCTTAGAAAATTTCAAAGAAGTTCAAATGTGCATGATATTTATAGGTTGTATGTTGATTGAGAGAAACTGAAAAAGGGCTTAAGTGTTCCTAGAGCAAGTTATTGAATTCTTGGAAGTTGAAAAAATAATTGCTATGCCAATGGGAGGTTTGTGTGCCATTAATGAAATTGGAGAACATTTGCATTACTCATGAACTCACAAAACTGGTGGAAGCAAAAGTGCAGTTTTGGTTTATATGGTTCTTATACAAGTTAATAACCAGGATGCAGTGAGAGCTCTATGTTGATAGCTGATGGCTTTGTAGTAGTGGTAGGAAATATTGTAGTGTTTTCTATGCTGCTAAGAATTGGAGGCCTGAACCTGTGAGAGCAGATACTAGGCTATTAAGAGATACAGATGTGAAAGTCATATTAGCAGTTTTCTGCAGGTTTCTTTCTAATAGGAAGTGTTTATGAGCCTAGGAGGAGGCAGAAAGTGAAAGAAAATGGCTTGGTAGTGTGGGAGTAATTGTGGAAATATGGGGAAGAGGTTTTTAACCTGGTAGAAAGTTGATTATTTGCAGAACTGGTGACGGGTAAATATTAGGGTAGCCAGAAGTGAGAGAAATCGTTACATGATCATCGGTCCTTGAGATGGTTCCTTGGCTGGTTAAATAAATAAATAAAAGAGGAGTAATTTGTAGTTCTTGGGGTAGATGCTTGTCTGTGAGAAGACAGTTGTACAAATTTTTGGTACGTTTATATTTTAACAGAAGCAGAGCTTAACCTGAAGGTTCCATTTCACTGGAGTAATTTCATGGAGTTGTTGCCTTTCCAAAATCTCATCAATTCCAGTTGGTACCTGAACTTTCAAATATGAGCTCAATCCTTTAATTTAAGGCTTTGATCCTCAGTAAATGACACAAGCTTCAAGTTGAGATAACAAGCTGTTATCAGTGTAAATGAAAGCTGTATTGCAGACTTTGACAAGGCACAGTGAAGGCAAACTTGAGAAAACAGTAGGGTGAGATTGGATAGGTCTCATGGGAAGGAGAATAATGATGAATCAGAGAATTTTGGAGCCAGAAAGGATTTCAGTTTCCCTTCTCATTTTACAGATAAGGAAACTTGAAGCTCAGAAATGTGAGGGGGAAATGAGGCCACCATGTCCTAATTCAGGTTTTTTTCCTTAGAAAGTTTATTAGTTAGGGGAAAGCTCTGCTGCTACAACAAAGCATCCTGAAAATACAGGGGTTTAAAGAATAGACTTAATTTATTTTTTAAGGAAGCAATCCAGTTCAGCCAGGCGGTTCTGCTTCTTGTAGCCAGTCAGGAGCCAGAGTCGCTAGGACACTGTTATCATGTGAGCAATTGAAGCTGGGTCACTGCCCCGTCAGGTTTCAGTCCACAGAAGGTAGAGGGCAGCATGTGGGGTTATATCTGCTGTCTGAGGCCCAGACCAGCGTGGCACGCATCACTTTACTCATGTTCCGTTTGTAAGAATTTAGTCAGATGGCTACATGAAAACTTCAGGAGTCGCTTGGGCATGGAATTCTGCCTGGGAAGTCGTGTCTCTGGACACAATTCTATTGTTGTGGGAGGAGGGAGAAACCCATTTGGATGGACTATGGATGTTCTCTACCTTAGGGACACACCAGACCCTGGTTCAGCAGTTTTGGTTTTCAGAAATCCACAACCATGCCATGCGGTTTCCATCCAGACTGGAATGTATCCTTGAAGTAAGTTTCCTAATCTGCTACACGTGGCAGGTCTTGGACCCATCTTTCCTATTAATGACTCCTGTAAATTCTCATATCCTGTGCAGGACACTTACATAGCAAAAGGCATGACTTGCCTGGTCATAACATGTCCACCGCCCCGGACCACATGATATCCGCCATCAAGGTCCTGTTATATCCAGGCCTATGAGGATGATTAGGGCAGAACAAGGAAATTCTGCAGCTCAGGACTCTTTTTTTTTTTTCTTTGAAAGTGAGGTCATTTAAATTAATAGCTGTCATGATTGAGGAACTTGTTATGAATGTTAAGTGACATAGTTCATGTAAAATACCTATCTAGTTTGTCAGGAAATATTTATGGAGTGTTCCAGAAACTGGGCTTGATGCTTGGGGTGTTCTAGTCTACAAGATGCTGCTGCATCCTTAAGAAGCTCCCAGCCCAGTAGACAAGACACTCAAGTAAGTGGATAGTGACAGTGCAGAATGGCACAAAGCATTTCCATAGCAGTACCTGCTGGTGATGTGGGAGCAGAAACAAAAGACAGCCATCCCTGGGTTGGAGAGACCCAGTTCCTGGGACGAGTGCTTGGCTGACACCTAACAACAGTAGGAGTTTGTCAGCAAAGAAACGCTAGGATTTTGAATAGCCCTTTTTAATTTGGCCTCCCCACACTCCTCTAGTGTTATTTCTCAATACTTCACTCATCAGGGCTCACAGGAAAAAGACAGAGATTTTGCCTTCACAAGAAATTATTTTTTCTTGACTTTGGATTGTGAAGTCAATCCCACACACACAGAAAGGAAAGTGATTTGATAAAGATAACACCAGCACAGGAGCGTTCTGGGAGACCTTGCTTTTACTGTTCCAAACTGGGGACATTATGACAGCATTTAGTACATACACAGAGTAATTTAACATTCTTAAATAGCCCGGTGACTCATGAACATTTCAGTAAATTCAGATATATTGGTTTTTCAAGGGCACATATCCATTGTCATTCATATTATGTATGCACTAATGATTTTAGGAAGCATGCTATATAAAGATAAACATGATCATCAGATACATACCATATTGGTATTTCTAGATATCTCTGGGGAAGAAAGTAGTTTTACCTATGAAATGAGCATTGTTTAAGTTATTAGACTGTACTTCCTCTCTCCATCACCCCCAATCATATCATATGCCAAGAATCCTCCCAAAATACTTTTATATTCATAGATAATATAAATATACATTTAAAGATATAAAATTTAAATGTCATTAAATTCGAGTCTACCTGATTGCAGGCATCTTTTACTCTATGAAAGCTTATTTGCTCTATAATTAAAGAGAAATTGTTAATCTTAGCCCTTATCATTCCAAAAGCCATAGCATCCACAGAGCCATTCTTAGGCAAAATAAGCGTGACTGACGATTTCATAAAAGAACCATCTGGGGAGTTCCCTTCGTAATGCAGCGGAAACCAATCTGACTAGAATCTGTGATGATACAGGTTCGATTCCTGGCCTCACTCAGTGGGCCAGGGATTTGGCATTGCCATGAGCTGTGGTGTAGGTCACAGATACCGCTAGGATTCCACGTGGCTGTGGCTGTGGCATAGGCCGGCAGCTGTAGCTCTGAATGATCCCTAGCCTGGGAACTTCCATATGCCCTAACACAGAAGATAGATAAATAAGTAAATAAAAGAACGATTTGTCATCTTAAAAGCCAAGAAAGCACAGGTGTGTGTGTGTGTAAATCAATGAGTACACCAGCTCCCAATGACCAGACTGAAAAATGTGTATCTCAAGTACATGTCTGAGCAGTGTCACTTCAAAAATGAACTTAAATTGGAGTTCCCATCGTGGCGCAGTGGTTAATGAATCCGACTAGGAACCATGAGGGTTGTGGGTTTGATTCCTGGCTTTGCTCAGTGGGTTAAGAATCCCGCGTTACCATGAGCTATGAACATGTAGGTCGCAGACGCCGATCGGATCTGGCGTTGCTGTGGCTGTGGCGTAGGTCGGCAGCTACAGCTCCTGTTAGACCCCTAGCCTTGGAACCTCCATATGCCGCAAGTGCAGCCCTAGAAAAAGCAAAAAGAAAAAAAAAATGGACTTAAATTCCCTACTCCACCTACTTACGAAAAAAAAAAAAATCCTCAGCAGATGCAGCTAAATTTCCATCTGTAAGAACACTAATTTTGAAATTGCCCTCAATTTAAAATCACTTGGGAGGAAGTAAAACATAAATCATAGGCAGAACAGCTTCAGTAGAAAACCAGCAAGTTTGCACAAGCACTTCAAGGTTACAGGGTTCAACGGCAGATAGAGACAGCTCCACATAGCAAAACAAGGAAACAGAGAGCCTTGGACTGAAGGGTGAGAAAACAAAATTCTCGTCTTGGCATCACCAGAAATGCTTGTGGGTTTGGGAGCAAGTTCTTCAACCTCTGCAGGTTGCAGTTGAATCCACTGTAAACAGAGGAGGTTGGGTCTGGATAAACTCAGTGTTCCCTTCCTGTGTATTCCTTAGTGCTTGAGTAGGAGTGTACAGCACTGTTGATGTCTCTCAGAACTTTTCACAGCCTAGCAGTTCATTGATGAGGAAACAATGAACACCTTTTCTACCTGCCCAGGGCTAGTTACTGTAACCCATCCACGAGTGAAACATTCCTTAGTCCCAGATAAAGTCACTTTTTAATAAGGTTCTTACTGAACCACTGGAGCTCTAAAGTTTCTCAAATTCTATAGTACTTTTGAATGCTCCTGTCATTTTTACTGAGGCACATTTTGTGCACCTTTGCTGAGAGACCTCTATCCACCGTGTTTATTTTGTTTTATTATGTGTTAGACAATTCAACTGTAAACAGTAGAACTTGCCAGGGTGATTAGTTTACAAGCAACTACAGATTTTTTTTTAATGAGATTTTCCTTCTCCCTCTGTGTGTAAGACTTAGAGGACTTCATTTTGTCACCCACTTCCAAGGGAGGTGTTTACAAGCACTCTTTGGTATACGAGTTACCTCGTATATCGGTACAGGCACAGCATACCTGCAGCCATCGTTTATCAGGACAGCGGCACCTCATTTCAAATTTTATGTATCCCTTGGCAGGACTACAGTTCCCGTTAGAATTAATACAACAACTTCACTTGGGTGGCCTGTTTTTTGGGGGGCAGTGGGGGTGAGGGGTGTTTTTCTGGAGGTCTGTCTTTCCCTTGCCTCATTTCCTAGTTGTCCTGGCAAAAGCCATCAAATTGAAATTACAGGAAGTGAAAGGTCTTCCTTGTTTATTACTAAGGAGGAGGGCTATTGACTCAGATGCAGATTGACTCTTGGTATTCGCTGGGTGGCAGCATTGCTTCGAGTGAGGTCACAGCTCTTTATAACCCTCTACCCCCAACCCACACACCACCACCCCCACTCCACTCTGTTATAAACTTTCCACCTGCTTCTGGGCTAACCACCATTATTCATGTCTTTCTTTTACTGAGTTTTACAAAACACACTCCACTATCTCAAAGTGCGTGTAAGTTGACAATTACAGCATCTGCTTGTTCATTTTACTGGTTAAGTGCCAGGCTCACCTAGACTTAGCCCTTGGTACAGGATTACTTTAAGGCCACACATTCAGAGAAGCCACTCAACCCACTCAAGGATATGTCTGTTCCTTTGGCAATAACTCCACAGAACATGTGGAATCACTGCAGACCTTAGCAAGGCAGGACCACAAAGCTTGACTAACTCTTACAGTGGGCTGGGGAGGGGGGGCAAGTGGGCTATTGCTGATTCACATGCCTGGAATTTTGAAAGCAGGTGCCTAAAAGCTTCCTTAATCACCTCGAATTACTAAATGGTATTCCACCAGTTCTACACGATCATGCCGTTTATGCTATAAAAAAAGAGTTGTAAAGGAATATACCAAAAGGGAAAAACTTGGAAAGGCAAAGTAGTACTGGGTCTCCTTTTATTAGATTCATGACACAGTATGTATTTAAGTCACTTTAGAGTAGTATCACTACCACTGTTTCAGGTATATGCCTTTTTTTTACCCTTGTTCAAAATGTTCACTCACCCAACAAATATTTCTTGATCACCTGCCATGACAAAGTCAAGTTGGGGTGTTGGGAGAGATAAGAAATAAGCAAGACACAGCCTTTAAAGTCCATCAGGGTTGATGTAACATATACACCATGAATAAATGTAATGAAAAGTCAGGGGGAGTTAATATCACAAGTAATGTTAACAAACCATGTGAGATTTCAGAGACTTTTTTTTCCCCCAGTTACATGACTGGGGAGGCTTCAAGAAAGAGGTGGCTTTTAGGCAGAAACTTGAAATAGGCCGATTTTCAAAAGACGGAGATATGGACTAAGGATATTCCATTCAGAGAGAATGGTGGTGAATAAAAGCAATAAACCAGAAAAAATACAGGCCTCTTCAGGGAAGGTTAAGGCACTCCATTTGGCTAGAGAATGGAGGTCAGCATTTGCATACCAGCTTGGAAATGACCTTGACCCATGCATGTAATTTCTTTTTCTAAATTACATACTAATGATACCCTGATGATTACTGTGGAATTATATTATCAAAGAAACCTCTTTACTCTTAACATGTTCTTATTAAGGCCCCCATCTATATTTACTAATTAAGGAAAACTGCATTAGGATTTACCCTGTCAGGAAGAGGCAGGTTTGTTTGATTGCTTGCTTTTTAGATTTTACACTCAGGGTTGGGTATTTGAAACATCTGTTCTTGATAATCCTATAACAAATACAAGGGTCAGCACAATTGAAGTTGTTAGTCCATGCATTAGGAATTTTTCCACATTGGTGGGAAAGAATTGTAAAATTACTTCTTTAACACTGATTTGGCATTTATAAAAGGAAAATGTTTGTGGCCGATTTTCATTGGAGATAACATTTTTAAGAGATGAATTAGATGTGACTAATCACGTTTCCTTTTGCCAGTCAAGACTTCTACTACAAGATTTCAAATTTGTATATCCATTTGGTTATAGAAACTTTTTAGCCCAGTCTTGCAAAATATTTACTTTTGTAGTATGATTGAGGAGCCAACAGTCCAAATTAGTGAGAAAATATAGAATACCCACAATATTTTTCTTCAGCACATCAAGACCCATTACTAGTTATCAAATCAATTGAATGGGTCTTATTCAGCATTTTTTTTAATGCAAGTGGCTGGAATAGCATAGGGAAAACAATACAATTGTAGAAGAGAGTACATTGCATGTTAAAAGGAAAAATAGTGTTTCGTGAAATTTCAGCTTCAGCTCTGTGGGTCTGTATTCATGTGTTACTAGATTGCCGTGTAAACCGTTTAGGTTGTGATCAGTAGTTTGAAAACCATTATTTTAGAGAAATATCCATTTCTTTCTTTCAAGTGTGTATACAGTAAGTAGAATTACATCCACAGCTATTGGCCTGCAAGGACCCATCTAAGTCCCAGGGTTAGTGACTAGAGAAAAATGATTTGCGCATAGCCTATCATTTACATAAATAAATGTTTCTAAAGTACTTTGTTTTCAAGAGGAACTTCTTCCCAGACATACATATTCTTGAGAAACCAAGACAAAGAAAGGGAGTGATGAGTAGGACCTGCTAACATACATAAAGCTTTCTGCCTATTTTCCTTGAAGATGTCCTGTCACCTCATTAAGGGAGCTCTAACGGTGCCCACTGGGCTGAGCACCCAGGAGCCCTTACTTTGTGAAGGTCTAGTTTGCTTGAGTCTCATTGCTCCTGTTGCTTGAGTCATCCCCACCAGGAGCTGGTAACAGTTCTGACTGGGCTCTGAGCAGGAAGGGGGCTTAAGCAGCAGGGAAGAGAGAATGTCAAAGCCACATCCAGTATGGAGAGCCCAGTGGCAGAGTGGAGAGTGAGGACCCCTGGCCTTCCCAAACACAGAGGCTGAGAGCTGGGAGTGTTGGATACAGCCAACCTTTGGAACTGGCAGAAGCCAAGGTCCAAGCAGGAGACAGGCACGCCTCTTGGGCCTGATCCTTAACCCTGTCTCCCGCCTTCCTGGGGAATCTTTACATCCCTGTGCTCAGCTCTTTTAAACTGGAGGCATCTGACTACAACAAAGTGGGGCAGTCCTGATACAGCACCGGGGCCTGGCCCGGGGTGGGGTACCTGGACCACGTGGTACACTTGATTCCACCCAGTGAGCTGATAGCCACTTACTGAACACTTCTCATATATGTTTACTTTGGAACTTACTAAACATTTGTCACTTGCACGCTGTGCCTTTGAGTTCCATATTTTTCGACAGGAACGGTTGACATTTTCTAAAACTACAGGGAGTTGGAAATTTCAGCAGAGAAGCCTTATTTAACTTTTTCCATTACACAGTGCTTTCAAAGGTATCGAAGCTCTAAGGTCATGGATTTTACTGCATAGCCCAGTGAGTTCAGCTGTTGGAAACTGAACCACTCTCATCATCACCCGTCACAGTTGTTTAACGGGAGACAGTTTATGCCCAACATTCACTGTAGTGCCTACGTAAAGCATCAGGCTTTACAAAGCTTTGTGCTTGTCCTTAAAAGTTAATTGGGAATGTCAGGAAAGGAGCCAGGTACATCTGTTTCCTTTTCCCAGGATGGTGGTGAATCCTTTGATCTTTCCAGGGTATTTTAAGAATACCTCAGTCATTTACTATATTTTCATGGCCTAGGTTTTAGATTTTCAGCACCCTGAAATGACAGCTTGACAAAAAAAGCTACTGTTGAAGTGCGGTGAGATGTATATTTAAAAGAAAGGTAAACATTGAAGTAGTCCCTTTAAAAAAGCTGGAAATATTTATCCTGTTAGTAATTCTCTCACTAGATTTTGTTTCATCTTAAATTGTTAGATAGATGTGCCCCTTTCTGTGACTCTTGTTCTTGAATGTTTTGATTTTTGATGTGTTTTTGGTTGTTATCTTTTTTAGGCCCTCACATGCGGCATATGGAAGTTCCTGGGCTAGGGGTCAAATCACAGCTACAGCCACAGCCACAGCAACACAGGATCTGAGCTGCATCTGTGACCTACACTGCAGCTCATGGCACCACCAGATCCTTAACCCACTGAGCGAGGCCAGGGATCAGATTCTCACAAAGAGCACATTGGGTCTGTAACCCTGCTGAGCCACAACGAGAACTCTGCCTTTTGATTTTTATATTACTTTTTTAATCTAAAATAAATGTCATTAATTTCCTAAAACATACCAGTTTTTATCATTTTAATAACCAAGGGAATACATGTTCATTTTTTTGAAATTCTGAATATACAGAAGGAAGGCTATGAACAGAGTATTCTTACTCTACATTCTCTGCTTCCAAGTTCGGGGGACTACCTCCAGCAGGTTTGTGTATATCTTCCCAAGGATTATTTTTTGCACGTGAACCAGTATATCTTTTTTTGATTTAAAAATTAATTTGTATCACATCAGTAATAGTTGACCAAGCTGAGTAACTAAAAAATGTACAAATTTTAAAATAGCACTTCCTCAGCCGCCACCCTGCCACAGCCCTGATGATCAGAGACACTGCCCTCAACTCTTTTACCACTCTTCCTTGATTTGCCAAGTATGTTTTCCTTCTGTTGTGGTGGATAAAAATCATTCTGTCTTAATACTCCTACCCCATTTCTTCTCCATCTTTTCAATACATGTAGCACAATTCTTATGTAACTCAGTGTTTATACTAAGATGACAGTATAAAATGTTGCTCATTGATGAGCCAAATAGCAGATGGGGATTTCAGTCATTTTTGGTCAGCTTCCTTTGGAGTTAATAGTTGCCTTGTATTTTTTGTTTCTTTCTTTGTGTGTGTATTGCTAGCTTATTTTTTTCTAGTTCATCAACAGGTCTTTGAAATCTTTCAAAACAGTTAACGTATCAGATAATGTATTCGTTCCTTTTTTTTTTCCTTGTCTTTTACTTTTTCTTTTAATTGAAGATTAAATTCCAGATTCTTTTGTCACCCTTCCAGTCAGGACTGGTAGCATCTTACACACTATTGTTCTGGGACCTTGTTTCATCATCATCTGGGGTTCATAATTCCTTTCCTGTGTTGAGTTCCCTGTTTGTGGAGCCAATGTTGTCTTCTCTCTTCGTTTATTTCCTTATTTTACTGGGGAAATCCTGTAGCTTTCTGAGTCAGAGTCCAAGGGAGATAGTTTTAAAATTCCATCCATGCCTAAAGATATCCATCTTTTGCCCTCAAATTCAGTCACTGTTTTGGCTGGGCATACAATTCTCAGATATAAACTATTCTGAAGATAACATTCCGTTGTCTGCCAGCGTTCCCTTTCAAAAAATCCACGGTAGAGTTCTTGTTGTGGCTCGGCGGTAACGAACCCAACTAGTAACCATGAGGACACATGTTCAATCCCTGGCCTCGCTCAGTGGGTTAAGGATCCGGCATTGCCATGAGCTGTGGTGTAGGTCACAGACTCAGGTCGGCTCCCAAGTTCCTGTGGCTGTGGCTTAGGCTGGTGGCTTCAGCTCTGATTTAACCCCTAGCCTGGGAACTTCTATATGCCACAGTTGCAGCCCTAAAAAAAAAAGACCAAAAAAAAAAAATCCATGGATCTTCTGCTTCCTTATTTTTTATATGCAGTCATCAAAAGTGTTAGAATTTTTTATTTATCCTAGATATTCTCGAATTTAAGGATTTACCTATTTTGTTGTCAATCTCCCCCCACCCCTAGCTCTTCTGGGACCCTTTTACCTAGAGATTTAATTATAAGAAATTTTATTTAGAATTCAGACGAAAATTTTTTTGTTTTTCTCTTTTTATAACTTTTGGCTGAATGAAGGACTGTCTTGGTTTTATTTTGTTTTGTTTTTCTCTGAACTTTTCTCTCCAGTTTTCCATTTCTTTTTACCTCCTGAGAAATTTCCTAGAGTTATCTTTCAAAATGTTTGTTTGTTTGTTTGTTTGTTTGTATTTTGGTTTTTATAGAGTTTCTTTTTCATTTTTTAAACTCTCAGAGCTCCTTTTGTTCTCCGTATGTTCCCTTTTTGTTTCAGGAATGTCTTTTTGAGGATTATCTTTTTCCTTTTCAAAAGTATTATTGGTTTCCTTCCTTCCTTCCCTGCTTCCTTCCTTTCTTTTTCCTTTTTTGGCCACCCCATGGCATATGGAGTTCCAGAGCCAGCGATCAGATCTGAGCCATAGTCGTGTCCCAAGCCGGATCCTTAACCGGTTGTGTTGGGCTGGGGAATCAAACTCCAATCCCAGGAGGAGTTCCCGTCGTGGTGCAGTGGTTAACAGATCCAACTAGGAACATGAAATTGCAGGTTCGGTCCCTGGCCTTGCTCAGTGGGTTAACAATCTGGCATTGCCGTGAGCTGTGGTGTAGGTCGCGGACACGGCTTGGATCCTGCGTTGTTGTGGCTGTGGTGTAGGTCGGAGGCTAACAGCTCCAATTAGACCCCTAGCCTGGGAACCTCCAAATGCCACGGGTGTGGCCCTAAAATGACAAAATGGCAAAAAAAAAAAGCATTCCCAGCCCAAGATGCTACTGATCCTATTGCACCACAGTGGAAACTTTCAGTTTTCTACATTGGTTCTTTTCTTTGATTTCTTTTTCTTCTCCCCCTTTCTCTCTCTCTCCCCCCTCCCTCTCTCTTTTCCCCTATTTGCTCTCTCCTCACTCTCTCTCCTCCTCTTTATTTCCGTAGGTTTCTATTTTTCATAAGGTGGAAATTTTCTTTAAGCTTTGGAACCCCTAGGTGTTTGACAGTAGTGCGGCAGTAAACAGCTTTCTTTTCCCTGCCTCCCCTCCAAGCAGTTCCCTGAGTTAGGAGTCCAGTGTTGGAGGCTAAAAATGCCATAAAAATGGCATAACCCCAGTGTCTCCCATCAGTCCTGCTTTCTCTACAGACGGGGAGCTAGAGCGCCCCTGAATTCTTCTTCCTCTCCGAAGACCAGTCAGTCCTTCCTGTCTCAGGCAAAGGGTATCACCTAATTGTCTCAGCCTGACTGAGCTATGAAAGGGGTAGTTTTCAGCATCCTTTCTGGGTCAGTGCAGATATTACATATTTGACAGATATTCTTTGTGGTTGGAGTTGTTTCCCACTCTCCTCATTAGATTTTGTTGGTGTTTCATTTTCTTGGGGCCTTAGGGAACAGAATGAGATAAACATGTCTTTTCCTGAAAGTTTCTGAAATTTTCTCCCAATCTGAGATGCTTGAGTCCACCTAATTATCTTTGATTACATGATTTTCTTCACAGTTTCTCCCCTCCCCCTATTTTGCCTTTTTAGAAGTTTAGATCATCAGAAAGCTTCTTTTGTAGCCATGGTGATTTTGAACATTTCTTTTCACCTTCATCAGAATGCTTTGGATTAAGTGTTCCAAATCATATCTTTGACACTGCCTAAAGCTTTTAGGGTCAGTGTCACTTTTGCAGACACACACTACGGAATATATAGGGTCACGTAGAAGTGGATTTATGAAAATGCGGTTGTAAGTGTGCAGCCATAGAAAGGGAAAAAGATGAAGAAAATAAGTTATGCAAAAAGCTCTGGGCTGCCTTCCACCCACTGAAAGGGTGCAGTGAAGTAATGTGAGATGGGGAAATGGAATCACTTGTTCCCACACTTGGTCTTCGTTCCTGCTTGCCTAACCTTGAGCAGCTTGAAGTGCAGAGTATTAGCCTGGTGTTGAGTGACTGTAATTCTTTGTACCACCCAATGCAAACACAAACCTAAACCAGACTTCATCTGGTGCTCACTGAAGGAGCCATGACCTTTTCTGCCACAAAGGCAAGGGCATTCTGTGTCAGACATACATCATGACAGGGTGATCTTGGGACCACCAGTAGGTATCTTCACAAAATACACTTTTAAGGGTAATTTAGATGCCATGTCATTTCCACATTGCACTCTGATCCTGATTTTATTAAATGACATTCCTAATATCAGTGGAAACAAATAGGTATGAGACCTGTTCCCCTTTTATGTCCTCACAGCCATGAATGTGGTCACCCAGCCAGATTTCCTTCTACTTAGTTTCTGAGCTTTGCTCAGAGTTTAGAGTTAGATCAGGAGCAGCAGTTCCTTACTTGGCCTTAAGAAGATGAAGATGTTGATGGGGATGGAGGGTATAGGTTGGGGAATTTCAGATGCTGCTCTTAGAGTTACATGAAATGTATGGCTCATAAACTTGCAAAACCTCAGAAACGTACTCATACTGGACAAATATGGCACAACTCAGCCAGCAAGGATCAGCCAAAGTGGACATTCGCCATAAACTGAACATTTACAACACACACCCAGCCTTAAAGTTGAACTTTCTTTGGTTGCCTCTGGTGCTTTTGAGGTCTGTAGTATCCATTTCCCTCGTCTGGTCCTTTTTAACAGTAGAATTAGTTCTGATCCCTTTTCCCTTTTCTTCTTTTCAAGTCTCCAACACATTGATGTTTGTGGGCTCATAAGTTTTTCAACACAGTTATACTGTCCAGATACCTGAGGAGTTACTTCACCCCAAAGGTTTTAAATTGGATGTACTCTTTCAAGGCTGTGTGCCAGCCAAGCCCTCTCCCACTGAACCTCCAGTAGCACCATGGTCAAGTCTAATGACACTGCGTTCCTGACCACAGGCACAGTGTTTCCCATGTGAATTACTGGTGTTCGCTCATGTGCTAGTCTTTCTAGGTCTTCCCTCATGTCTTTCAAAACTGTCTGCTTTCTTTTTTGTTTGGTTGTTTTTGTTTTTGTTTTTAGGGCCACACCCACGGCATATGGAGGTTCCCAGGCTAGGGGATGAATTGGAGCTACAGTTGCTGGCCTGTGCCACAGCCACAGCGACACTGGATCCCTGACCCACTGAGTGAGGCCAGGGCTGGAACCCGCATACTCATGGATACTGGTCAGATTTGTTTCCGCTGCACCAGGACAGGAACTCCTACTTTCTGCATGATACTTGGATTATCCCCCCCACCTCCCAACTCCCCCCTTTTCCCTTTCAGTATAGAAGAAGTTGATTTTGTTTGATTTCAGTGTTTCTATTAGTTGTATTTTAAAGGCCTTTGTGTTGAACTTACTCTGATCTCACTTGGCTGTTAGCCTCTGGCAGAGATCTTTTACTCGCCTAGAATACAATTTTCTGTACATAGAACATAACATCCAGAATACAATTTTATTTAGACTATTTTCGCCTGACTGCTCAATTTAGTAATAAGGTTGTATTGCAAATGGATTATAAAAACATTTTATTAAAAATGTTTAAAAATCATTCATCAATTTTTTTGAGTTTGCAACCAGTTTTCAGTTTTTCATTGTAGTTAATATTTTTTGTTGAAAAAATAATACTTAGTCTCTTTGTAAATGTCATAACATCTTTTGTAACTTCTCTGTTAATTACAGTCACCTGAACAGAATACTGGGGTTTAAAAAGGGGAGGCGCCCATTGTTTCTCAAAGTTGAGTTAGTCTAAAGCATAATTGAGCACTTCATTGTTTTCCAAGGAGGGCTCTTTTGCTTTGGTCTACAGGGGAGGGTGAAATTCATCGGGTGAATTTCTTGTGCCTACTAATAAGTCATTCAAGATGGGGATACTGATTTTTTTTTTTTTTTAAGCAGACAGTAAACGTTGCTTTTAAAAGGTGCCACAACCTTGTTCTGGTGTGCACTGTCAAATAAAAAGTGCTGGTAATAGAATAAGGATCAAATCATTGAAAACTGCAGATAATGTGTACAACAGAATTTTAGCCAAAAGTAGACACATAAACTGCAGCTGAGTAGTTTGAATTTTTTTGTGTTCATTTTGCCTGCCCTCCGTCCCTGGTGTCTTTAGTCCTCTGGAGGAATAGAGAGTAAAAGCAGGGACAAAGCAAAACCACACTAGATTCTTAGTAGCGTCTTATTAACTAAGAATGTTTGTGGAATTACTTTTTTTTTTAAGTACTTAAAGTAACATGAAAAATATATCTCCATCTTCAAATGAGGACTATTTCACATTAATTGTATTGGTTTAAAATGCCAGATGTATGGTATTAAAACATCTGGAAGGGCATTTTTACAGGGTAAATAGTGCCCTGACACTGAAAAGTAAGTAAATGATTTAAGAGATTGAGTGGCTTTCTTATTTTTTACCCTTTATGCTGTGGAAAGAAAACAGATACTTTTTCCTAGGGGGTAAATAAATTGAGAAACTCAGTATCTAAATAAAAATTATAGGGAGAAGGTAAACTGGGAGGAAATTAAGGCTCAAATATATTGCAAGAAATTTATATAGGTGAAACCTTATTTCTGCTTTAATTTTCACACGCGTGTTTTTGCAAGTGATTTTGCAAGTGATTTGAAACATTGCATATAAGTACATACTAGGTATGTTACCTTAACTTGCCTTTTCTCAGCCCTCCCAACCCCCACCTAGAAAATAGAAATCACAGCAATGCCTTCTGCTTAGAGTTGGTGTGAGAATTAAATATTATCCTATACCAAGGGTCACCAGACTATTTTCCCTCAGGCCAAAACCACCCTACCATCTATTATTGTGTGGCTTGCAAGCTAAGATTGGTTTTACGTTTTTAACTGGTTGAAGAAAATCCAAATAAGACATTTCCTTACACACAAAAATTATTATGAATTTTAAATTTCAGCATATCAAAGTTTTAATGGAACTCAGCCACATTCATGCATTTATATATTGTCTGTAAGTGCTTTCCTGCTGCATGGACAGACTTAAATTGTTACAACAGAGACAGTGTGTCCTGCAAAGCCTGAAATATTTACTGTCTGGTCCTTTACAGAAAAGCTACCAACCCCTTAAACACACTAAAGTGCTTTTGAACAACATCTGGTGTATATACACACTCAACAAACATTAGCTATTATTATTTATGTAATTAAACTATATAAATAATAACATTCATATAGCTAAAAAATACATGTCACAGTCTGAAAAGTTTCATATATTGTTCCTGAAAATAAGACTAAAAGAAAAAAAACTGTTAATTATATGACAAATTATTATTAAGAATGGGGCAAAAAAAGCCATAGGAATATATAATGCACCAGGCTCATTTATCTGCTCACTGCTGTCCTTCAATTCCAAACTTATTTCCTATCTTAATTCTCCATTTTTACCTACTTACCTACTGTCTGATCCTTCTGCAGTTTTGGAAGGGTAGAAGAAGAGAGAAAGGGCTTCAAAACCAAGAGTTAAAGACAAGAACTTTGGTGTGTGTGTTTGTGTGTGTGAGAGAGAGGACGAGAGAGATCAGGGTCGAGTCAGGTCAGGTAGTCCCTCCATTTCGAGAAGGGCTCAAAAATGCAGTTCATACAACTCTTTTGAGCTTATCTTTTTGGACACAAGGCAAACCAAATTCTTATCCAACACATCTTGTGTTGGCCAAAGAATTAGGCAAGCTCATGTTTCTGGGCCAGACTTGACCCATCCATTAAAAAATAATAATAATAAGTCAACAAAGGAGATATTTTAATGAATTGCTTACTAGTTAATTTCATTTAATTCCCATTTTCCCCAGGCTTAGACTTTCCTGGCCTAACATACCAGGTATTTGCTCAGATTCAGTCTGATGTACAATTGGTTTGTATAGATCAGTCAGATCTTCCTTGGACTTTTTCAGCTTCCAAGCTTAGTTGTGTCACCCAGGACTGTTTTCAATTTAATCCCTCACCTCTGCATTCCTACAGCCTATTTCTGTTGCTCTTTGTCCAAAGCCTCCAGCAATTGGGCCAGGTCACTATTCATCAACTGTAGAATCAGAATGTGGACAAGCAAAAACAAAAGCAGCTGACATTCAAGGACACTTGGCTCTATGCTAACAGCTCTAGTGTAGTTTGTAGAATCCTTTTTCAGTTTGAGGTGTGGCTGGAGTGCGGGGAAAGATGGGCAGAAGGTCAGTGAATAGAAAAGTCAGTGACGTGATTACTCAGGGCATTACATATCTGAATCCTGACTTGGTAACTGAGGAGTGTCATGGGAAAAGAGAAGGAATTTATGTAGGTATGTTAAGGGTAGACTTTGGCTCACTGGCATGTAGGCATGCAATTAGTAGGATATAGAGCTGAGGGTAAATTAACAGAA
Organism: Catagonus wagneri; assembly: GCA_004024745.2. Classification (NCBI taxonomy): domain Eukaryota; kingdom Metazoa; phylum Chordata; class Mammalia; order Artiodactyla; family Tayassuidae; genus Catagonus; species Catagonus wagneri. The sequence continues at coordinate 2,451,080 of PVHT020000021.1, forward strand.
AGATCAACATGCTGTAAAATAGTATTGGAAAGGAGGTCGCTACTTGGTCACTTGACTGAACTAAAGTTACAGAAAATATCAAAGGGTATTTTCTGTCTTCTCTACCTTCTGGGACTGTGGATTTCTTCATCATGTGTCAAGTTGCTGATGTTGAAGCTTTGGGCTCTCCAAAAGCCCTGTCCCTCCAGTCTCTTTCTGCCTTCCTCTTTCCCTCCTCCACTCCTCTCCTGCAACAACCTCTGGTTCACTTCACAGGAGCCTGCCTGCTCTGTGACCTCCCCTCTGCTAGAAACCTTAGAGCCGGAGGGTATAAGCAAATATGCTGTGATTTCTTGGCTTCTCTAAACATCCTGTGCTGATAGAACACACTGATTCATACATAGGTACAAGTTTAATATTAAAACCTCTAGGAACTGTCTTCAAGCCTAGAGAGTATGCCAAATTTGATTTCAAATAATCACTTGCAAAGATTTGCAAAGATTTGCAGACTATGAAAATTATGGAGGAAATGATATGTATCCAACTGAACTTAGCATCCTTATTATTTCTGTTCCTGTTGTCTGATTTGGATAGCAGAAGTGGGGTGGCTAGGGAGCTGTCCTTAATTATTTCTCGTTCCAACCGTTCCGTTTATCTATTATATCTCGTTTTCTTGGTTTGCTCTGGAGTTGAGGGTTACTGGGCTGCACCCCATAGGCCTGCAAGCCTTGTGCTTATCTAGCCTCAAGATTGAAGAAAGAGCCCAGAGTCAGCGACAGTGACATCAGTGGTTTAATAGATGGGGATCTTACATGTCTGAAGCGCAAGGGTCCTGGAGTGACTCCCCACCGTGGACAGCAGGCGGGACAGGACAGCAGTCTTCTCTGCCAGGGGAAGGAGAAGGTTACCAGTTATAGGGGGAATTGACGTCAGGCTGACTCATCGGTTACCAGGGAAACCAGATGGGTATGCCACTCCCTGGAGGCCTCAGTGATAAACTATCATAATGGAGGTGTTCTGATCTCAAGATTAGAACAGTCCTGGCTGGGGCCTGGGGCAAGCATGTTGGCTTTTACTGATGAGACTCTGATTAAGAGGGCGGGTAAGTAAGGTAAGTAGGGCGTAGGTGAGGCAGGGACTGATCAGGCAAGGGAAGTACAGAGAGCAAGAGAACAGCCATCTTGGGTGGCTTGATTATTGAGTATTGAACATTTTTAGAGATTTTGAAGATGCTGCTCCTTAACAGATGGAGAACCTAAGGAAGAAACATTCTGTAAGTGAGCAGTTGGCACTGGATGATTTTCCAGTTTTTTATAAATCAGATGTATCTGGTTTTGAAATTGTGGATAGATTAACTTTATGCAATTCCAGGAAATGGAACTATTTTACTGGATTTACAGTTTGGCCCAAGATTTGAGGTAAGCAGTCACCTTACCAAGAGGTACTTACAGAGCTACTGTGTGCTGGGATCATAGCTTAGCACTTCACCTGCATCATCTCATTCTCTCCCCCTAACCTGGGAGATATGAGGAAACTGAGGTTCAGTCACTTGCCTAAGGTCACAAGAATATTCAGAGGAGAGCCATGTTTCAAACCAAGGGAGCACACAGACCTGATCCTTCCCTACTCCTGCCTCCCCCAACCACAGGAGCCCAACACACAATGTTTTTTGAATGTGTGTTGACGTTGGAGAGGACACATAATGATGTCTTCCAGCTGGAGGTACACAGTCAAACACACCGAGCTTTTTCCTAAATAATCGAGGAAGGAAAGAAATGTGCAGACTAGGCTTGCAAATTTTGTTTTCAGAAGGCTTTGAAAAGTAAACAAGGGCATTACTGTCTTTTGAGTGGTTGCATTTTATTTACCCAGTTGACCTATGTAAGTGGAATAAATACCAGAGAGAGTATGTTCTTGAGTTCTTGTTAAGGATGAATTTTTCAGCATAGTCATTGTTCTATAAGCTACAAATGATAACGATTGATTCAAATTTTACATTCTCTTGGATCTTTCCGTTAAAAATCAACTAGTCTTGCTCTTTTAAAGTAATGACTTTTAATGAAGTAGTTTCTTTAATAAGTTATGTCTGAGAGGAAATGGTGAAGCTTTTCACAGCAATTAAAAGTGAAGAGTAGTATTTAAAATGTGGTGTTGGGAGTTCCTGTTGCGGCACAGCAGTTAACGAATCTGAATAGGAACCATGAGGTTGCGGGTTCGATCTCTGGCCTTGCTCAGTGGGTTAATGATCTGGTGTTGCTGTGAGTTGTGGTGTAGGTCACAGACGTGGCTTGGATCCTGCATTGCTGTGGCTGTGGTGTAGGCTGCCAGCTGTAGCTCCAATTCGACCCCTAGCCTGGGAACCTCCCTATGCCACAGGTATGGACCTAAAAAAAAAATTAAGTGCAGTGTTGTATGAATTCCTAAAGCATAAAACCCTACATCCTGACGATCTCTTTTCCTCATCAATTTCAGAAGCGGAAATGGTGCTGGCAAAAATGGTACCCAGTGTAGCATACAATGGCTGCACATTTTTCACTGTGTGTGGTATACAGAAGCAGCCCCACAAGCAGCTGGGCATTAAAATTGAGTGTAATTGTGTGGCCAGCAGATGTCTTAACCTGTCCTGGATTTTTAAATATTGTAAGACATGATAAGATACTCTTTCCTGCTAAACAGTCTGTTACTTTAGAGTAGCCACTCTGGGAGTTCCCTTTGTGGCTCAGCAGTTAACGAATCCGACTAAGAACCATGAGGTTGCGAGTTCAATCCCTGGCCTTGCTCAGTGGGTTAAGGATCTGGCGTTGCCGTGAGCTGTGGTGTAGGTTGCAGACGTGGCTCAGATCCCGCGTTGCTGTGGCTGTGGCGAAGGCCGGCAGCTACAGCTCCTGTTAGACCCCTAGCCTGGGAACCTCCATATGCCGCAGATGCAGCTCTACATTAAGGCAAAAAGACAAAAAAAAAAAAAAAAATAGAGTAGCCACTCTGTGTCTGTGGACCTCACTCATTTAAATGTGTGGCTTGGCCTTTTTAAAAAGAAAGCTCAGGAAACACAGAATCACAAAATGGTGAACACAGAATCATAGCCAGCTGACTAGCTTCTGGCATCAGTTAGTGAGTTTGTGGATCACTCAGACTGTATGCATCTCTGATACCCACGGGCATTTCTGAGCCCTGGAAAGCTGCATTCCGGTTTCTCTAGGGTAAGTCCACCTCAGGTAACAGCTGAGGATAAGTAGTAGGTGACCATCAGGCCCTCAGTGTTGATTCAACAGTCTGCATGCTGATTTCTTAAGTGTCTGGTTTGGCGTCTAAAGGCTATATTCTAGGTGTTCTCACTATGGTGCAACAGGATCAGTGGCATCTCTGCAGCACCTGGACGCAGGTTCCATCCCCAACCCAGCACAGTGGGTTAAAGGATCTGGCATTGCCACAGCCACAGCCTCAGATCTGATCCCTGGCCTGGGAACTCTATATGCCACGGGGCAGCCAAAAAAAAGGGGGAGCTAGATGGCTACATTATAGATCATATGGGAAACAGAAATCAATGTGGCCTCTCAAGGCATTTGTAAGAGGGGGAAATATCAATAGGGAGAGGCAGGCAGGTAGGTGACTTTTATGTACATGAATTAAGGGTCTCGATAAATTGTATTCTTTGCGAAGAAAATAAGGGTATTTTGGGAGAACTTGTATTTATTGGCAAAATAATGAGAAGTTGCAAAGGTTATGAAAACAGATGTTCAGATCTCTGGTGTAATGCTAACTTTTGCTGGAGGGATGTACCAACATGTCAGAGAGCAAACACAAACACTCAGGACTGCAAAGAGTATACACATGAAATATTGTCCCGTGAGGCCCATTGGTAATTTTTTATGTAGAGATTTGGACCAAGTCATAGCCTGAAGAAAGCTGGCTTCCTACTGGCGTCTTGGGCCATGTCCACTGGATCCAGACTTTTCCTTGATAACATGGAGCCTTGCACATGAGCCAAGAGAAAAGCAGCGGCCTCTTACCTCCAGGCAAATAAACGTGTCTCAGTGAGCTGCTCTAGAGAGGGCCAGTGGGGTTTCCTATTGGACTGCCTGCCAACACTTGAAACATGCACCACTGACAGCCAGCAGTTTATTTCAAGAGTGATGTACTGGAGTGCACATATTCTTCATGGGACTGAGCATGTTTATGTCTCCTGCCCGCCCCCGCCCCCCCCCCCCGTAGGATGCAAATGAGCACAAGATGTTTCACGTTCTCAACATAGAGAATTTTTTTCATTCGATGCCCAAGTTACAGAGATCAGAAGCCTCTGTGAACTATTTTATACAGAACTTTCATAGCTCTCTCCAGTAGGGCCTGGGTTTCATTTCTACTTTGCTTTTGCCCTCTTTTCCCCTCATAATCTCTCCTCTATCTGTCAAGATTCAACTCAGAATTACCTTACTTTAAAACCATCCCTAGTCAAACCTTTCCTTCTTGTGTGATGGACCACCTCCCCGACACCTCTTTTTCTTTTTTAACCACTCTTATGGGCCCATCATATGAGCCTGTAACTACACATTGACATCCTATCTGCTTCTGTCCTTCAGGACCCAGGCCCTTTTCTAACACACCATCATTTCCAGCATCTCGCAAACCCTCAATAGGTGTCTGCTGAGTGATGGGCAAGCAAAGGACGGAATACCACTTACCCTTGAAGGATTCCAACCAGAAAAGGTCTAAATAGAGCCCCCTCCCTTAGGAGCCCATCAGGTGCCTTCTGGAGAATGCTGATTACAACGAGGAGTCTTTCTGATGGAGACCCCCCCGGTTGAGGCCAAGGTGTACATGCTCATTCTTTAGACACGGCTTCTCTGAAGACCATAGTATGACTTTTAGAATTTCTCTAGCTGTAAATAAGAAAAAAAATTCTCCCTCCCATCAGAGATGTCACTATCTAATTAACCTTCTTTAGATCCTTTAATTCTCTCAGTTTTTATTAGGGCCTTTGCTTTCCTTTAGTCCTTAAAGTTTCAGCCTCTAAAATCTCAGACTACAAGATATCATTTCTCAGTGAATATTGTTTCCAGGCTTAAAATTTTATCACTGATGATGACAACCAGTAAAAGGCATATAGGTAGTAAAAATATTATTTGTAAAGGCTGGGCATGTCCTTTATATAAAAGAGAAACGTGTGCAGTGAAATAAGCACTGTCCCTGGAGTCATGAAGTAACCTTTCCTCGGTATTTCATTATCTCAGCAATGGCAGGCATGAAGTGTAAAAGTCAAAGAGATGGATGATGGAGTTCCTGCTGTGGTGCAAGGGGATTCGTAGTGTCTCTGCAGCACCAGGATGGAGGTTCGATCCTCCACCCGGCACAGTGGGTTAAAGGATCCAGCATTGCCGCAGCAGCAGAGTAGGTCACAACTGTGGTTCAGATTTGATCCTGGACCAGGAACTCCATTTGCCGCAGGGCAGCCAAAAAAAGAGAGAGAGAGAGAGATTGATGATGATTGACTTTACCAGATTTGGTAAAGATCTCCTTTTGAAAAGTGGACCTTTTCAGCTTGATTTAAATTGGCACATTTTATAGAAGAAAAGAGCAAAAAAGATTCAGGATCTAGAAAATTGTGCTTGGTGAGCTTTGTTTCTGGGAGACTTCCTAGAGCAGCAGTCAGAGGGTAACCCAGAGGAGCCTGCCTGGCCTTCGTAACAGTACACTGTGACCCTTAGGACACCTTCTGCATGAGGGAGGCAAAATCTGAGCACCATGTGTTAATAGCTTGAACCCCTCACCTTCATGGTCATCCTTCAAACATCATTCATTCATTTCCTTTTAGAAGTTTGACAGTAAGGTGAATCCAGGTGTATCCATTAGAAGTATTTTATATATAAGAAGAACTAGAAAAACACAGTTCAAACCAGATTAAAAACCGTAGGGTTCTTAACTGGCTGATGTTACAAAACAAAATCCAGAGGTATAACCAAGTTCGGGCATGGTTTGACCAAGGAGTTAAAACCAAGTGAGCAGGACCTGGTTTCTTTCCCTGTTTCAAGACAATTTGCTATGCCCCAAGTTCCTCTTCCACTTTCTTCACGAAAGCAGTGCTCTCTGTTCCAGAGCTCCTAGCAAAAATCCTAGGGTTGACTGGACCGCTTCAGCTACTTCACTACAGTGATGACTATAAACCAGGAAAGTAGTACTTGGAGGGACATGAGCCTGGATTCAGAGTCCAGCCTTGAATCAGCCCAGGTACCAGGAGAATAGGATGCTCTGGCTTCAACCACTGAGCCACCTGTTAGCAGTGGAGGTGGGCTTGATTCCCGGCAGGCATTTCCGTTGCCCCAGGCTCAGTCATAGCAGGTAGAATGAAGCCAGGGTTGGAGAGCATTCTGTGTGTCTGAGAAGAAATGTGCCCATGCACCAGAGTCGGGGAGGCATCTCCAAATCTGCTGCTTTTGTCTGAGACCTGAGATGGGAATGATTTAGAAGCAAGTGTGTCTGTAGACGGAAGAGCTGGTAAAGAGATGTGGGTTAAGCTAGAAGGCGGTCTAGCTTTTGGCTGGTGGCTGCATTTTTTTAAGAGAAGTGATTTGAGTCAGGAGTAACCTTGATGAGTATCTTCATCTCTACAAGCCAGCTAAATTCCTTGAGAATCCATTGAGATTTCCTATTACCAAGGCTGGCTTTATTAGACAGCTTTGGGTGAGCACACCTGCTCACAGATGCTAAGGGGGTGAGAAATATTACATGTATCTCCAGGTAATTACTATGTGTATATCCACAGTTCTATATGAAAATTATAGTGAAACAGAGAGAAAGCGTATTCTGATAAACAGGAAATGTGTATGATCTAAAAATAGTTTTCTGATGATATATATATATATTTATATTTGTATGGTAGATAGTGATAATTCTAAAAATATAGATGCACTTTGGGCAGAGAGTGAAGTCACTTTGTTTTGACTGTCATGAAATAGAACGAATTGTGAAGCCCCAAGTACACACAACTTGAGAAATGCAAAATGAAGTCTGCTTAGTTCTTAAGTCAGATCTTAATTGTCTGTGAATGAATAATTCTTGGTGGACACTTGTGACACTGTGCCAGGTACAATATTCTTTTTCAACCTGAAGAGTTATTTCAGTGGATCTTTATTATTATTATTCCCTTCTGCTGGTCAGCCTGAGGGTTTGCCTCATGAAAAGAGCTGCTGAGCCTTTTGCATGTAAATCCTGACAAAAGCTGGTACAAAAACTGAATGCAGACCAAAGAAGGGTTGGACTCACAAATAATTCACAGACTGAGTAATCATGTAATTCACACCTTGTTTTTCTGATGATTTTTTTTTTCAGAACCGAATGGAGGAAAGCAAAGCACTCTTTAGAACAATTATCACGTATCCTTGGTTCCAAAACTCCTCGGTTATTCTGTTCTTAAACAAGAAAGATCTTCTAGAGGAGAAAATTATGTATTCCCACCTAGTCGACTACTTCCCAGAATACGACGGTAAGTCTGCACTCTTGAGCCAGCCCAGTAGCTAGGGACACGTTCTGCGTCCCAAGACCAGTGCCACAGCCGACACACAGCAGTGCTGTGTCGCTGCCTTTGCCCCCAGAAGCCTGCATGTTACAAATGATGGAGTCCAGATCATCATGTCCTGTCTTTTAATGGCCTGAGGTGTTTCATTCCCCCACACTGCTGAAAGTTGTACTTATTTCAGAACATAGATGAAGTTCTTTTCTTTTGTTCCATCACAGGAGGGAACAGTCCCATAGTTCTGACTACTTTTGTATCAACCGTTACAGTTCCCTCTTTGTTTCCCTTTCATTGGTAACAGTCTGCCTCTGCCTCCCCTCTGAAGATAGAACAGAAGTGTGTAGTCAAGAGCCCATGGTCTGATTCAAATCCCATTTCTGATATTTTCTTTTTGTAAAACCATGAAATTACTCCAGGCTTTGAACACCTAACTTCGGTTTTGCAGACTACAATAGATAACATATGGGTGACATTTTAGCATGATGCCTGACACATAGTGACTATTCAGGAAATGTTTACTTTGGAGGGGCCTCATGGCCCAGTGCAGTCCCAGCATCCTTAGGGACAGCACCCATCCTTTAAGCTCTGTCTATAGCACCCAGTTTGGTACTCATATGGCTTTGCATTGGTTGTTTCCTTCTTATAAAGAAATCTTGCCTCCTCAACTAGACTGTGAAATCCTGAATGACTGGCCATGACACCAAATCCCTTCTGAGACATGCTTGTTCAAAGATTGGTAACAAAATGCATCCAACACCCGGCCACTCAGGTCAAAGAATCTCAGCCACTGCCTTCTAGGGACTTATGTGCACAATCCATACACATCTCCCCAGACATACTTAAGTATAGATTAGAAGGGCAAACTATGGCCGGCTGCCTCTTTTTATAAAGTTTTATTAAAATAGCCACATTTAGGAGTTTTCATTGAGGCACAGCAGAAACGAATTCAACTAGTACCCATGAGGATGTGGGTTCCATCCCTACCCTTGATCAGTGGGTTGGGAATCCAGCGTTGCCATGAGCTGTGGTGTAGGTCACAGACTTGGGTCGGATCCCCTGTTGCTGTGGCTGTTGCGTAGGCTGGCAGCTGTAGCTCCGATTGGACCCCTAGCCTGGGAACCTCCACATGCCTCAGGTGCATCCCAAAAAAGGAAGGAAGGAAAGAAAAGAGCCACATTTATACACTGTCTGACTGCTTTTCGTGCTTAAACAGCAGAACGGAGTAGTTGTGACAGAGATCAAATGGCCCACAAGGCCAAAAATATTTACTCTTTGGTCCTTTAACGGAAAGTTTGCCAAACCCAGATCGAGGTGAATGGTAGGTAAGAGGAAAGCTTTGAATGTCCCAGAGTCCCAGCTCTGCCACTTTCTGGCAGAGGTGCCTCAGACAAGTTTTTTCAACCATACAGTTTCTCCCTGAGTAAAAAAGAATTAAACCAAATCGCATACATAGGTCACTTAGCACAGTGCCTGGCACAGAGAAGCACAAACCCCAAAGTACCTCTGATAAAGCAGCACCAACAAGAGATTGGGCTGATTTTTTCGTTTGTTTTTCATTACTATCAACATAGGATATCAGGCACGGATGTCGGTTCAGCAGTGTTTTTGTACTTCTCAGAAGCCCCTCAGAAAGGTGCTTACCTCAAAAAAATCTTCAGTTCGGCCTCCTAGCTCTCTATCAAGATACAAACACATCAAGGATGGAGTTTCATCTTTTCATCCCCCAAGTGTTGGGTCTAGTGCTGGCTCTCGGAAGGGAAACGTTGCATGTTTAATGACCTGAAGTTCCCTTCTCGAATATATATTTGATTCTCAATGTTCCTAGCTTGAAATAGAAACATGTGGGGATGTTATCAGGTACCAGAGGTAGTGGTTTTGCTAGCAATGTGTTCTCATCCTCGATCCAAGTACATTTTCCTTTGTGCTTTGTGGTTCCTCTCTAAACAAATATTTGCCTAGCCTAGACAATATATTCACTTTTCCTCCTTTTAATTTGCAACTAGCCTGCCACCAAGTCACAGATGCTGGAGCCTGCAGTCCTCAGTGCTCCTGAGGAAACTGTGGAGGAAGGAACTTTGTAGGGTTCACTGGCTTCCCCACAGCAGGCTGGTTCTTTAAACACAAGGTCTGCCCAGATAAGATGGGCACAAGCCACCTGCTTACCCCCAAACACATGAGCTTGCCTCGCACGCCTGGAAGGAGAGATCTTAAAATTTTTCTCAAAATTTGGTGAGAATCCATGGATGGGAAAGGACACCCGCACCCACCCACCCACCCAGAACTAGCTCCCGCCTGTAGGCCAGCCTGTTTTCATGCTGCTCTTGCTCACAGCCCTCCCACAAAGCAGACCCACCAGGTTTGTGGTGCGTGAGGCAACGCACAGCACACAGCACCGCAGTGTCTTTACATCTGAAGGTGTTTTTTACTGTCTGTCTCCCCCAGTAATATACAGAAGGCCCGCAGGAAACACAGCCATGGAAAAAGGAAAAAAAAGGCTGCTGATTCTTCTTATTCATAAAGCAAATGCAGCTGCCATTCTAAGAGACTTCAAGCCCTTGTAGGATGAGCTAAGACTGAAAAAATTCTAGGCCCACTCTGCAGTGATGTTTTCATGACAAACATGTTTATAGTATTATAAATTTCACACTTCCACATTTCTGCACTTACAAGGTCTTAACCATAATGAATGCCATTTCTGTATTTCTCTTCAGGAAGGAAAATTACCATTTCCACATGGATTTGAATGGCAAAATTGTTCATAGAGACCATGGAATTCTGTTCCTGCGCTGATGACTATAATGATTTCTTTGTAGTTTATATTTATTCAAATAACATAATTTATGCTTAAAAACATAACAGACTCCAAGTGCTCTACAGTGAACTTGAGTCTTACTCTAGTATACTTGAGTTAAAAAATAAAGAGGGGAAAAGTAGATTTTTCTTTCCCAAAAAGGATAAGTACAAAATTCATTCACAAGCCAGAAAGATAGTGTTCTTTTATGAAAATGAGAGGCTTCACCAATTCTAACAATCTGTTAGTCCTAGTTTTAAATATTTTTATTACTATGGAGTTAGAAAGTTAACAGTAATACATTGAATAAGCTAGGACATTAATTATATATATTAACATATTTTTATTTGTGGCACTTGTATTCACTATGATGCCAGACATTTTTTTTTTGGTATTATAGCTGGTTTACAGATTTCTGTCAAATTTTCCAACTGCACTGCATGGTGACCTGGTTACATGTACATATATGGATTTGTCACATGTGATTAGACATAGTTCCCTGTACTATACAGCTGGATCTCCTTGCTTTTCCATCACTGAAGCACTAGTTAAGCCCATTCCTTCCCACCCCCTCCCCACCCCCTTGGCAACCACAAGTCTGTTCCCCAAGTTTGTGATTTTCTTTTATATTGAGAGGTTCATTTGTGCAGTATATTAGACTCTAGTTGTAAGAGATATCATAGGGCATCTGTCTTTCTCCTTCTGACTTGCTTCACTCAGTATGAGGGTTTCTAATTCCATCCATGTTGCTGTGAATGACATTGTTTTATCCTTTTTTATGACTGAATAGTATTCCATCGTGTATATATACTACATTTTCCTAATCCAATCATCTGTCTGTGGACATTTGGGTTGTTTCCATGTCTTGGCTATTGTGAATAGTGCTGCAGTGAACATGCATGTGCAAGTGTCTTTTTCAAGGAAATTTTTGTCTGGATATATGCCCAAGAGTGGGATTGCTGGGTCATATGGTAGTTCTATGTATAGTTTTCTAAGGTACCTCCATACTGTTTTCCATAGTAGTTGTACCAGCTTACATTCCCACCAATAGTGCAGGAGGGTTCCCTTTTCTCCATACCCCCTCCAGCATTTGTTGTTTGTGGACTTGTTAATGATGGCCATTCTGACTGGTGTGTGGTGGTATCTCATGGTAGTTTTGATTTGCATTTCTCTAATCATCAGTGATGTTGAGCATTTTTTCATGTGCTTGTTGGCCATCTGTACATCTTTGGAGAAATGTCTATTCAGGTCCTTTGCCCATTTTTTAATGGGGTTGTTGGCTTTTCTGCGGTTGAGCTGCATCAGTTGTTTGTATATTTTAGAGATTAAGCCCTTGTCAGTTGCATCATTTGAAACAATTTTCTCCCATTCTGTAAATTGTCTTTTAATTTTCTTTTTGGTTTCCTTTGCTGTGCAAAAGCTTGTCAGCTTGATTAGGTCCCATTGGTTTATCTTTGCTTTGATTTCTGTTGCTTTGGGAGGCTGACCTGAGAAAACATTTGTAATCATTGATAGAAACTTCAGTTCTGGACTGAAGTCAAAAATACAAGCATTCTTTTTGTAAACTGTATAAATGAGAATATTCTGTTTTCGTGGCTCTTCCAAATTTCTGGCAGCCTAAGCTTACTTGCAACAAGGTTTGGTTTGAGAAGTCTTTGAGTTTGCTGTCTGAAATTCACAATCCATTTTGTTACAATTTGCAGGCCCTCTGTAGAATCTTGGAAGCTTTCTTTATCCCAGTCAGATAACAATATTGATAGAAAAGAAAAAAAATCTAAACTGGATCTTGAGAGGGTCTTCCAAGACAGAAGGAACAGAGGTTATACATATTACCTTCTTTCATGGTATAGAACTAATTGAGGGGGAAAAAGAAAAAAAAAAAAAAGCAATGCAAATGTAGAGTGCCACAAAGACACATATAAGAAAGATGCTCAAGAAGTTCCCATTGTGGTTCAACAGAAACGAATCTGACTAGTATCCGTAAGGATGCAGGTTCAGTCCCTGACCTTGCTCAGTAGGTTAAGGATCTGGCATTGCCGTGAGCTGTGGCGTTGCCATGAGCTGTGGTGTAGGTCGCAGACATGGCTCAGATCTGACATTGCTGTGCCTGCGGTGTAGGCCAGCGGCTACAGCTCTCATTTGACTCATAGCCTGGGAACCTCCATATGCCATGGGAGCAGCCCTGAAAAGACAAAAAAAATTTTAAAAATATTTAAAAAAGGAAGATTCTCAATCCTTGATAGATGTTGGAGTTTTACTATTGGTTTTAATTTACAACATTGCTTTAAATTAATACACTTATCAAGATCTATTGTTTTTTACACAGTTCTCTTGAGATATAATTCACACACCATATATAACTCACCCACTTAAAGCGTGTAATTCAATGCTTTTTGGTATATGAATTTTTTAAATTCTGGTAAAAGGCAGGTAACATAAAATTGTTATTTTAACCATTTTTAAGCATGCAATTCAGTGACATTATAATTACATTCACAGTGCTGTGCATCCATCACTATTCCAAAACTTTATCGTCACCTTGAATTCTATAATCATTAAGCAATAACTCCTCACTTGCCCCTCCTCCTAGACCCTGGTAATTTCTGGTCTACTTTCTGTCTCTATGAATGTATCTATTCTAGGTACTTCATGTAAGTGGAATTCACAGTATTTGTTTAGTGTCCGGCATTTTTTTTTTTTTTTTTTTTTTTTTTTTTTTTTTTTTTTTTTTTTTTTTTTTTTTTTTTTTTTTGTCTCTTTGCCTTATCCAGGGCCGCACCTGCGGCATGTGGAGGTTCCCAGGCTAGGGGTCTAACAGGAGCTGTAACTGCCGGCCTTCGCCACAGCCACAGCAATGCGGGAGCCGAGCCGCGTCTGCAACCTACACCACAGCTCACGGCAACGCCCACTGAGCAAAGCCAGGGATCAAACCTGCAACCTCATGGTTCCTAGTCAGATTCGTTAACCACTGAGCCACGACTGGAACTCCCTGGCATATTTTTACTTGATAAAATGATTTCAAGGTTCATGTTGTGGCATCTATCAGAACTTCATTTTTATGGCTGAATAATATTCCATTGACTGGATATACTACCTTCAATTTATCTGTTCCTCTGTTGACAGTTCTTTGGGTTGTTTCCACCTTTTGGCTATTGTGAATAATGCATCAATGAAAATTGACATACCAGTATCCATTAGAGTCCCTGCTTTGAATTCTTTGGGGTATAGACCTAGGAATAGAATTGCTGGTTCATCTGGTAATTTTGTGTTTAGCTTTTTAAGGAATCACCAAACTGTTTTCCATTTTACATTCCTACCAACATTGCACAAGTGTTCAGATTGCCTCATGTCTTTTCGAATACTTGTTTTCTACTTTTTATTATAGCTATTCTAATAGATGTGAAGCGGTATCTTATTGTGGTTTTGATTTGGATTCCTTAATGATTAATGATGTTTTTGAACATCTTTGCTTATGCTTATTGGCTATTTGCATATCTTCTTTAGAGAAATGTTTATTCAGGTCCTTTGCCCGTCTTTTAATCAGGTTGTCTTTTTGTTATTGAATTGTAGGAGTTCTTTGTATATATTGGATATATATCCCTTAGCAGATGTGTGATTTGCAAATATTTTCTCCCATTCTGTAGTCTGTCTTTTTACTTTTTTTGTAAGGTCCTTGGATGTACAAAAGTTCTTAATTTTGATGAAGTCCATTTGACCTTTTTTTTTTCTCTTATTGACGGTGATTTTGGTGTCATCTCTAAGAATCTGTTGGAAAATTATTAAATAAGTTCATAATACATCCTGATAAATGTATCATAATCCTTTTTTTAAAACATCTAGGATAGAGCTTGGCATATAAGAGACCCTGGATAAATATAAGAAAATGTAAACCAACTTTTAAAATCATCACAGGTAGTGAATTGAATATTACATAAATGCTGTGAGCTCAGAAACACCAAAAGCGAGGCTGCAGAGGACCTGACCTTAAAGAACAAGTTTTCTGAGATTTCAGTCTGAAGAATGTAAAGTGATCCTTAATGGACTTGGGGGGCGCACCGGGGCAGATTGACGAGAGAGCCTGAGGCTGTTTTATTGTATGCCGGCTTGCTATGCAGCTGGAGGCCAGCAGAGTCAACTCAGTCCAACAGAAGTAACCTAATCCCACACCCCTACCGAAGACAGGGCTCCCTGTCACCCAAACTTAGCCTAGCCTTCAAGCTATCAGCCTATTTTCACCCAGTCACATTTTGTGGATGATTGGACGAATGGACGGGCAGATAAAGTGACAAAGAGCAACAATTATACGCAGTAGTGTTGGGGAAGATGTAAGCTATCGTTTCAGCAGTGCAGAGGTCTTTGTGAGCACCCGTAAACATTTATTGAGCAAATGCATTACCAGCTCAGCTGACAAATGTCCCTCTCCTCCCTTGGCCAACAGGACCCCAGCGAGATGCCCAGGCAGCTCGAGAATTCATCCTGAAGATGTTCGTGGACCTGAACCCAGACAGTGACAAAATTATCTACTCCCACTTCACATGCGCCACAGACACCGAGAACATCCGCTTTGTCTTTGCTGCCGTCAAGGACACCATCCTCCAGTTGAACCTGAAGGAGTACAATCTGGTCTAATCGTGCCTCCTCAACACCGCCCTTCCCTTCCCTGGTGGGCTATTGAAGCTATACAAGAGGGACTGTATTGCTGTGGAAAACAATTTGCATAATACTAATTTATTGCTGTCCTGGACTCTGTGTGCGAGTGTCCACAGAGTGTGTAGTAAATATTATGATTTTATTTAAACTATTCAGAGGAAAAACAGGATGCTGAAGTACAGTCCCAGCACATTTCCTCTCTCTCTTTTTTTTAGGCAAAACCTTGTGACTCTACGTATTTTAAATTCTCAGTCATGCACTCACAAAGATAAGAGCTGTTTCTTCCTCTCTGTCTCTCTCTCTTTTCTATTGAGCAAAACGAAGCTGATTTTCCTTGCCCTAACCCATCCTTTCCTCCTGATTTTTCCCACATTACAATGGCCTTTCTCCTAGTTCCATTCTTGGTCAAGTTTTCCTCTCGAATGATACAGTCAGGACAATGTCATTCAATTTAAGCCATCAACATCAGCTTAATTTAACATTTTGTAGTTTTTGCTGAAGGATAATAAGTATTAATACCATGGTTTTCAATGTATTCTGGATACACATTTAGAGGTTCTTTTATATATAAATATATTGTCTTGCCGCACTTTGGGCTGGGACAGTGGATGCCCATCTAACAGTTAAGTGTCTTTTTTTTTTTCCCCTGCCTTCAGCCATAGCTTGGTTGCTCAGCAAACCGTACAGAAGTCAGTAAGGCAAGGGCACAGACACCAGAAGGAATCCTTTCTTTTAAAATGCCATGTGCCATTGTCCTTCCTCTTTTCCTTGCCCTTTTTTTCCGCCTTCACCCTCCGTACTTCAAATTGCAGATGCCAAAAAAATATGCCAACAGACACTACATTACCCCAGTGGCTGCTACCCAGATCTTTTTCATAGGTTGCTCTTAATTTTTTTTCCCCTTCAATTCAAACTTTCTTCCCTTTTTTCTTCTCAGTGTTTGGGCCACAATTTTTAAATGACTTTTATTATGGGTATGTGTTGCCAAAGCTGGCTTTTTATGAAAAATAAATACATAAGAACTCAAAAAACAAAAGCCAGTATCTTAAAATAAAGGAGAGTAAGACTGCGAAGCCTAAAATGTTTGGCCGAGAATGAACCTGAAACACCAGTCGCCAAACAGTTGCTCACTGTAAATTTGATTCTCATGCTCCATCCTTTACTTTGACCTTAAAAATCACTTTGTTTAGTGTCCACGTTCCACGTTGAGCATCTAAATCGACAGTGTGGAAAAGATGTCCTATGTGATAGACCATGAAGTCTGCTTTTTTCTCTTCATTTGAAGCCAGTTTTACTCTCTTAATGTTCTTTAAGGTCAGGTAGGTCTGCCAGGAACATTGGTTGATAGTATTATTCTGACACCTTTCATTTGCAGAATCTGAAGTTACTGCTAGTTTACCATCTTTGGGATCTTCTTAAACTGGTGACTGATTGAGTTGAACTTAAGATTTGTGGACTGAAACTCAAAAGTAACCTCTCTGTTCTATACAATATGTATTTATATAACTGAACATAGTTAAGAGATCTGAAATTCTATATGTGCAATTTTTCAACCAATGCAAAAAACATAGCACATGTATTGATGAGCTTCTGTCAAGCAGCTTGAGTTGAAATATGACTTAGTAAATGATGATTGTTTTAAACCTGCTGGGAAGTTAGAATTAGGCCATAATGCTGGTCTCATTTTAACTACAGTACTATTTGGCATGAGTCTAAACTTTCACATAAATCACTCTTTCGGAACAACACAGGAGAAGGAGAAAATTAATGGCTTATCAGATGAGCACCAGAGTTACTAAATAGTAATGGAATGTTCCCATTCTTTACTCTCCCAGCCTCAAACTACACAGGTTACTTTTTTTTTTTCTCCTTACTCAGAAAGCACCTGTTATTTAATTAAGAAACAGACTGCCTGTAGGTATAGTGCAATTATGAATGCTCTAATCATTGTACATACATCTCTCTCTTGATATTGCATCATCCATACTGGCTTTGTAATCATTAATTTTTTGGCAGATTGAATGTGCTGTATTGATATGTATCTATGTAATTGTATTGTATGTCTTATAGCTAATTCACATTTTAAATAATGTTATTTTATTTACTTTTTTAAGAGAGGAGAATGTAAATTTGTCAGTTTATTTCTGACTAGGGATATTTTTTTTTTCCATTTAGAAAAGAAAAAAAAAAAAACACCTTACTATCGTACAGAGCGGTACTAGCATCGTGCTATATAAAATCATTTGCACATTCCTGAGTAGAGGTATACTGATTATAAGACCCAAAGGTAATTTCATAGCAAAATACATAAAATCAGTTGGAGCTTTTATACAAACATGGAAACCAACTTTGTAGAACTTTTGCCATTTGACCTAGGATTGGAATATGAGCTTTTATACAATTCATATTCTTATTTGGCAAATGCACAGTTTAGTATTACCTCTCTGATGGCCTTTATTAGAAAGGCGGTTTTAGAAGCTATTGTGATCCACTAAGGAAATGTTTTAACAGCTAGCGACCACTGCTTGCCTGAAAGGGCGATCTTAAATTTGGTGCAGCAAAAAAACAAAAACAAAGACAAAAACAAAAAAAACACAAAAAAACAAAAAAAAAGAATAAAAAGAAAAAAGTAAACAACAACATTTGAAGGCCTACAGTGTGTATAGAGAAAACCTCATCACAAGATCATAAGTGTTACAGTTTTAGGGAATCAAGATATTCTATTTAATAGAGCTATAGTAGATGTAGTCAATTAAACCTGATCTCAGAGCTCGAAGAAGCTGAGCAAAACAGGGAAAGATTGTTATATTTGTCTTTATGAAATTGGGATGGAATTGCTATGCAGAATTGAGGTTTGTGGCTTCACTGTTCATCTTAGGGTGCATGACAAGATCCCTTCTCTTGAGAAAGGAAAAAATTGATCACCCTAGCTGCAGTGATGCCTAGAAACCGAATTGTATCCAAACTAGTCAATCGAAGCTAAAGGATTTTCTTTTTTGTTTCCTTGGGGTTTTATTGAAGGGGCTGGGGCGGGAAGGGATTCTTTTCAGTTTTGTATAAAAACAAAGTTTACTCATGCTTTCTATTATATTGTGATTGCAAGCGTTCTAAGCGTGTGTCGCTGGACTCCTTGTTGATGCTCTAGGTAACGGAGGCCCGTGGCGAGTTTTTTGGTGACTTGGGCATGTCTTATTCAAAAACAGCAACACAGAACACAGAAACCTTTCTTCCGCAGACCAAGGCAAGCAGCCGTTTCATGACTCACTTAACACATTGCTGTGTACCAGTTTACAGATGATTTTTCCCTTTTTGCGTGTCATGGCAGTTCCAACCCACAGAGAATCCCTTATTTGTAAATTGGAGGTTTGTACTATGCCTTACAGAGCTTAAATCAGAAGTTTGTGCCTCATATCTGAAACAAAGGGAAATGACACACCGTTCAAGAGTAAACATTTCCCCTCCAAGTGTTTGTTTTTAGATACATTTTCATATAAAGAGCTCTGTTGAATGTCATGAATAGACTGGGGGGAAAAATCTTCTAGAAACCTGCATATGTTGTTTACTAGCAGATGACATCTACAAAAAGGTATTTGAAGAACATCTGAAACTTGTATTTTTTGTAGATTAACAAGCAGGTCTAATATTTAAAAAAGGTAATTCAGCTAAAGGACAATTTTTGTACTTCAGACTATCTTGATTGTCAAGGTGTATGAACTGTAATTTTAAAATTTATACTGCCACATGATTGTAAATTTTAGTTGTCTTAAGTTAGGAACCAGTGAAAAGCTATTTATGCTGGATATGGGTCAAAAATGACTTATTTGCAAAAAAATAAAAATAATGGGAAGAAAGGGCTGCATAATAAGAGACTGCAAGACTCAGAGACTGGTTGGAAATAATCTTCACATTACCCTCAATTTCCCTTTGTTTTCAGTTTCTCAAAAAGAACGAATGAAATAAAATATAGCAGAATGTTAACCCATATAAAAATAAAGTGTACCCAAATATTGTAACGTATAGTGCTGCTCTTCTTAAAATTAAATAAGGGTTTAAAACCACTTAATGGGTAATTGACATCATCTCAGTTGACACAGATAAGATGTGCTTGGTATACATATTTTCTTCCAAAGATTTATCTTTGGTTAGAAAAAGACACAAATTAAAACTAGTAATATTGTATGTTTATCTCTTCGTATTTCCAGCATATGTAGCGTTACTAGATCTGTCCTGGTAATTAACTCTGTCTTTGGGATTTCATTTTGATTCCATCAAACTAGGAAAAGAAATGGCTTAGGTGTATATGATTAGCTAGAGATGTTTTTGGAGCCAGACACCTGCTGTTTAGTAGTTAATTTAGTACAAAGTCTCAGCTTGTCATTTCTCTCACAGCATCACAAACCATTTCCTGCTGTCTTCCCAACTACCAGTGCCCTTCAATAACCCCCTTGCCTCTAGATCTGTCCCAAGTCTGCATACACACCTAACACATAGTAGGTGCTCACATAATTAATTTCCTTCTTCCCTCCCTTGTCGATCACAGAGCCTCCATTTCCCCATATGATTCCGACCCAGTGGTAAACGACATTTTCGTGTTATGAAGACATCTACTGGGTAGAAATAGTCTCACTTGAATAAAGGAATTCTGACAGATAAGCTCTGGTAGACCAAAAAAAAAAAAAAAGCAACAGGAAAAATATTCTTCAGCAGAATATTTTTCAGTTTAGAAAAGAAAGATGGGAAATTACTACGTAACTTTGTTCAGGTTACCTTGACTGAAACACATGTTTTTGGTGGATTTCTTTTCCTCAAAGAACTCTCTAAATGCAGCTTGCTGGATTCCTCACCTGTCATGTTGGAAACCCTTACTCGACCTATGTATTTAGGGAGTTTTGTCAGAAAACATTTTTAACCTGCAGTATTTAAGAGAACCATATTTACTGTTCTTAAAATGTCATTCAAATGCATGTATTGTCTATTGTTTGGGGATGGGAACTAGTTTTGCAAAAAAACACATAATGTTGTATAATAATGCCCCAATGATCTTGCTGGTTAAAAATACAGTATTTTTGGCCATAAGTTTGTACCACAGTATTCTTCATTCTTGAGTTTTCCTTCTCTTGAAGTTGGAGTCTTAAGCCTCTCCCAGAATGTTTTTTATTATGAGGAATACCAGGATTAAATCTTTCTCTCTTTAAAACACTTTATACTATTCATCCATTTCTCAAGGTAGACAGGTTCAATAGTTTTTAAACAAAATTTTCTTTGTGAATATAATCAGAAATACGTCTTTGTGAAGACATTCATATTGACAGTATTTGTCAAATCTGTTTAAAAGAAAAAAAAACTTGCCCTATTTTAAGTTGCAAACAACTGTAAAAACAAGTGTAAACAACTGCTCAATAACGACTTAAAACGCCTCCTGTCTTCACCCTGAGGGAGCAGAAAGAACACCGGCCTCAGAGGCAGAGGCCTCCGAGAGTTTCGCGTCTCAGCGCTGAGAGTGACTTGGTGTAGGTGTCCTTTAAGTCTGTGACTTGGAGAAACACACATCGGGGCTTTGGGGATCAGCTGAAAACTAGCTTTCCTTTTTCTAGCAATTTTGTGAAGCTGGGGTGATGGCACCCAGTACTGCTCCAGAAAATGGGAGCTTATGTTGGAACCCGAGACCGTAACAGAAGATCTGTTCCTGCTACTTGGCAGCCCAGACCTTGCTTACGAAATTTTGTCTCTTTCAGAGTACCACTCTGTCCATGTACTTTAGAGAAGAAAATGTCATTTTGACTTAAGAGCCTTCAGCTCTCCTACCCTTGCATGTGTCGCAGACCGTTTCTGGTCAGTAGTGTCCCTTCTCTCTGGATCTTACTATAGAGGGAATGGTCTGCCTGCCTGTCCTGTAGTGCAGCCCTGGAGTGATCAGTTCCCACAGCCTCTCCTGAGAAAGTGGGGTTAGGTGGTCCCTAGGCACTCCCCACTCTATGGCACTCTTTGTGACTGGGGCTTGACCCTTCTAGGACCTGACCTCGGTCCAACTGCATCATCATCTTGAAGACCTTCCACCCACAGAAAAAAAACAGGAATTCGCTGAACGTTATTTGAGCCAAATATCTCAACTTTTAACTCAGAGAGCAAGCAAGCCTGCCTGCCTAGTCTTTTTGTTTTTTTGTTTTGTTTTGTTTTTTCTGTCCTAGAAGCAATAAAAACATAGTTGGTCCAAAAGCTCTTCTGCCTTGCTTTTCATCCTCCCTGCCTCCTCCTGTCTCTCTTAGGATGTGACCTGAGTGCTGCCCCTTGAGAAACCACAGCCAGAAGGTTGGGGTGCAGCTTGACACCAAGGAGTAACAGTGGTTCGTTTGATTTAAGTTGGCAGAGCACCTTCTGATGCTCAATTAGCCAGTGTCTTGTTTTTCTCTTTTGTGGTCTATTTCTGAGGCATTGCCATGTTCATTAGCTGTTCCTTTATTTAAAGCCTTTACTGAAATTTTGATCAGGGTTGGAGAGTGGAAAGCAGTGGCTAAGGGTGGTTTTCTCGTTAGTTCATTTTCCTTCATGTTATCTATGCATTACCACTGTTTGTTTTATTGCTATGGCTAATTAAGATATGGACCCAACTACTGCAGGGTACTGAACTCAGTCTATTTTAAGGGAGCCTCCTACATTCCCTGCCAAACAAGACCTTGGTTATAAAATATGGGTCTCTAACATCTAAGATTGACTGGGAATTGCACAAAGATTCTTTTTTCTTTGAATTCTTATGCCTCAAAATTTGAAATCTCATCTGTGTGGACTTTCTTCCTGTTTTCTTGAAGAATACCAAGGCCAGACTATTTTTCTGTCCCATAAGCCTGTGGGTAAATGAAGGCACCTTACCCTCTTTAAGTAACGGTAAATAAATCAAACCATAGTAACAAAGGGTTGATGGGATTCCCTTGGTTTGACTTTGCACTGCACTGCACTGCACTGCCCTGGCCTCTGCGTCCTTGGAGGAGCTGTTCTGCAGCTTAGCCAACTACGGGCGTGTGAAATAGATTGCATCAAGGGCCCCTGGAACTTTTCACTCTTCCTCTTTCGCTCAATATATTCATATGGTGGATATTTTAAGCATCTTTAGAAAGAGCCCCAGGGAAAGACAGATTGGCAAATGAAGCTTGGCAAACCCTAGATGTCTGCAAATGGGAATTCCACGCCATGTACCTGGCCACCAGGAAGCTCCCATAGCTGCTCTGGGGTACCCCTCACCTGGACACCTCGCCTGGTAGGCATCACGTACTGCCTGCCACATACTGTTTGGGCAAGGAACCAGCTGGGGCACGCCTGAGATGAGGGGCCCACAGCAGGAGCGGCAGCAGCAGTGGTTCTATTCCTAGACTCTGAGCAGCATTAGCCAAAGGGCTGCTTTCCTTTCATGGGTACAGAATGTCCCACCCAGGGGCATCTTGGTAAACGGTTAACAGTGGAGGAGCGGTGCAGGGTTGTGGTCCTGATGTGCTGTGTGTGCCGATTAACATGGTTGAAAAACTCCCCCTCGCCCCATCCCATTTTAAGCTGGAGATCTATGAGGTCACAACTCAGATTTGGGAAGAGATGCTAGCAACGGGGTCTCAAGCTACCACCAGGAAGAGCGCCCTCACTCCCTTAAGGCGATGCCATTCCCTAAACCCGGGAAGCGGGCAGCAGGACTAGCCTACCTGGCTTGCTGCACCCAGAGCTCACGCATCACTTCCCCTGGGACCTGGGGCTCATTACCCCCAGCACCCAACTCACGATGGGCAAGAGAAAAGGTAGCTTGGCTGGAAATACCAGATATTTGAACTCTCAAAAGGAATGGCAGGAATGGGCAGCCGGGAAGCTGGGGAGGAAGAACTCGAAATCTCCGGACATCAGGTTCACCTCGAGGTCTGTGTGCATGTGTGTGAAATGTCTCAGCATCGCCAAGTGGCTCAGTTGTTGCTAAGCAAAGACAAAAAGCCTGTATAAATATTTTCTGTCAGTGAGTGACGAGATTACTTTGAAATTTTTAGGATTAATCTCTATACATATGTGGGTATTTGTGTAAAACCTGAAAATGGTTTGATTTTGAAGTTGTGTACACATGCTAATACATGTCGTCCCAGTCATATTGGCTTATTTCTTGGTTACTAGAAGCATTTTAACTCAGAGAAAACAATTCATCATGATTAAGAAAGAGAAGATTACAAAGTCCACAGCTAACATTTTCTTTGTTAAAAAAGTCTCCCTTGCCGGGCTTCTCAGGTGCCATCTTTAAAGACCTCTGCCCTGATCTAGCAAAGAACACCTAGTTATGGCAAAGTTAAAATGTGCGTTTTTTTAAAATGATGAGCCAGAGCTGGGGCTCCCATGTCTCAGCAACGAGGGCCTGTGGTTCCAGCAGAGATGCAGAGCAAGGGTTTCCAGGAACAGTAGGAAGCTGGGTTAAAGCTCATCTAAATGACTAATGCCAGGCCTGCACATTTTAGGGCACAGTCACTGTTCTATGTTATCATTGCCATCCCTGGCTTAGGTCCTTTGTGTGCAGATTGCTCACTTCCCACCAAGCAGGATGAAGTCCCAGAACCCCAGGCCCATGCCACATAGATGCCTGTACAGACCCACAGACCCAGGCTGATCCATGGAGTACGGGCTGTGCTCTTGCATCAATGTTCAGACCAAATGAGGGTGGCAGCCCTTCCACCACATCTCCCTGGTCCCCCTGAGCGGGGTAGCGGTTGCTTGCAAAGGGTTTTCTTTCAGGTCAGGAACTGCCTGTATCCTTCTAGCACTCACTGGCCGCAGACCAGAAACCAGAAGTCAACACCTCAGGAGTAACAGTCAACCGGTGAGGGACAGGTGTTGGTGGACACACGCTGCAGGCTCTGCCCCTTGGTTGGCAAACCCAGGGTTGTCTACACACTCCCTCACGGGGTCCCCAGCAGGCCTGGGCCCACTCAAGTTTATAGGAACCCCCGCATTAGCACACACTCTATTGGCTTTTTTCCTTGCCCTGCCTCATGTCTACACTTGTTATGCTTTCTGGGGTCACCTCACAAATAACTTGCACCAAAATCCTTTACCCGAGTCCGCTTTGGGGAAAAATCCTGGGTAAGATAATAAGCCCATCAAGGAGTGGCACCTTCAGGGACTTGCCAGGAACATGCCACAACCAGACAAAGGGTTTTTAGTCTTTCAGGGGACTCCCGACTGCAGCTGATGACTGAGGTCCAATAATAGTACCAGGAACCCTGACATGAAATGAATTAGCTACATAGGGCCCACAGTGGGAGACTAAGTATATTCAAATATATCCTTAATAACACATTTATGAAAAAAACTACCTTTTCCTGGAAGCTCCCACTAGAGTATTTTTAAAGACAATCACTTTCGGAGTTCCCGTCGTGGCGCAGTGGTTAACGAATCCAACTAAGAATCATGAGGTTGCAGGTTCGATCCCTGCCCTTGCTCAGTGGGTTAACGATCCGGCGTTGCCGTGAGCTGTGGTGTAGGTTGCAGATGCGGCTCAGATCCTGTGTTGCTGTGGCTGCGGCGCAGGCCAGTGGCTACAGCTCCGATTAGACCCCGAGCCTGGGAACCTCCACATGCCGCGGGTGCGGCCATAAAATGACAAAAGGCAAAAAATAAAATAAAATAAAATAAAAAATAAAGACAATCACTTTCAATTGTTGAAGGAAAATGATGCAGACATTTCAGCCTTGTAGTCATTCTGTTTAAAGGGCTTCTGGACCCCTTTCCCTGACCTGCCCAGCCCTGGACTTTGGCTCCAGGATGAGCACCCACCCCATCCCTGACTAATCGATTCCAGATGTGTCAGGCCAGCTGCCTCCTTGGAGACAGGAATACACTTTTACTCCCCCAGCCAGTGGTTGGTACCAACATAATTAGAGGAAGAGAAAAAAGAGGAATGAATATTCCATCACAGAATTGGCACATATGGTGACATTTCATTGTTGGGAGCAAAATCACAATAGGGAACATATATTGAAAATTATTACAAAAGTAAAGGCACATTATCTAGGCCACGCTCTGCAATGGAGTATCTGCCTTCTTCTTAGGGAAAAAAAAGGAAGGAAACTGTTTCAAATCTTGATGAAACAGGAGTTAAGAACAGAGGCTCTCTGCCAATGTAAAGACTATTATGCCACAACTGTCAGTACTAATGTCTAAATGTATTGTGCTAAAATATGTTGGAATGTACTGAAACTGTATTTAGTTGCACAGTCCTTGGACTAGATTGTAAAGCAATGAGTTTTTGAGTAGGGGTTACACGCCTGTATATTTTTGAGATGGTTCAAAGGTAGATAAAATAGTATTCAAAATCAAAATGCTGTTATCTTTTTAGAAGGCACTGTCAAGATTCCATACTGTTTCATAAACCCAAATTTCTTTTATCCAAACACTTTTGTAAGAGTAATTATATAAAGAATAAGAGAACATTTCCAAAAAGAAACAAGCAATGCCAACAAAATCCAGAAATGGCTTAGTATATTTAAAGGAAAAATTATTCAAAGATATCCATGGAAAAGAAAATGTACCAGTGTGTGTGGAACTTGGGGTAAAATTCAGATAATCTCAGAAGGAAAATTTTTAGGGTAAAGTGACTTTGTACATTACAATTTCTTATCCTTTTCCTCTGTCATTTATAAAATTTTAAAATATGCCTTTGTCTCAGCTATTCAGATGGTCTCAACATTGTTATGCATTTCCTAGATAAACTCAAACACCTCTAGGATCACATGGTCTGGGGGCGCCACAGAACCACTGATGAGTGAAAAGATTGTTCCCTTTCTTGTCTTCCTTTCAGAGCTGGATTTATTACTTTAAGACTATACTTTCAGGGATCATTTCTACAGTTTGTTACTAGATTTACTGCTTTAAATGAGACATTCTCAAAGTCAATTGTGAGTTTGCTGGTATTAAGTACTAGCATTAAGGATAAATTGAATTGTGATCACTACAGATTATGTTACACATAATCCACCAAATCCGGACTACTGTCCATGGAACAGAGGACAAGACGGAGAAAGTGACCCATTCCCACGGTTTTAATACCGAGTATCATTGACCAGAAATCTCTTTGCCTCTGTGCGTTTAGGGAGGTCGGGAGGCTAAACTGTGTGGTATAGACTGAGTGGCACAGTTTTGACCATCAGCAGAGGCCAGGTCATTACTGTGATCTCATATCACTGAGCTTACATGGTATGATTAGGCTATTTAAGAGAATGAAGGGATTTATCAAGGCTTTACAAAACTTTTGACTCATGATCTGCAAAGCAAACATGCCTGGTACCCTCCTTGTTGCTCCTGTCTATTAACCTCCCCTCACATTACCCTGTAGCTTCGGATCTATATGAATAATCCACTTGGCAGCCTTGGCATTTCATCTCCAATAATTAATACCTCTACTTCACTCCAGCCATTCACTTCCATGATCACTCTTTGAATCTCCAACTTTTCGACCTCCAAAGCCCTAACTCAAATATCTGACTACAACTTTCATTCCTAATTGCTTATTCAATTATTTCCATGCAACTGTCCTGAATCCAAAGATTTTCTTCAGGCTGTTTTACTGCTTGAATTTCTCTTAGTTCACCAGCCCTCTCTTTCCTTCACTTTCCTTCTTATCCAGCTTAGATTTCATATTTCTAGACTAAATAACAAACATGGAAACTCTCTACATTCAATCTATTCCATGGAAACCGATTTACTTGTTGCATACATGAAGCTAACTGATTTCCCCTCCACGCCTACACTCAAAAAACTGAAAAAAGCTGCAGAGAAAAACCAAGCTGAGCAGACTGGTTCCACCATAAACTTGTCCCATTAGACATTTCTTGCAAGAACTGGCTAGATAATTCAGACCTATCTTCCCAACAAGATCATCTAGAAAAATTGGATAAAATATTACAAACAGCTTCCTAAAGGAGTGGAGAACCTAATAAGCTAATTAGTAGCTAC
Source organism: Catagonus wagneri (assembly GCA_004024745.2). Taxonomy (NCBI): domain Eukaryota; kingdom Metazoa; phylum Chordata; class Mammalia; order Artiodactyla; family Tayassuidae; genus Catagonus; species Catagonus wagneri. The sequence continues at coordinate 2,477,974 of PVHT020000021.1, forward strand.
TGGATCACAATAGAGAGGAAGGAAAAAGACCAGGAAACTGTGTCCAGCGTTTGTGCCCACTCTTCCTCTGCCAGCATTCATCAGTTCCAGAAAGGGCAGAGAAGCTGAGAAGCAGTGTGACATTTTTGTTAGCCTTTCACAATTAGTTGGAAATGTATTAGGGTGCAGTGCCCACTAGACAATGTGGTCCAATGAACTACCTCAGTTTAGGATAAACTATAAAGATTACAGCCTAAGAGTAAGGATGGACCAGAAATTCATGGGGCCCTAAGTTCTGATTCAAAATGAATTTGGATTGAAATGAGATAAGAGAACAAGGCAGCGATTTTTAGAAAACATCTTTTAACTATGAAAAGTAACTAACTAAACATTCAAGGAAAAAAATAAGAATTCAGGATATGATTTATTTGCAGATGATATATAGCTGAAGAGGAAAATAGTTAACTTGAAAATAAACCATGCTAATATAATGAGGATAAAATGTGCTAAGAAAAAAGAATGAAAAACCTAGTATAAGAGACAGAGAGGTTTTGGTGGGAAGGTATATGTATCTGGAATCCCATAAGGAGAAGGCATAGAGAGTAGTAAAGAAGCACTCTCTAAAGATAGAATGGGTAGAATTTGCCCAAACTGATCAAATTCATCAAGCCACAAATTAAAGATATTCAGTCATCCCAAGAATGATAAAAAGAAGTATATACCATATGTATACCTGACATATCATGGTGAACATGCTGAAAAACAAAGGAAAAATAGTTAAAGCCACTAGTCAGAAAAATGTAAATGGAATTACCTTTAAAAGATCAACAATCTCATTTATAGTGGATTCTTCAACAGAAACAACCAAATCCAGAAAATAATAGAATGATATCTTTGAAGGGCAAGAAGAAAATAACTACCAACCTGTAACTCTATCCACAATGAAAATAGGTGAAAATAATGAAGATGATTCTGGCTATGATGGGATAAATGGGACCAGACCTACCTTCCCAAAGTAAACAACTAGAGAACTCAAAGTTTTCAGATATTAGACAACAGACAGTATAGAGCTGTAACACTTGACAAAAGCAAATGAGATGAGCCTTGCAACATCTTGGTTTTCTTCCTGGAAATGTTTTCTGAACTATAGCTGAGGAAAAGGACTTCTAAGTAGAGTACAAAGATTAGAGTTCAGAAGGGCCAAGGTAGCTGGAATTCATGGGGCATACTATCAGAGTTAAAGGAGTGGCACAAGAAAAGAGTTCCAGAAATTTGTATAAATGCCCCAGGCCTGGGGCCTATTGCTCAAGTCAAAAGCAAGCATGCATAGAGTGAAATTGCATGATGCCAGGCAGAAAATTAACTAGGGAACTATAAGCTTAGCAGTTCCCAAAGCTCAGAGTTGGAGTTCCTTAAGTTCTAACCAGCCAGAGTGGTTAGAGAATTCTAACTGAACGTACTTTAGAAATATGGTTAAATTAAGCCTAAAGTAAGAACTACTCTATCCACCATAGTAAATGTTGAAAAAAAAATTCCTAAGAGGATTAAGCAGATCCATAAATAACTGACTGCTAGAGCAAAGTCCAAAACTCCTGAAAGAAATACAACAAATTAAGCGCTCAACAACATAAGACATAATATCTGATATTCAATTAAAAATTAGTAGGTGAACAAGTAGGAAATGTAACCCACAACTGGGCAAAAAAAAAATCAGTCATTGGAAAGTTACTGGAAAAGATAGAAGATGGAATTACTGGGCAAGAAATTCAGAATAGCTATTATAAACATGTTTGAGTATTTAAATAAAAGCTTGATTATATTTTTTGCAAATGCACATGCATTAATCTCAAGATAGGTCACATGTTAGCCCAAAAAACAAGTCTTAACAAATTTAGGACTGAAACAATTTTAATTATATTAATTATCTTTTCTAACCCCAATTGCATGAAACTAGAAATCAGGAGAAAAAAATGGAAAAATCAGCAATATGTAGAGATTAAACATGCTATTAAACAACCAATGGGTCAATGAAGAAATCAAAAATAACCTCAAGAGAAATGAAAATGGAAATATGAAATATCAGTCTTATAGGATACAACAAAATAGTTATAAGAGGGAAGTCCTTACAGATGAGTGCCTATCTCAAGAAACAAATTCTCAAAAAATCTAAATTTACACCTCAAAAATATAGAAAAAGAAGCACAAATGAATCTTAAAGTTAGAAGTAATGGAATAAAATCAAAGCAGAAAAAAACAAAATAAAGATTAAAAAGATAATAGAAAAAAATCAATGAAACCAAGAACTGGTTCTTTGAAAAGATACACATAATTGAAAAGTCTTTAACTGGGCTCATCAAGGGAAAAAAAAAATAGAGATCAGGAGTTCCCACTGTGGCTCAGTGATAACAAACCTGACTAGTATGCGTGAGAATGTGGGCTCAATCCCTGACCCCACTCAGTGGGTTGAGGATCCAGCATTGCCATGAGCTGTGATATAGGTCACAGACGCAGCTTGGATCCTGCATTGCTGTGACTGTGGCATAGGCCAGCAGATGCAGCTCCAATGTGACCCAAAGCCTGGGAAATTTCCATATGCTGTGGTGCAGCACCTCCTCCCCCAAAAGACAATTGATATCACAGAAAGACAAAGGATGACAAGTGACTAACAGGAATAATTATATAACAAATTGGATAACCTAGAAGAAAGGGATAAATACCTATAAATATGCAACCTTCTAAGACAGAATCATGAACAAATAGGAAATCTGAGCAGACCAATTATTAGTGAGGAAACTGAATCAGTAATCAAGAAGTTCCCAAAAACATCCAGACCAGATGGCTTCACTGGTGAATTTACCAAACATTTAAAGACAAATTATTAACAACCCTTCTCAAATTCTTTAAAAAAAAAAAAAAAAAACCAGAAGAGGAAGGGACACTTCCAAACTAATTTTACAAGGCCAGCATTACCCTGATACCAAAACCAGACAAGGACATATAAAAAAAATTACAAGTCAATATCCCTGATGAATATAGATGCAAAAATCCTCAACAAAACATTAGCAACCAAATTCAGTAATACATTTAAAGGACCATACGCTATGATCAAATGGAATTTACTCCAGGGATGCAAGAATGGCCCAAAACTGACAGATCAATGTAATAAACCACAAATTAAGGGTAAAAAAAAAAAAATCACATGATCAGGGTTCCCTTGTGGTGCAGCAGGTTAAGGATCCAGCATTGTCATTTCAGTGGCTTGGGTCACTGCAGTGGCACAGTTTAGATTCCTAGCCTGGAAACTCCCACATGCTATAAGTGTGGCAAAAAAAAAAAAAAAAAATCATGTGATCATCTCAAGAGATGCAGAAAGAGCATTTGACAGAATTCAACATCCATTTGTTATAAAAAATTTCAACAAAGTGGTTATAGAGAGATTATACCTCAGTATAATAAAGGCCATATATGACAAGCCCACAGTTAATATTAGATTCAATGGTGAAAAGCTGAACTCTTTTCTTCTAAGATCAGGAAAAAAGACAAAAATGCCTACTTTCATCATTTTTACTCAAAAAGTATTTGAGTGCTGGCCAGAGCAATTAGGCAAGAAAAAGAAATAAAGGCAACCAAGTTGGAAAGGAAGAAGTAATTCTGTCTCTAACACTGTATGCAGATGACATGGTATTATGTATAGAAAACTCGAGAGATCACATTAAAAGAAACTGTTAGAACCAATAAACAAATTCAGTAATGTTGCAAAATACAAAATCAATATACAGAAACTTTTTGCATTTCTATACACTAATAATGAACCAGCAGAAAGAAAAAAACAATCCCAGTTACAAATGCATTAAAAAGAATGAAATACGTAGGAATAAATTTAACCAAGGAAATGAAAGACCAGTACACTGAAAACTATAAGATTCTGGCTTAAAAAATTGAAGAAGAGGGACTGCGGCAAGATGGCGGAGGAGTAACAGGTCGCGCTCACCCTCTCCCACAAATACATCAAAAAACGCATCTAAATATAAAACAAGTTGGACAAATCATCATCTGAATGCTGATTAATTTGAACCTCCAAAAACTGCAAGAAACCCTTGAAATAACTGGGTAGAACAACTGAAGGAAAAAAAAAAAAGGGTGAGAGAGAAAAGCAATTAGGACCGTAACCAGCACTCCAGGGAGGGAGCTGTGAAAAAGAAGTTTCCTGGGAAGAAACCTAAACAACGATCAGTGGATCAACGACCAACGGAACTAGAGGGACATCAAAGCCTGAGAAAAACGCAGCAGCTGGATTGAGATATGAAAATCGGAGTTAGAGACCTGAATACTGGCGCAGACACCACAGCCTGAGGCGCCAGGCAGTGCCTGGGAGCCAAGACACAGGTTCCTAAGGTTAGTCCCTTTGAGAGGGCAGAAGTTGGTGGCCACGGCGATTGCGGGAATAGGACAAGGAACAGCGATATTCTAGGATTTGTGGAGAGCAAAACCAGGACTGAGGGAACCGAGGAAGTCTGGTCCTGCAGGGGAGGCAAGCCTCCATTGTTAGGGAAGAGGAGAGGAGGAGGGGCTGGCCGCCATAGGAAGCAACTTGAACTAGCGCGCAGGGCAGGGCGACGGTGACCCGCCAAAGAGAGCGGAAGTGGGGAGGAGCCAGTGGAGGCTGCAGCTGCGGCGGCGGGAGCGGAGCCGTGCCTTGAAGCCCGTGGGCGGAGCGCGGTGCAAGGTTGTGGACCCAGGCGCCTGCGCCAGCCAGCATCGGCGGGGGTGGTGGGGCCCTGGGCCGGTCCATGGACCTAGGCGACTGCGTCAGCCCACAGAGCTGGTAGCTCTGGTGGGTGGGGCAGTACGTGACCACACGGAGCTAGCTTTCACAGAGGAGCGGGGCCGGCGCCAGCCGCTGCCGCCCACCCCAACAGACGAGAAAGCATCAGCAGAAGGGTGGAACAAACGCCAGCCGGCTGAGCCAGCCTCTGACGGGTACCGCTTGTGGTTCCAGTCACCTCAAAAGAGGACTTTGCAATCGAACACTAGTTTCCCGTGGCTCTCACTCCCAGGGGAAATCATACTTCCTGCTGCTGCTATTGCCAAATGCTTAAGACACCTGGTAGATCTGCCTAGAGCTCGCGACCACGTCCCAGGGCTGGGTAACTAGGAGTGAACAGCGCCACCTTCCTGCAATTGAGAGCGTAGAGACTAGGCTCCCACTGTCGACTTTAGCCATTCCTACACTCTCACAGAGAACACTCAGAGTACCACTGAGATAACAGCCTGCTCATTCCAAAGAAATAGACAGAAAATAGTCAAACTCTTACACCAAAAATAAATAGTAACCCCACCAAAAAATACAAAGGGGCGCTCCTCCCTAGAAGTAGCCTTCCAAGTCTACAGCGTGGCCTCCCCAAACTCACAGAAAAAGAAAACCACAAACAAGATGAAGAAGCTCAAAAACCATTCCCAGTTAAAAGAACAGGACGAGTCTTTGAAAGCAGCCAGCAATGAAACTGACCTCTGTAGTCTGTCAGAAATGGAGTTCAGAAGGGCGGTAATGAAAATACTTGAAGAATTAAGGCTGAATATCCAGAAATTAAGAGAAGATGCAAACAGCAATGCAGAGTCCTTTAGAAAGGAGCTAGAAATCATAAGGAGGAGCCAAGAAAAGCTAGAAAACTCATTTGCAGAGATGCAAACTGAGCTAAAGGCAATAAAGAGCAGTTTGAATAATGCAGAGGAACGAATTAGT
>PVHT020000021.1:2487224-2540466 GCA_004024745.2 Catagonus wagneri
TGGAGTCTAAAACACTGCACAAATGAACATCTCAACAGAAAAGAAAATCACGAACTTGGGGAACAGACTTGTGGTTGCCGAGGGGGCGGGGGAGGGGTGGTGGAGGAGTGGGAGGGAGTGGGGATAACTACTGCTTTAATGATGGAATAGCAAGGAGCTCCAACTGTAATGCACAGGGAACTATATCTAATTACATGAGACAAATCCATATATGTACATGTAATCGGGTCACCACATGGTGCAGTTGGAAAATCTGACAGAAATCTGTAAACCAGCTATAATGCAAAAATAAAAAAATTAAAAAATAAAAAAATAAATAAAAAATTGAAGAAGACACAAAGAAATGGAAATATGTTCTTTGCTCATAAATTGGAATAATTAATATTGTTAAAATGTCCTTACTACCTAAAGTAATCTACAGATTCAACATATTCTCTTATCAAAATTTAAATGGCATTTTCCACAGAAATAAAAGAATTTATATGGAACCATAATAGGTCCCACAGAACCACAGCAATCCTGTGAAAGAACACCAAAGCTACAGTCATCACACTCATTCCCTCATTTCAAACAATATTACAAAGTTACAGTAATCCAAACAGTATGATACTGGCATAAAAACAGACATACACACCCACCAGTGGACCAGAACAGATATCTCAGAAACAGACTCACACATAAGTGCTCAATTATCTTACTACAAAGGAGCCAAGTATATACAACGGGGAAAGGCTTAGTCTTTTCATTAAGTTGTGTTGAGAAAACTGGATAGCCCACAGGCAAAGAAATGAAATTGTATCTTACATCATACACAAAAATCAACTCACAATGGATTAAAAATGTGAATGTAAGATCTGAAACCATAAAAATTCTAGAAGAAAACATAGGTGGTAATCTCTTTGACACTGGCCTTGGTGATGATTTTTTTTTTTAAATCTGATATCAAAAGCAAAAATAAACAAGTAGGACTGCATCAAATTAAAATGCTTCTGGAGTTCCTGCTGTGGTGCTGTGAGTCAAGAATCCAGCTGCAGCTGTTTGGGTCACTGAGGAGGTGCAGGTTCAGTCCCTGGACCAGTGCAATGGGTTAAATGATCCAGCATTGCTGCAGCTGTGGAGTAGGTCAAAGCTGCAGTTTGTATTCAGTCTCTAGCTCTTGACCTTCCATATGCTGTGGGTGCAGCCATAAAAACAAACAAAAAACTAAAAAGTTTTTGTACAACAAAGGAAAACATAAACTAAATGAGAAGACAATGTATTTGATGGGGGAACATATAGCAAACCATGTATCTGATAAGGGGTTAATGTCTAAAATATACTGAGAACTCATAGAACTCAATACTCTTGCTAAAAATTTCCAATTTTTCAAAATGAGAAGAGGATCTGAACATTTTTTTTTTTCAAAGAAGACATGCAGATGACCAACAGGTACATAAAAAGATCCTCAATGTTACTAATCATCATACAAATCAAAATCTCAATGAGCTATCACCTCACATCTATGAGAATGTCTTATCAAAAACACAAGAAAAAAGGTAAGTGAAGAAAAGAGGAATGTAAATTGGTTCAGTCACTACTGAAAACTGTATGGAGGCTCCTTAAAAAATTAAAACTAGAACTGCCATATAACCAAGCAAATCCACTTGTGGGTATTTATCTGAAGATGATGAAAACATTAACTCAAAAAGATTATCTGCACCCACATATCGTAGCAGTATATTTAATAACCACACTTTGAAAACAACCTAAATGATCAGCAATGGGCAAATGAGTCAAGACAATGTGGTACAGATATATACACAATGGAATCTTGCCATTTGTAGCAACATGGAGACCTTGAGAATATTATCATAAGTAAATTAAGTCAGAGAAAGACAAATATTGTATTATCTCACATGTGTGGAATCTAAAAAAATAATAAAAAAATACAACAACAAAAACAAAATAGCCCAGCTCAGATACAGAGAACAGATTGGTGGTTTCTGGAGGTGGGAACTGGTCAAAATGAGAGGAGGGAGTCAAAATGTCTTAACTTGCAGCCATAACTAAGTCATGAGAATTTAATATACAGCTTGATGACTATAGTTAGTAATAGTGTACTGCGTACTTGAAATTCGCTAAGGGAGATCTTAATTCTCATCACAAGAAAAAATTCTATAGCTATGTATGCTGACAGATGTTAACTAGATTTATTGTGGTAATCATTTCACAATATATACAAATGCTGAATCATTATGTTGCATACCTGAAACAAATATAATGTTGTATATCAATTATTTCTCAATTAAGAGAACTTCAAGTTAATGAGGAAAAAAGAGAAGACACGAAAGGAATCAAATAATGAAACTATACTATAAATTAAAAAATATAATATCTGAAATTAAAAATTCACTGATGACATTTGAAGCAAACTGATATAAATGGATTCCCACAATAGGGTAGGGGCAGAGGAAAAGGTAAGTTGGAAAGAGAAAGAAAAAAATATTTGAAAAAAATGAAAAAAAACTTAAATGTTATGAACACTATAAACTCACAGATTCGAAAATTCAACAAACCCAAGGATAATAAACACAAAACCACACCAAGACTTATCATAATCAAGTTACTAGAAACCAGTTATAAGAGGGGGGAAAAAACCTTTAAGTACTCAAAGAAATAAGACACATCATATCCAGAGGAACCAAGATAAAATTTAACAGAGACATCTAATCTGAAACTGTTATGACAAGGGAATGCTATGTTTAAAGTGCTAGACCAGGAAAAAAAAAAAAAAAAACAGTCAGCCTAAATATACACATACAATTAGAGGAGAAATCCTCAAAAAATTAAGGATGAATGTTTTGGGAGGAGGAGGGAATTATGAGAATGAGCTACAAGTAGACCTGTGCTGTAATAAATGTTAAAGAAACAATGCAAAAAGAATATAGCAGATGAATTCCTGGATCTCTCTCACAAAGAACTAATGAAAACTGGAAGCGGTGAATATGTGGGTAAACATAAATATTCGCCCCCCCCCTTTTTTTTGTTTCTTTAAAAGAACATAAGGAGTTCTTGCTGTGGCTCAGTGGATTAAGAACCTGACATAGTACCCATGAGGAAACAGGTTTGATCCCTGGGCTTGCTCAGTGGGTTAAGGATCCAGCATTGCCAAAAGCTGTGGCGTAGGTCACAGCTGTGGCTCAGATCCAGTGTTGCCATGGCTGTGGCATAGGCTGCGGGCTGCAGTTCTGATTCAACCTGCAGCCCAGACACTTCCATGTGCTGCAGGTATGGATGTAAAAAGAAAAAAAAAGCAACAAAAGAGATTAAGTGTTGGAAGCAAAAATACTAACATATTGTAGAGTTTATAGCATGTAAAAGATATGATTGTAATAGCAAAAGTATAGGCAAGAAAAACAAAATTACAGTTGACCCTTGAATAACACGAGTTTGAACTGTGCAGGTCCACATAAACATGGATTTTTTCCAGGAATATGTACTACAGATCTACATGATCTTCTGTTAGTTGGATCCACAGGTGTGGAACTGCAGACATGGAGGGGTGACTGTCAAGTTACACATAGATTTTTGACTGTGCAGGGGGTCAGGGCACCTAACTCCTGTGTTGTTCAAAGGTAAGCTGTATATTTTTAAAGGTTCTTATAAGGCACTGGTTTATATTATTTGAAGGTGGACTATGATAAATTAAAGATGCAAAAAAACTATGAAACAAGAAGGTATAGCTAATAAATCAAGAGAAAGACAAAATGAAAGAAAAATACTCCATTAGTCAGAAAGAAAGCAGAAAAAGAGGAAAGAAAGAACAGATAGATCCAATAAAAGGAAAATAACAAGATGGTAGATTTAAAGCTAACCATATCAATTACAATAAATGTAGATAACACAAGCATTCAAAATATAAGGCAGAGATTATCTGTCTGAATAAAAAACACTAAAAAAATGCTGTTTACAAGAAACACACTTCAAATACAAATACACAAACATGGTGAAAGTAAAAGGAGACTTGCAGTTTCTAATCCAGCATGCAAATAGATTGTTAAGTTGCCATTCCATTCCGAAATCAGATAAAAAGTGGTACAGGCTGTAATATCAATAACTCTTCCTAGATTCATCAGAGAGGTGAGGTTAAAGAGCAAACTCTTAGCCCTCAAAATTGGAGAGGTAATTATAACTTATTTGAGCACAAACCTATGAACTGAAGCATCCATGGGAACTGGTACCAGAGTAGAAAGACCTGAACTCTAATTGATGATGCATGGGATTCTCTGTGTGGACAAACCTGTGAGTTAAAAATTCCAGGGAGGACTCCATACGTTTTTTTTAGTTTTACCTCATGGACTTCTACGTGGAACTCACAGTGAAGATCAGAGAAAAATTCCCTCCTGCTTCAGATAGTGGGGAAAAAGAGTAACCATTTTGAAACACACTGAAACATTTTGTACCTCTTAAGAAGGTCTGCCCTCAAGAAAAAAATATTTTACTAAATGATTTTACCTAAACGATGACAGTTTTTTGGGAGCCTAACTGACTTAGGGGAAGGAAAATACCCAACTCTAGTCCTGCTCAGTCATCTAGTCTCTGCCTAAGAGCAGAGAAAAAACAAAGTCGTCTGTGAAGTTCACAGCTCAGGGGCAGAGACACAGACTCACTAAAAGATGAAGACTTAGGAGTTCCCTTCGTGGCTCAGTGATTAACGAATCCAACTAAGAACCATGAGGTTGCGGGTTCGATCCCTGGCCTTGCTCAGTGGGTTAAGGATCCGGCATTGCCGTGAGCTGTGGTGAAGGTTGCAGACGCAGCTCGGATCCCACGTTGCTGTGGTTGTGGCAAAGGCTGGTGGCTACGGCTCCTGTTAGACCCCTAGCCTGGGAACCTCCATATGCCGCAGGTGCGGCTCTACATAAATGCAAAAAGACTAAATAAATAAATAAATAAATGATGAAGACTTAAGCATAAGGCTACAGGATTCTCCCACCACACCACTAAAGCCTTGTTTACCGGAGTTTTTTCACCCAGGGCATCATGAATGGCTTTCTACAGAAATAAACAAACAAACAAAAAACAAAACATAGTTTGAGGAGATAGAAAAGCTTCAGAACCAAACTCAGATATGGCAAGGTATTGGAATTTTCAGACCACAAATGTAAAATAACCACAGTTGATATCCTAACAAACAATAGCAAGAGCAGACATTCAATGTAAGCAGAGAGATAGAAATTCTAAGAACCAAAAAGAAGCGCCAGAGGTCAAAAGTACTGTAACAAAGATGAAGACTGCTTTTAACTTGAATGAATACAACTGAGAAAGGAACTGCCAACTTTGTTAATATCTCAGTAGAGACTCCCAAAACTCAAGACCAAAGAGAAAAAAGACTGGAAAAAAAATGGAACAGAATATCCAAGAAGTGTGGGATAATTACAAAATGTATAATACACAGGTAAAGGGAATATAGCAAGAAGAAAGAGAATGGAACAGATGAAGTGTTTTTTATTCACGGAAAGGGAAGATTCAATATTGTCAAGATGCCAATTCCTCCCAAATTGATCTATAGGCTCAATGACATCCCAGGCAAAACCACAGGGAATTATCATTATGTATATTTACAAAGTGACTCTAAAAGTATATATGGAGGAGGACAACACCCAAAATAGCCAACAATATTGAAATGGAAGAACAAATTTGGAGGACCAACATTACCTGATTTAAAGACTTATTCTAAAGCTACAATAATTAATACAGTCAGGTATTGGTGAAAGGACAGACAGATTGCTGGGAAAGAATAGAGCTCAGAAATAAGCTCAAACAAATTGCATTAGTAGATCTTTGACAAAGGAGCAGAGGCAATAAAGGCAATACAGTGAAGAAGAGATCATCTTTTCACCAAGTGGTGCTGGAAGAACTGGACATCTACATGCAAAAAATAGACTTCATTCCTGTTATAGATATTAACTCAAAATAGGCCATTGACTTAACTGTAAAGTACAAAACTATAAAACTCATGGAATAACTCATGGAATATAACATATGAAAGTATCTACATGTCTTTGGGATGTGTTAAGGACTTTTTTTTTTTTTGAGACAACAACAAAGGCAGGATCTACGAAAAAAATAGTCAAAAAGTTTAACTTGTGGGTGCGCAGCAAGATGGCAGAGGAGTAAGAGGTGGCACTTACCCTCTCCCACAAACACATAAAAAAAAAAACACATATACATGTAAAGCAACTTGCACAGTACATCAACTGAATGCTGGCAGAAGAACTTAAACCTCCAAAAAGGGCAAGAAACTCTTTAAAAAAATGGCAAGAATTATATATAAAGAGAGGATACTAAAGGCAGCAAGAGAAAAGCAAAGCGTTAATACAAAGCGTTAATTAAAAGGGATCCCCCATAAGGCTATCAGTTGATTTCTCTACAGAAACACTACAGGCTAGAAGGGAGTGGCAAGATATATTTAAAGTGATGAAAGGAAAAAATTTGCAACCTAGAATATTCTACCCAGCAAGAATATCATTTAAAATAGAAGGAGAAATAAAGAATTACTCCAACAAACAAAAGCTAAAAGGGTACAGCAATACTAAACCTTTTCTAAAAAAAAAAGAATACCGAAAGGGCTCCTATTAAAAAAAAAAAAAAAGTAAAACGTAAGAAATAGAATGGAGGAAACCACAAATGGAAAGCAATCATTCAAATAAGCCAGCATACAGATCTAAACATGAAGATGTTAAAAAATAAATAAATAAAGGCAACAAAATCATACATTATGGGGAGGGAAAATAAGAAAATGGAGACTTTTTTCTTCTTTTTAAAAAAAATTTTCTAATGATGCATTTGAGCCTATTTGGCTATCAGGCTAAAGCAAACAGATATAAGAAGGTGTTAACATACTTAAAAAACAAGGCAACTACAAATCAAAACAGAGTAACACGTCCACAAATACTGAAAAGAAAAGCACTCAAGCATAAAATAAATGGAAACCATTCGACCAAAAAAAGAAAGGAAGAAAAGAGTAACATAGACTCAACTGGAAAACAAGGTCTCAAATGGCAATAAGTACATATCTATCAATAATCATCTAAAATGTCAATGGACTGAATGCACCAATCAAAAGATACAGAGTGGCAGATTGGGTAAAGAAGCAAAAACCTACAGCTTGCTGTCTACAAAAGACTCATCTATCTTAGGGCAAAGGACACATACAGATTGAAAGTGAGGGGATGGGAAAAGATATTTCATGCTAATGGACAAGAAAGGAAAACAGGAGTGGCAATAGTTATAATTAGACAAAATAGACTTTAAGATGAAGGCCATAAAGAAAGACAAAGAAGTACACTATTGAATGGTTAATGGATCCATTCAAGAAGAGGATATTACAATCATCAATATATATTCCCCTATTATAGGAGCACGCAAATACCTACAACAAGTACTATCAGACATAAAAGGAGAAATAGATGGGATTACAATAATAGTAGGAGACTTTAACACTCCACTCACATCAATGGACAGATCCTCTAGGCAGAAAGTCAGTAAGGCAACAGAGATCCTAAATGACACAACAGAAAGGTTAGACCTAATGGACATTTTCAGGACGTTACATCCAAAAAAAATCAGAATATACATTCTTTTCAAGTGCACGTGGAACATTCTTAAGGATAGATCACATACTGGGGCACAAAGATAAATAACCTCAACAATTTAAGAGTATAGAAATTATTTCAAGTAACTTCTCTGACCACAATGGCATGAAACTAGAAATCAACCACAGGAAAGGAAATGAGAAAAAACGCACTACATGGAGACTGAACAACATGCTACTAAAAAATGAATGGGTCAATGAGGAAATCAAGAAGGAAATTAAAAAAATACCTTGAGACAAATGATAACGAAGACACAACCACTCCAAATCTATGGGATGCTGCAAAAGCAGTGCTCAGAGGGAAATCCATAGCAATACAAGCCTTCCTCAAAAAAAGAAAAATCTCAAACTGACAACTTAATCCAGGACCTAAATGAATTAGAAAAAAAAGAAAAAACAAAAACCCTAAAGTCAGCAGAAGGAAGGAAATCATAAAGATCAGAGAGGAAATCAACAAAACAGAGATTCAGAAAACAATAGAAAAAAAATCAATAAAACCAAGAGCTGGTTCTTTGAAAAGGTAAACAAAATCGACAAACCTCTGGCTAGACTCACCAAGAAGAGGAGAGAAATAAACCCAAATAAGCAAAATGAGAAATGAAAAAGGAGAAGTCACAACAGATATTGCAGAAATACAAAAAACCATGAGAGAATACTATGAACAATCATATTCCAACAAATTTTACAACCTAGATTAAATGGACAACTTTTTAGAGACTTACACTCTGCCAAAACTGAATCAAGAAGTAATAAATCAACTGAACAGACCAATCACTAGAAATTAAATTGAATATGTCATGAAAACACTCCCTACAAATAAAGGTCCAGGACCAGGTGCCTTCACAGGCGAATTCTACCAAACATACAAAGAGGAACTCATACCCATCCTCCATAAACTTTTCCAAAAGGCTGAAGAAGGAACATTCCCAAAGACATTCTATGATGCCAACATCACCTTAATTCCAAAACCAGACGATACCACCAAAAAATAAAACTATAGCCAATATCTTTGACGGATATAGATGCAAAAATTCTCAACAAAATTTTAGCCAACCAAATACAACAACATATAAAAAAGATCATACACCACGACCAGGTGGGATTCTTCCCAGGTGCACAAGGATGGTTCAACATACGCAAATCAATCAATGTCACACACCACATTAACAAAAGAATTAAGTAAAAAACCACATGATCATCTCAATAGATGCAGAAAAAGCACTTAACAAAGTCCAACATCCATTCATGATCAAAACTCTTACTAAAGTGGGAATACAGGGAACATTCCTTAACATAATAAAGGCCATATACGAAAAACCCACAGCAAATATAATACTCAATGGAGAAAAGCTGAAAGCCTTCCCACTAAACTCTGGAACAAGACAAGGATGCCCACTCTCTCCATTGTTATTCAACATCGTGTTGGAAGTCCTAGCTACAGCAATCAGACAAACAAAAGAAATAAAAGGCATCCAAATAGGAAGAGAAGAGGTAAAAATGTCACTGTATGCAGATGACATGATACTATATATAGAAAACCCCAAGGACGTAATCCCCAAATTACTTGATCTGATCAACAAATCCAGCAAAGTAGCAGAATATAAGATTAACCTTCAGAAATCAATCACATTTCTGTATCCTAACAATGAAATAGTAGAAAAAGAATACCAAAATACAATACCTTTTAAAATAGAATCCCCCAAAAATCAAGTACATAGGAATAAACCTGACCAAGGAGGTGAAAGTCTTCTATGCTGAGAACTATAAAACATTAATCAAGGAGATGAAAGAAGACACAAAGAAATGGAAAGATATCCCATGCTAATGGGCCGGAAAAATTAATACTGTAAAAATGGCCATACTACCCAAAGCAATCTACAGATTCAGTGTAATCCCTATCTAATTACCCATGACATTCTTCACCGAACTAGAACAAACAATCCAAAAATTTATATGGAACCACAAAAGACCCAGAATTGCAAAATCAGTTCTGAGGAACAAAAACCAAGCAGGAGGCAAACTCTCCCAGACTTCAGGCAATATTACAGAGCCACAGTAATCAAGACTGTGTGGTACGGGTACCAAAACAGACATACAGACCAATGGAACAAAATAGAGAACCCAGAAATCAACTCAGACAGCTATAGTCAATTAATCTTTGACAAAGGAGGCAAGAACATAAAATGCGGAAAAGACAGTCTTTTCAGTAAGTATTGCTGGGAAACCTGGACAGCTTCATGCAAATCAGTGAAAATAGAACGCACTCTCACACCATGCACAAGAATAAACTCAAAATGGCCTAAAGACTTAAATATAAGACAAGACACCATTAAACTCCTGGAAGAGAACATTGGCAAAACATTCTCTGACATCAACCGTACAAATGTTTTCTCAGGTCAGTCTCCTAAAGCAACAGAAATAAAAGCCAAGATAAACCAATGGGACCTAATCAAGTTGACAAGATTTTGCACAGCAAAGGAAACCAAAAAGAAAATAAAAGACAACTTACAGAATGGGAGAAAACAGTGTCAAATGATGCAATGTACAAGGGATTAACTTCTAAAATATACAAACAACTTATACAACTCATCAGCAAAAAGCCAACAATCCAATTAAAAAATGGGCAAACAACCTGAATAGACATTTCTCCAAAGAAGATATACAGATGGCCAACAAGCACATGAAAAAATGTTCAACATCACTGATGATTAGAGAAATGCAAATCAAAACTACCACAAGATACCACCTCACACCAGTCAGAATGGCCATCATTAGTAAGTCCACAAACACCAACGCTGGAGGGAGTGTGGAGAAAAGGGAACCCTCATGCAGCATTGGTGGGAAATGTAACATGATACAGCCACTATGGAAAACAGTATGGAGGTACCTTAGAAAACTATACATAGAACTACCATATGATCCAGCAATCCCACTCTTGGGCAGATATCCGGACAAAACTTTCCTTGAAAAAGACATTTGCACACGCATGTTCACTGCAGCACTATTCACAATAATCAAGACACAGAAACAACCCAAATGTCCATCGATAGATGATTGGATTAGGAAGATGTGGTATATATACACAATGGAATACTAATAAGCCATAAAAAAGAATAAAATAATGCCATTTGCGGCAACATGGATGGAATTAGAGACCCTCATACTGAGTGAAGTAAGTCAGAAAGAGAAAGACAAATACCATGTGATATCACTTATATTTGGAATCTAATATACTGCACAAATGAAGCTTTCGAAAGAAAAAAAAATCATGGACTTGGAGAACAGACTTGTGGTTGCCAAGGGGAGGGGGATGAAGTGGGATGGTATGGGAGTCTGGGGTTAACAGTTGTAGACTGTTGTCTTTGGGATGGAAAAGCAAGGAGATCCTGCTGCATAGCACCAGGAAGTATGTCTAATCACTTGTGATGAATCTATATATGTATGTGTAATTGGGTCACCATGCTGTACAGTTGGAAAATTGATAGAAAACTGGAAACCAGCTATAATGGAAAAAAAAGAGCTTAACTTCATTAAAATTTAAAAATTCTGCTCTGCAAAAAGCACTGCCAAGAGAATGAGAAGACAAGCCACAGACTGGGAAAAAAACACCTTCAAAAGGTTTATCTGATAAAGAACTGTTATCCAAAATATGCAAAGAATTTTAAAAATTCAACAAGAAGGCAAACAATCCAATTTAAAAATGGGCCAAAGATATAAATAGACACCTCACCAAAGAAGATAAACAGATGGCAAATAAACACAGGTAAAGATGTTCCACATCATACACATTAGGGAAGTGCACATTATAACAATAATGAGATAACCATTCAACATCTATTCAGATGATCAAAATCCAGAACACTGACATCATTAAATGCTGGTAAGAATGTGCAGCAACAGAAATCTCATTCACTGTTGGAAGGAATGCAAAATTGTAGTCCCTTTGGGAGTCAATTTGACAATTTCTTTAAAACTTAACATACTGTTACACAGATCCAGCAATCACACTCCTAAGTCTTTATCCAATAAAGTCGAAAACTTATGCCCATGTGAAAACTTGCACACAGATGTTTACAGAAGCTGTCTTCATAATTGCCAAAATTTGGAAGGAGCCAAGGTGTCCTTCAGTAGGTCAATGGCTAAATAAACTGTAGTACATCCAAACAATGGAATATTATCCAGTGCTAAAAACAAATTAGTGATCAAGTCATGAAAAAATATGGAAGAATCTTAAGTGCAAATTACCAAGTGAAAGAAGCCAATTTGAAAAGGCTACATACTATGAAAATGCAAAACTATGGAGACAGTAAAAAGGTCAAGGGTTGCCAGGGGGAGGGACTGGGGAGGAAGAATAGACAGAAAACAGAGGATTTTTAGGGCAGTGAAATAATCTTGTGTGATACTGTAGTGATGGGTATAAGTCCTCACACATTTGTCAACTCCCATGGAATGCACAATACTACAAATGAACCCAAAGGTCATCTGTGGGCTTTGAATGATAATAATATGTCGATGTAGCCTTATCAATTATAATGAATGTACCACTCTAGCGGGGGATGTTGATATTGGAAAAGCCTGTATGTTTGTGGGGCAGTAGTTATATGGGAAATCCTTGTATCTTCTCAATTTTGCTATAAACCTAAAAAAGTCTATTTTTTAAATAAAAAAGACAGGAAATACATACCATGTAAATATTTTTTAAATGTGCCTATATTAATTGTTGAAAAAGTAAACCAGAGATATCATGCGATATAAATAAGAAGATTTTGGAGCTCCTGTTGTGGTGCAGAAGAAATGAATCCGATTAGAAACCATGAGGTTGCTGGTTTGATCCTTGGCCTCACTCAGCGAGTTAAGGATCTGGCACTGTTGTGAGCTGTGGTGTAGGTCACAGATGCAGCTCACATCTGATGTTGCTGTGGCGTAGGGTGGCGGCTGTAGCTCCGAATGGACCCCTAGCCTGGGAACCTCCATGTGCCGTGGGTGTGGCCCTAAAAAGCCAAAAAAAAAAAAAAGGGGGGGGGCGAAAGTAAAATTAAAAAAAAAAAACATGAAGATTTTATAATGACAGTGAAGTCCATTCATCCAAAACATATAATACTAAATACATATGCACCTAATAACAGAATTTCAAAATATGTGAAGAAAAAACCGACTGAAAAAAGAAACAGGTAAAATTTTTGTTGGAGATTAACAAAAATTGTAATTGATAGAAAAAATAAGCAGAAAATGTCAAGGATATGAAATAAAGTACAATCCCCTCACCAGCTTAACCTAATCCACCCTTAACCCCTCACTGACCTCCAGTTATCACTTTTCCTCTACGCAATCATCACTTATGCTCAACAATATTCACTGTGTCACTAAATACAAAAGATATTCTTCAGACCTTATTTCACATTTCAGAACTATTAACACCAAGAACTATACTTTGCTTCTTGAAGTTTTGTTTTGTATTCCGTTACAAATTTCTTCCTGCTTTTCTTGTTTCCTTAGCCTTCTTTTTTTAGGTGCAGGTTCACCAAGCCATTAAATGCTGGAGAGTTTTGAGGCTTACTCCTAGCCCCTTTTCCTCTTCTTTCAACTTAATAAAGAGTTCATTACCAGCTATATATCAATGGTTCTTAAGTTACCGTCTATGAGCCTCACTCCAGGTTCACATTCAGCTGTCTACATAATATGCTAGTGGATGAAAGACAGTTCAAAGTCAACAGGTACAGAAGATGGCAGAGGAGGAAGACCCTGAGCTCACCTTCTCCCTTGGGCACGCTGAAATTAGAACTATTTACAATTTAGCAACTCTTGATGAGAGAAAGCAAAAGACTAGCAGAAAATGTATTCTATTACTAAAGATATATAGAAGAGACCATGAGACATGTAGGTATGTCAGAAGTGTGAGGTAGTTAAGATCCGTACCTGTGGGTGGGTTACCCACGAATGGGAGGATAATCACAATCTCAGAAGCTCTCCCCAAGGAGCAAGGGGTCTGAGACCTGTACCAGGCTCTCCAGCCCAGAGGTCCTATACCAGGAAGACAAGCTCAGAATGTTGGCTTTCAAGGACAGTAGGGCTTACTTTCAGAGAGCTCTAGGAAATAGTGACTCCCCTATTAAAGGGTGCACACAAAATCTTACTCACTCCAGGCAGTATTGGGAGGAGCCTGAGGTAGAGCTACTTGCTGATCTTGAATAGTCTCCTGGAGAGGCTGGAAGCAGGTGGAGCTCACCCTGGGATCATAGACACTGGTGGCAGCCATTTGGTGAGCTCACTGTACCATATGGACAATGCTGTTAAGTGCCACTTTAGAATTCTCCCTTGCACTTATTAGCACTTGGACCCTGCCCCTCTTACCAGAACTGGATGCCTCAGGCCAGGCAACTAATTGGAGAGAGACACAGCCTCACCCAACAGTAGACCTGCTTCCTTAAGACCCTTTGAGCCCACAGCCACCCCAGGACCAAGGGGTCCTTGTCCACCAGAGGGCCCAGAACCAAACCCCACATACTAGTAAGCAGGTGCTAGCCTTGGAATTCCCAGGGCCATGTAGCCAGAGACCATGGGACCGGCTCTGCCCACCAGTGGGCCAACACTAGCTCCAAATCCAGCAAAACCACGAGCAGGTTGACATCAGTTCGGGGACTCCCAGGGCCTTGGAACTAGAGACCCTCAGAAGCTGGCTCTGCCTACCAATGAGCCAGCACCAGGACCTCTGGGTGCCTCGCAGCCAGCAGCCTAGGGACCCAGCACTGTGTACCAATGGCTGGCAGCCTGCACTCAAGGCAGAGACTGGCAACAAACCAGACTGAGTACCAGCCATGCCTACCAGACCACCCACAGGAGTCAGCCTGCCGTTATGGCCTAAATAGAGGGCATACAACTCTGGTGGCAAGAAGGCAGTGCACTGCTGGGATCCACCAGGCATCACTTACAAAAGGCTACTGCTCCAAGCTTTGGAAACATAACCAACCTACCAAATATGTAGAAATAAAAAGAGCAAAATAGGCAAAATGAGGAGACAGAGAAACATGTTCTAAATGAGGGAATAAGAAAAACCCAGAAGAACTAAGTGAAGTGGAGATAGGCTATCTAACCAAGAAAAGAGTTCAAAGTAGTGATCACAATGATTAAAGAATTCACGAAAAGATTGGATGAACAGAATTGAGTTAGAAGATATGTAAAAGAACCAAATAGAGATGAAGAATACAGTAACTGAAATCAAAAATATACTAGGAAGGGAGTTCCCATCATGGCTCAGTGGTTAATGATTCCAACTAGGAACCATGAGGTTGCAGGTTCGATCCCTGGCCTCGCTCAGTGGGTTAAGGATCTGGTGTTGCCGTGAGCTGTGGTGTAGGTTGCAGACGCGGCTCGGATCCCGCGCTGCTGTGGCTGTGGCGAAGGCCGGCAGCTACAGCTCCTGTTAGACCCCTAGCCTGGGAACCTCCATATGCCGCGGGTGCAGGCCCTGGATAAGGCAAAAAGACAAATATATATATATAGGAAGCATATATATACAGATCAGTGAGCTGAAAGACAGTAATGTAAATCACTGAGGCTGAATAGAAAAAAAATAATAAAAAGAAGTGAGGACAGTTTAAAAGACCTCTGGGACAGGAATTTCTCTTCCAGCAGGTTAAGGACCCGATGTTGTCTCCATGAGGATGTGGGTTTGATTCCTGGCCTCACTCAGTGGGTTAAGGATTGGGCATTGCTTCAAGCTGTGGTTTAGGTCACAAATACAACTCAGATCCAGTGTTGCTGGGGCTGTGGTATAGGCTGTAACTGCGGCTCTAATTTGACCCCTGGCCCAGGAACTTCCATTGCCAGAGATGCAGCCATAAAGAGAGAGAGACAAAGACAGAGACACCTCTGGGACAACATCAAGTATACTAACATTTGCATTATGGGCGTTCCAAAAAGAAAAAAGAGGCAGAGAATACATTTCAAGAACTAATAGCTGAAAACATTTTTAACCTGGGAAAAGAAACAGACATCCAGATCCAGGAAGCACAGAGAGTCTGAAACAGGATCAACTCAAAGAGGGCCACACCAAGATACACTGTAATTAAAAGAGCTAAAATTAAAGACAAGAAGTGAGTATTAAAATCAGCAAAGGGAATTACTCTTGTGGCTCAGTGGAAATGAATCTGACTAGTGTCCATGAGGACGCAGGCTTATTCCCTGGCCTCGCTCAGTGGGTTAAGGACCCGATGTTGCTGTGAGCTGTGGTGTAGGTCGCAGATGTGGCTCCCATCCCGTGTTGCTGTGGCTGTGGTGTAGACCAGCAACCACAGCTGATTCGACCTCTAGCCTGGGAACCTCCATATACTACAGGTACAGCTGTAAAGAGACAAAAAAAGAAAAAAAAGTAAAAAAGAAACCAGCAAGGAAAAAACAACACTTTACATACAAGAAAACATAAGGCTATCAGCTGACTTTTCAGAAGGAAGTGATGCAATATATTTAAAGTGATGAAAGGAAAACAACTACAACCAAGTATACTCTACCCAGAACTCAGATTCGATGGAGATATCAAAAGTTTTACAGACAAGCAAAAGCTGAAATAGGAAGTTCCCTTGTGGCACAGTGGGTTAAGGATCCAGCATTGCTGCAGCTGTGGCACAGGCCACAACTGTGGTGCAGGTGTTATCCACTGGCTGGGAACATCCATAAGACATGGGTGTGGCCAAAAACCAAACAAAAACTCAAAGAATTCAGTACCACCAAACCAGCTTTACAAGAAGTGTTAAAGGAACTTCTTTAAGCAGAAAAGAAAAGGCCACAACTAGAAACAAGAGTATTACAAAAGGAAAAATCTCATTGGTAAAGCAAATATACAGTAAATGTAACCATATTTTATAAAGTTAGTTAAGAATGTTATGGGATTCTCTTGTGGTGCAGAGGGTTAAAAAGGATCTGGTGTTGCCACTGCAGTGGCGTGGGTCACCTAAACTGTAGAATTAACTTCCTAACTTGTCTGTGTTGATCTAACATCCATGCAGTGGTGTCCCCTGAGATCTGTTTTCTTCAAAGCAGCCAGAGAAAAATTTTCAACACACACAAATTACATATTCCTCTCTTCCCTCCAACATAAACCTCTTAAAAGACTTCTTAAATAGTGACAAAGCCTTTAACATAACCTACATGGCCAGGCTCATCTGGCACCTTAGCTCTTTGTGTTCCTGCTGCACCAACCTTCTTTACTCATTTAATCCTCACCACGTTCTCCTGCTTCAAGACCTTTGCACATGTTAGTCCCTTATCGGAGTTTTTCTAACTTCTATCACCAAACCAGCTCCATATTAACTCCTGACTCCAAGCTCAAATCTCAGATTTATTTTCTCACCTTCAGGGAGGGTTCTCCAGACTTTCTGTGTAGCTTCAATCCCCTTATTGTGGTTAATGTGCGGACATACATTCGCCATCACAGCACTAGTTAAACATAAGCCTTATGCTTGGTTGTGCTGCTGATAAATATTTGTTCCTTCCAGCAGACTATAAGGAACTGGCGAACTGAGTCTTTTTGCTCATGAATGTATTCCCAGTATTTAGCACATGTCCAGGTACACAGAAATACTCACTGAGTAAGTGCACACATTTGCAAGAATGTTAAGGCATTCTTAAGCAAGTATTTGATTCTTTACTTTTTTCCTTCTTTCTCACTAGTGCTACCCTCTTTTCTGAGCTGGAATAGGACTTAAGGGTGCCAATCATATGACCTTAAAATAGGGAGATTATGCTGCATTATCTGATTGGCCCCATGTGATCACAAGGGTCCTTAAAAGTACAAATGGGAAGCAGAAGAGTCTGTGTTGCAGTGATGTGAGAACTCAACTAGCCAGCAGTGGTTTTTAAGATGGAAGAGGACCATGAACCAAGGAACGCAGGCAGCTTCTAGCAGCTAGGAAAGGCAAGGAAACAGATTTTTCCCTTAGAGTTTGCAGAAAGGAATGCAGCCCTGCTCATACCTCGACTTTAGCCCAGCGAAACCTGTGTCAGACTTTTGACCTACAGAACTGTAAGATAATAAATTTGCCGTGTCTTAAATCACTGAGTTTGTGCTAATATGTTACAGCACCAATAGGAAACCAAGAGAGGATCAAAAAACCTTTTCCAATATGCATGGTTGGCTATAAAACAAAAATAACAACTGGTGAGATCTCTCTCAGAACAGAGAGGGCACTTAAAGAATACCTCTTGGAGCCTTCCAGACAGCTTCTGACTAAGCATCTTGCTGTCGGAGTTAACTATTTCACCAAAGAAGCTTCCAGTTCACAGGCGTGACCACATTTCTCAGCTCTCCTTGCCTCCAACCTTTATATTCTTTCTGTCAGATGCTCTTTGAAGCTGAAGACTCACAAGCAAAGAGGGCCTTGAGATTCATCCTAGGTGCTACACTGCGAATTTCCCTCCTTTCTTAGCACCCAGCTAGACCAGTGTGCCAGTAGGTGGCTGACTCCAGAGCTGATCACTTCACCCTTGAGGTCACTTGGAATAGTGCCAGAAATGTTGAGAGCAGGAGTTGTGCATTAGCCTGAATCTTCTACAGATGGAGTTGTGGTTGGCAAATAGCTCAAGACTTTCCAAAAGTAAAAGCTGGAAGCCATGAATTCCCCAAGAGACAGATGTGTTTGGGGAAAATAAAGTGATGTGGAGAGCAAACTATGTGAAGTGCATTCTTTAAGCATTAGTGCCTTTGAGTGATGATGAAACTCCAAATGGACTGAAACTCCAAATGGACTAAGTGTATACTGATTTCTTATTGGCTTACTGCCCCACTGCTCTTAGGTAAACCTACAAGCTACTCTTAAACTCTTCCCTTCCTGATATTACTTAATAAAATAAAACTCAAACGGATAGTAGAATGAATACCTTCTTTTGGGGGACATATGGCTTCTGATTTGCCTCTTGAAATCCACTTATTTCAATGCAAACTATTAAAGTTTTCCTACCCAGAACATTCCTCCAGCTAAACACAGCCAACAATCTAGCTCTTTGACAAGGAAACCCTAGCCTTATCAACCAACTTTTTTCAAGTTTTTCCTAGTCTTCTACTGAGCAGAAAGTTGGATTTTATTTTTGTAAATTTTTCACTAAACATACGAGTTAAGTATATGCAATTCAAATAACCTATGGAGTCTAGGGCAAAGGTCAGAGAAGGAGTCAGGAATATATCCATGGTGATGGCAAGGGGTCATTCTTTTTTAAATTTTGTTTTGTCTTTTGTCTTTTTAGGTCCTCACCCCCGGCATGTGGAGGTTCCCAGGCTAGGGATTTAACCAGAGCTATAGTTGCTGGCCTACACCACAACCACAGCAACGCCAGATCCAAGCCGTGTCTGTGACCTACACCTCAGCTCACGGCAATGCCGGATCCTTAACTCACTGAGCGAGGCCAGGGATCAAACCGGTAACTTCATGGTTCCTAGTCAGATTCGTTTCTGCTGAGCCACGATGAGAACTCCAGCAAGGGGTCATTCTTCATCCTAACTTTTTTTCTGGCAGGAACAACGTAGTACCTCTTTCCATATGGAAGAGGTGTCAGACATTTAAAATATAAAGTTTCAGTAAGACTCAAAACACAGTTTGAAAAATGTCCAGGTTACACTTGGAAAAGAAATCACTAATGATGCTAAGAATGAGGAAGATCTCAAAGCGAATGAAAAATGACATTTAACAGATGTCAAAATAAAGATGGCAGAGATATTAGGATTATTTGACAACAATGCTAAATTAGTCATAAGAAAAATGCTATGAACTTGCTTAAAAGAAAAATAGTCCCAGCAAAGATATCAAAAGCTGCAATAAATATAAACTATAAATTCGAACAAATGAAAAATTTACAGTTAAAACTATGATAATTGAGTATAAAAACCTCAATGGATGGACTCAACAGCAGAATGGAGGGGACAGATGAAAGAATCAATGTACAATAGAACAATAATCAATCTGAGCAACAAAGAGAAAATAGACTAGGGAAAAAAAGGACAGTGCCTCAAGGACCTTTGGGAATAGTTCTAACATTCACGTCATTGAAATCCCAGATAGAGAAAGAGAGCAAAGCTGAAAAAGTATGCAAAGAGATATGGATTGAAAATTTCTAAATTCGGAAAGAGACATAAATATCCAGATTCAAGAAGCCCAACAAACTCAAACACAATAAACCCAAAGAAATGCTAGCCAAGACACATAATTAAACTCCTGAAAACTAAAGACAGAGAAAATATTGAAAGAAGCTATAGATAAATTACACCTTACATATAAGGGGAAAATAAACTAAATTGACACTGGATTTCTCATAAGAATTCATGTAGATAAGAAATAACTGTCTTTCAATTGCTAAAGTAAGTGTCAATCCAGAAATCCATACCAGTGAAAATATTCTTTAAGAACAAAGGCAAAAAAAAAAAAAAAAAAAGTCAAGACAATGTTAGACAAAAGAAAACTAAGAAAATTTGTCACCAGCAGATCTACCCTAAAAGAATGTATAAAGACAGTTCTTTCAACAGAAAGGAGGTAAAATGGAAGGTTTAAAAGAAGGAAACTTAGAACATAAGGAAGAAAGAAGGACATGGTAATGAAAAATATGAGTAAATACAGTTGGTTTTCCTTCATCATTTTAGTTTTTCAAGTATATTCAATAGGGAAGCTAAAATTATAATACTGTCTTATGTGATTCTAAGAGGATCTAGAGGAGGTATTTAAGACAATAGAGTTATAGCCTCTCTTACTTCTGGTGTTTGCCTCCCTTGTGGCTGAAGTTGGTATGGGGGGGGCTTGCTGTAGGCTTCCTGATGGGAGGGATTGGTGCCTGCCCACTGGTAGGTGGGGATGATTCCTAAGAGGAAGTATTTAAGACATTTTGAATATATATATATATTATACATATAATATGTATATATACATATATATGTAACTGCATCACTTTACTGTAAACCTGAAAACAACACAACATTGAAAGTCAACAAAAGAGACAACTGTATTTTAAATGAGTCAAAGTAAAAAATGTAAAGGTAGGTAAAATTTGTGTATTTCAAATTTGTAAATGATGACACCAGTAGACAAGGATATATATATAATGTACCACCTAAAGCAACCAAAAAAGCTGTTCAAAGATACATTTAAAACCACTGTTGAGAAAATAAAAATGGAATTCTAAAAATGGTTTAAGTAACCCACAAGAATGAAGAAAAAAAACAATACAGGAAACAAAAAAAAATGGTACACTTCAACCCTAATATATCAGTAATTACATTTAAATGTAAGTGGTCTAAACATACCAATTAAAAATCAGGGGTTGGCAGTAAGGATTAAAGGGCACAGCCCAGCCATATACTCTCTACAAGAAACTCATCTGAAACATAACCATATAGGCAAGTTTAAAGTAAAATTTTATCATGCAAACTTTATTCAACAGAAAGCTGCTGTGGTAACTATATAACATTAGGTAAAATAGACTTCAGAGCATAGAAAATTACCAGAGACATTATGTAATAATCACCCAATCTACCAAGAAGATATAGCAGTCCTAAATGTATATGTACCCAACAGAGCTACAAAGTATGTGAAGTGACAACAAGACAGAAAGGAGAATTAGCATATTCACAACTATAGTTGGAGACCTCAATACCCCTCCTTCCAACAACTGATAAAAATTCAGCAAGGATGTAGAATTCAACAACACCATCCATCAATAGGATCTTAACATTTATAGAACACTCTATCCAACAACAGCAAAATACACATTGTTTTCAAGTGCCCCTTGAAATTATACATACTGGGATAGATCATATCCTGGGTCATAAAAAATTCAAGAAATTTGAAAAAGCTCAAATCATACTGATGATCATAAATGGAATCAAACTAGAAAAATAAGAGAAAAATTAAAGCAGAAAACCTCCAAACACTCGGAAACTAATTACCACATGGCTAAATAACCCATAGGTCAAAGAGCAAATCTTGGAATTCCCTAGTGGCCTAAGGATTCAGTGTTGTCACCACTGTGGGTCAGGTTCAATCCTAGGCTCGGGAAGTTCTGGGTGCCATAGGTGAAGCCAAAAGAAACAAAACAATCTAAACAATCAAGAAAAACAAAAAGGAAAACTTTAACAAAAGTTTAAAACATATTAGATTGAAAGAAAATGAATATATAACCAAATGAAAAACAGAATACGATCAAAATGTAAGGCTATTGAGAGCAACATTTGTAACATAAAGTGCACACAGCAGAAAAAAGAGAAAGTTTCAGATCAATAATTTAATCTTTCACCTCAAGGCCCAAGGGAAAAATAAATGATCAAACCTAAAGCAAGCACAAGGAAGAAAACAGTAATAAAAGCCAAAAGAAACTAAAAATATAAAAATAGAGAAAAATCCATGAAATAAAGACCTAGGTCTTTGAAAAGATCAATATAATTGACAAACTTCTAGCAAAACTGAAAAGAGAAAAAAAAAAAAGGAGAGAGAAGATACAGATAACCAACATCAGGAATGAAATGGAGTATCATTTATAGACATCAAAATATAGTAAGGGGAAATTGTCAATAATGCTACACACATAACATTGACCACTGGATGAAATGGATCAGTTCTTCAAAAAACACAAACCACTACATCTCTGTATATGAAACAGTTAATTTGAATAGCTCTATCACTATTAATGAGACTGAATTTGTAATTTAAAATCTACCTAAAAGAAATCTCCAAGCCCAAATTGTTTCACTGGACAATTCTTATCTATGTTCAAAGAAGAATTATCCAAACATTACACAATCTTTTTGAGAAAATAGAAGAGGAAGGAACACTTCTCAATCTTATCAGGTATTACCTTGATATAAAAATTAGTCAAAGACAGCATAAAAAAGAAAACTACAGATGAGTATATTCATGAATATGTGTCTTTGTCTGTTTGGACTGCTGTAACAAAATACCATAGACTTGTTATTTAAACTACCCAAACATATACTTTGCAGTTCTGGAGGCTGAAGTAAAAAATGAGGACTCTTTTCTTGGTTTGCAGACCTTCTTGATGTGTCCTCATATGACCTCATTTGAGGGCTGGGGTGGGGAGGCATACCCATGTGGAGAGAGAGAAAAAGAGCTGTCTTTTAAGGTTGTTCACACCATCATGAAGGCTCTAACTTCATGACCTAATGTAAGTAGTTATCACCCAAAGGCCCCACCTCTTAAGACCATCACATTGGAAGTTAGGGCTTCAACACATGAAGTGTGTGTGTGCGTGTGTGGGCGTGACACAAACATTCAATCCCTAACAACACGGATGCAAAATCTACAAAAAGAATTTGCACTATAACTCCTAGGGTTTATTCCAGGGACTCAAAACTAGATTAATATTTGGGAACAAACCCATTATATTTACATATTTAAAAAGAAGTATTAAGCCCTATTAAGGTGATCTTTCTGCAACATATGCAAATATTTTATTGTACACCTGAAACTAATGTATCAATTATGTCTCAATTTAAAAATACAAATTTTCAAAAGAAAACATAGTTATTATATTAATCAACACAGAAAAAGCACTTGAAAAAATTAAACATTCATGATAAAAGCCTTTAGAAAAATAGGTATAGAGGCTAACTTCAACTTTACAAAATCTATAGCTAACATAATATTTTTCTTCTAAGACTAGAAAAAAGTCAAAGATGTCCATTCTTACCACTCTTCAACAGAATACTGGAAATTCTAGGCAATGCAATGGAAAAAGGAAATAAGGAATCTAATGTATAAAATAATCCACAAAAAAGCTCCTAGGTCAAATTAGTTCAGAGTTACAGGATACGAGATAAGACATACAAAAAACAACTGTATTTCTATATACTAACAAGAAATACCAACTCAAAATATTTATAACTACTAAAAAAATATGTAGGTGTAAATCTAACATAATATGTACAAGATGTGTCTGCTGAAGACTACAAAATGATAATAAAGGAAATCAAAGAAGATATAATTAATGGAGAGACTACTATATTTATAGATTGGAAGATACAGCATAGTAGACATCAATTCTCCCCAAACTGATATACAGATTTAATAGAATTTCTATAAAAATTTCAGCAAGAGTCTTTGTACATATTTTTAAGATTATTCTATATGGAATGACAGACTAACAAAGAAAAGGCAGAGAAAATGGAATGACAGTTTTGAAAAGAAAGTTAAAGCAGGAGAAAGCAGTCTAAGGGATTTCAAGACATTATATAATGACAATAATCAAGATTATGCAGTAATGGTGAAGGGATAAACATACAGACCAATGGAACATACTAGAAAACCCAGAAATAGACCCATACAAATTTACTCAACACATATTTTGACAAAACTGGAAAGCCAGTCTGTAGAGAAAACATAGATGCTTCAACAAATTGTGCTGGAACAAATGGACGTCCTTAGGCAAAAAAAAATGAACCTCCAGCTCTGTCTCATATATTATGTAAGTATTAACTTAAAATGAAACACAGACTTAGATGTAAAACTATAAAATCTCTAGAAAAAATTATGAGAAAGTCTTAAGGGTTTAGGGTTACACAGATTTCTTAGAATTGACACCAAAAGCTTGATCCATAATGGAAAAAACATATAAATTAGATTTCTTAAAATTAAACTTTTGCTTTCACTAAGACCTTGTTAAGAGCATGAAAATACTGTGAAAAGATATTTATTTGCAAACTACACATCTGACAAAAGACTAGTATCTAAAACAGATAGAATTTTTAAAGTCAAAGAGCAAACAATCCAAATAGAAAACAGACATAAGACAATATGAAACATAATAAACATAATGAAAAGATATTTCACCAAAAAAGATATATAGATGAAAAACACATAAAAAGATGTTCAACATCATAAGCGGATGAAGGAAATGCAAATTAAAACCACAATGAGCTGCCATTCTACACCTATGAGAATAGCTAAAATAAAGAGTAGTCAAAAACAACAATAACAAAAAAGGAGTCACTGTTGTGGCTCTGTTGTAACAAACCCGACTAGCATCCATGAGGGCACAGGTTTGATCCCCTGACTTTGGTCAGTGAGTTAAGGATCCGGTGTTGCCATGAGCTGTGGTGGAGGTTGCAGACATGGTTTGGATCTGGTGTGGCTGTGGTGTAGGCCAGCAGCCGAAGCTCCAATTCGATCCCTGGTCTGGGAACTTTCAAATGCTGTGGATGTAGCCCAAAAAGACCAAAAAAGAAAAAAAAAGAAAAAGGTAGCTAGTGACAACCCCAAAGGCTAGGCAAAATGTGGGGGAACTGCCTCCCTCACACACAGCTAATGGAAATGCAGAATGGTACAGCTACTCTAAAAGACAGTATGGTAGTTTCTTAGAAATTAAACATACAATTACCACACAACCCAGAAGTTGCACTCCTGGCAATTTATCACAGAGAAGGATAACTGAGGTTCACACAAAGAGCACCCTGGTGGTGCAGAGTGTTAAGGATACAGCATCGTCAGTGCTGTGACTCAGGTCACAGCTGTGATGTGGGTTCGATCCCTGGCCCCAGAACTTCCACAAGCTGTGAACGTGACAAGAAAAAGAAACAGTACATAAATGTTGACAGCAGCTCCCCTACCATCACCAACACCGGCAAATGGTGTGGAAGTTCCCAGAGGAGGGATTAAACCTGCAATACAGCAGTGACCTGAGTCCCAGCAGCCACATGCTGGATGCTTAACCCACTGAGCTTCAAGGAAACCTGTATAGAAGCTTAATTTGTAGTAGCCCGCAGCTGCAATCAACCGTTTCTCATGGGTGAAGGAACACAAACCATGATACACCACTCAGCAGTAAAAGGGACCAACTGGTGATACATACAATAAATCGGAATCAATCCCTGGGGAATTATGCCAAGTGAAAAAAGCCAACCCCCAAAGGTTATACACAGTGTGATTCCACTTACACAACTTTCTTGAGATGACAGATTTATAGAAATGAAGAGCAGAGTTGTGTTTGCCAGCAATTACCAAGAGAGTGTGTATATGACCATAGAAGGACAGAAGGAGGGATCCTTGTTTTGAAGGTCATATTTTGTATCTTACCTGTGTCAATATCCTGGTAGTTATATTTATACTATTAATGTACTGTAAGTTTTCATTAGGTAAAATTGACTAAAGGATACAAGATTCTTTACAAATGCACATGAATCTATAATTATTTCAAAGTAAATCTTTTAATTAAAAATACTGACTTACTTTCTTGGAAACTTCGATATTCAAAGGCAGTGCTATACCACACAAATATCAAGCAAGTTACTAACATGAGTCTTTTTTATTTTTTTTTTGTGCTTTTTAGGGCATCACCCGTGGCATATGGAGGTTCCCAGGCTAGGGGTCGAATCGGAGCTGTAGCCCTTGGCCTACCACACAGCCACAGCAACGAGGGATCCAAGCCGCATCTGCAACCTACACCACAGCTCACGGCAACACCAGATCATTAACCCACTGAGCAAGGCCTGGGATCAAACCGGCAACCTCATAGTTCCCAGTCGGATTCGTTAACCACTGTGCCACGACGGGAACTCCAAACATGAGTCTTTATAGTTTCTAGTTAGCAAAGAAACTAAAAAAGGTGAAATTTATAATTATGTACTTGGAGCCAACATATCAAAAATACTATCTCAACATGTGATCAATACACAAATTACTAGTAAGACATGCTACGTTCTGTCTCAGTCAACTCAGGCAACACAGCAAAAATATCATAGACTGGGTGGCTTAAACCACAAACACTTCTTACCTTTCTGAAGGTAGAGGAGTCAAGATCAAGGTGCTGGCAGATTGGGTGTCTGGTGAGAACCTGCGTCCTCGTCTGTAGATGGCTGGCTTCTCACTGTTTCTTCACTTGGAGAAGATGAGGGCTCGTCTCTTTTCTTTTTTTTTTGGCTTTTTTTTTAGAGCCGCACCTGTGGCATACATAAGGAAGTTTCCAGGCTAAGGGTCTAATGGGAGCTGCAGCTCCGCTGGCCTACACCAGAGTCACAGCTACAGGGGGCTCTGAGCCATGTCTGCAGCCTACACCCACAGCTCACAGCAACGCCAGATCGCCAACCCACTGAGTGAAGCCAGGGAGCGAACCAGCGACCTCGTGGATATTACTCAGATTCGTTGTTTCCACTGAATCACCATGGGAACGCCTCTTTCCCTTCTTATAAGGGCACCAATCCTATCACGGAGGCGCCACCTTCATGACTTCATCTGAACCTAATTACGCCCCAAATGCCAACATCATCATCCCCCCTGCTATCACTGGCTTATGTTTGAGTTGGGAATAGAATCAATTCCACCTAAAGCATCTGTGTGGCGAGGGAGGGGGGAGGCGTTCCCTGGGGAGAAATCATGGTAGATTGTTTTCAGACCGTGGGGGCAATTCCTCTCCCGCTCCTCTGCTGTGCGACTTTGTTGCCCCCGCCCCATCAAGAGGTGGAGTCTTCGAGTTGCTGGGCTAATGCAGGTTCTCTGAGAAGCAGGGGTCAAAGCAAGACTAAGTGTGCAAGGATATTATTAGGGGAAGCACCTGCGTGAAAGAATGAGGGGAAGACAGTGGAGTGCTCCCTCAGACCTTAATGCGAGTCTAATCCCGAGTGAAGGAGCGAGGGAGAGGAGGCTGGGTAGAAATGTCTATAACAAAGTCTCAGCAAAGTCATTGGGGCAACATTTCATCAACTTTGGCCAAAAAAGGAGTTCTTCATCTCCCAGGAAAAGGCCTGACCTAATATCCAGCCTATGGCCTCTACACAAACTCAGCAATGGATTTCCAAGCACAGAGATGAGGCCCTCAGTCAACTACATTTCCGGTAGTGGCAGGTCTATGAGCTGTGTGATCTTGACCACCACACTGGTTTTGAGCAAATGCAGCGCAAGTGAAGTGGTGTGATTTGCAAACTGTGCCCTTAGCAGACCTTGTCTCTTCTTTTGGAATGCTGACCTCGACCAAGGAAACGAGGTGCCCCGGCCAACAGACAACATCAACCAAAGATACACGAGGGAGGCTGTCTCATGTCTGTCAGCCCAGCCAACTGTGCAGCTGAATGCAATTGTGTGTGTGAACCCAAGCAGAGTCAGCAAAGGAGTCACCCTTGGGAAATAACAGTCACTGCTGTTTCATTTTTTTACTTTATTTTATTTTTATTTTAGGTTGCACTCAGGGCATAGGGAAGTTTCCTGACCAGGGATTGAACCTGCGTCACAGCTGCTGCAAACATGGGATCCCTAACCTACTGTGCCCCAAAGGAACTCCCAGTCATTGCTGTTTCAGCCCACTAAGTTTTGGAGTGTTTTTTTATATAAAAGGAGTCAACTGGAACAAAAACAAAGATCAAAAACTCAGCATGTGTCACTATGTTACTACTAAAAAAGCATCAGCAGAGTAAGGGGATGACCCCTCCTGTTTCTTGTTTTTTGATTTGTTTGGGTTTAGGGGCCACACCTAAGGCATATGGAAGTTCCCCAGGCCAGAGATCCAGTCCAAGCCACAGCTATGACCTGCCACAGCCATGGCAAAGCCAGATCCTTAACCCACTGCACATTAGTGGAAATTCCAATGCCTCGTTTTTTACAGCAGTGCTCAGGAGCTTTAGAAAGAAAAGCAGACAGTCAGTCTCAAGAATCTAGGGATAAGCTACATCAATCATTCCTTTAATGCGCCTATACAAGATTTAACTAGAGGAGCTGTTCTCAGTTTTGCATATACCTTGGGACCACCTTGAAAACACTGAGGCTTGGGGTGTAACATAGATACACAGTTTTGTAAAGCTCCCTAGGTAATTTTAAAGTGCAGACAAAGTTAAGAGCCACTGACCTAGAAGTTTCTTTGGCCTTTTAATATTTTCTGTTATCCTCTGTTTTGAATGACTGGGGTCGAGGAAACCTTGTTGGCATCCACTGGTCTGCTTCCTATACCCTGTCAGAGGTACCACTCAGGGGTACCACCCGGCCTTCTTCCTTAGTTCTTCCATCTCACCATAAACATTTAACTCACTCTCCTGCCTTCATTACCCAAGGCCTTGCACAGACACATGTGTCCACTGGTTTGAGTGTTAATCTGCTTGAGATGGCATCAAAGACCATGTTGCTTCTTATGGGACTCTGGTGATCAGTCATTCAATCAAATGAATATAATGCCCCCTCCACGGACACAACTGATCTTTGTGAATCCAGGCAATCATTTTACCTCTCTGGCTTCAGTTACATCATTTCTAAAATAAAAGAGTTCCACTCTTTTGTAAATTCCATTAGCTGTCTATATTTATCCCCTGATCTTTTTTTTTTTTTTTGGGGGGGGGGAGTGCCCTGCCAGTGGCACATGCATGTTCCCGGGCTAGGGATTGAATCTGTGCCACAGTTGTAACCAGATCCACAGCAGCGACGATGCCAGACTCTTAACCCACTGAGCCACAAGGGAACTTCCCCCCCATCTTTTTTTATCTGACAATTGCTTTGATTGCTATGATAGGAAAGGAAATAACAACGTTAAAATACCAAGTTTGTTTGGTTGCATAAGAATAGCAGAGAATGGAAAGGCAGTTTCATCAAAATTCTATAGGGATCTTAAACATATTCCTGTCTGAATGTATTGTCAACCTTGGTAAACAACTGGCAATTTAGAATGTTTGCTCAGTGGCAGGAGAAAATGTATGGAACAGCAATTGTGTGAGAAAGCTGTTTGAAACACTCTGTTCTCAGATCTCTTCACTGCCAATATGCAAACAACTTTTACCCTCCTGAAGCTCAAGGGTCTATATTCTTATACCTATTTGCATACATCAAAAACAGTCTGTATTTTACTCGTGGAAACATAATCCCAGGTGATAAATAACATGATGGCTGTGAAATCTGTCTATGGTCTTTTCAAGAAATCATGCTCATATGGAAACATGCTAGAGAATAAGGGATAAAAACCATAAGCATGAATTGTCTCTCAGGAAATATTCATTATGCAACATAGATGGTGATTCTCAATAAGTCGGGGGGGGGGAGGTTTGTCAGTGATAGTAAATACATCAAATTATTCTTAGCCCCCAACCACACACACATGTACATACACACACATACACACGCATAGGCACCAAGCCTCAAATCTCTGGCTTAACAACTCAGGCTAAAAGAGCATTCTTTTTTTTTCCCCCTCTTTTTTTTTTTTTCCTGGTCTTTTGTCTTTTAGTGCCGCACCTGAGGTATAATGGAGGTTCCCAGGCTAGGGATTGAATCAGAGCTGTAGCTTCCAGCCTACGCCACAGCCACAGCAATTCAGGATCCAAGCCGCACCTGTGACCTACACCACAGCTCACCGCAATGCCGGATCCTTAGCCCACTTAACTAAGACCAGGGATCGAACCTGCGTTCTCATGGATGATAGTCAAATTCGTTTCCGCTGAGCCACTATGGGAACTCCTGGAATGAGAATTCTTTATTCAGCAGCTACTGAGTGGCTTCTTCTTGAACTTCCTTCACTGAACACCGGCTGTATCTCTTTGTATTCCTGGCCAGTAGCATGAATTCTAGTTTAAAAAAAAAAAAAGCTTCTGAGTTTCTGGGTTCAAATCCATTTTTTTCCCCTGGCTCACCTCTTTCTTCCTCTTTCATTGAGAGGGAAGCTGATTATTGGCCAACAATGAGGCAATGAGAGAGAGTCAAGGCATATACAGGAAGAATGGAGCTCCTAAGGTCTGAAAACCTACAGACAGAAAAATGGAATTGCTGGCATTGAAAAGTGTCAAGTGGCATTTCGAAACTCTGATAAAGAATTACAGTTAGAGTTTCTGGTGCCTTTTAACAGTGTTTGGTTGAAGTTCAAGGAAGAATGGTTTGAAATATAGTCCAAATAATCATTCTCAAGTTTATATAACAGGAAGGAAGGACCAGCTGACATCCATCTATGAAGTGCAGTTGGAAATTCGCTAAAGGAGAGAGGAAGAGAGAGAGAAAACATTGCATTGCCAAATATGGGGAGATTTAAGACAGATTTTACATTCTGCCAAATAGTACTTCTTTCTTACATCCTGTTAATCCAACTCTGTACTTTGCAGGAAGAAAAAGAGAACCAGCACATTTAAATGGACACTGTAAGGGGTTCTCTCTAGTGATTTCCAAAGAGGCTAATCTTTGAAACACAGGGAAATCTTACAGAACAGAAATAGACTCACAGGAGTTTTCATTGTAGGCAGAGGCTGGACAGTGTCCAGTGCAAAAATCCTTGAGAGCACAGTTTTATCTAAACTGGGTGCCCAGACCTGGGAGCTCGGGCAGACCCACAAGTCCATAGGCTGGCTTTCAGAGAGAAAACTGTACTGAGTGTTTGAAAAAGGTGGCGGGTGCAGGGGAGATTCTGCCATTTTATCCCCTTGGTCTCTGGTGAAAGGATCCAGCCATTCTGTCACCCACAGCGAGAGCCTTTGATAAAGCAGTTTAGGAGACGTGACAAGTAATGGCTTCATCAAGATGTGTATTTCAGGATAGTCCCGAAACCAGACCGAGGGTCTGCCCATTTTCAGTAAACAGTTTTTTTTTTAACCATATATAGCATAATAGCAACAAAAAATAATCAAAGCCCAAACCAAAATTTTTAAGCCCAAAACTTTGGGATCAAAACCTGATAGAACTGGATTTAATTCCCAGCTATGCAACCTCCTAAGTAGCTATGTAATGCTGAGCAAAGGGTATAAATCTCTTGGAACTTCAGTTCCTCCTTCTCAACGATAGGATAATAAGAATGCTTACCTAATTGTACTATTAGGATAAATAATATAGTGACTGGCCCATTGTCAATATTAAATAAAAGTTATTTGGGTTTCCTATTAACATTAGAAAGTGGAGTTATGAAAAAAAACAGTAATGGTTCCTATAAATTGTTTCTTTTTTAACAGCTTGAGATATAATTTACATGGCAAAAAATTCACTGTTTAAAGTACACAATTCTGCGGTTTTTAGTTTATTTACAGAGTTATGCAATCATCGCCATGGTCTAATTTCAGAACATTTCATTACTCCCCACAAATCCTGCACCTATTAACTGTCCCTCCTTACCCTCCCTCCCCCAAACTCTAGCAGGCACTAGACTATTTTCTGACTCTCTGTGGCACATGGAGCATAAGCAAATCCATAAGCTGGATTTGCTTATGCTGGATCTTTCATACAAATAAAATTGTATAATACATGGTCTTTGGTGACTGGTACAGCTTTTTTCTTCATTCATTTTACATGAATGAACAGTAGCAAGTGGAAATCAAAAGGATTACCTGTTAAATTACCTCATTGGCTGAATTTAAAAGGAGCAACACAAGATTTGAGTAGAAGAGAATGGTTAATGCCATATTTTTTTCCAGCAGCCATTAAGCAAACAAACCATTGATCACAATAATGCACGACACCATTTCCTTGTTCATTTGTTTTCTCTGGATCCAGTCCCTCAGCATTTGGCTGCACTATGAAGAAACTCCTTCTAGCTCTGAGCATGTGCTTGACTTTAGCCAAGGCCTGACACATTTGTTCCTACAGCAAAACCTACTGTGTACCGAGAAGCCCCCTTCATGAAGCTGGACAACATGACAAGAGTGCCTGGTAGGGATACAGGAGATCTGGTTCCAGCCCTCACTCTGCCACCAACCTCAGGTGCTAGGAAAATAAAGAAGATAATGAATCTGACGTTGCTTTAGAAAGCGTTTACTTATCAGTTAGGAATCTTGGGTGGTAGGAGTGAAATTGCTGGGTCATAAGGCAATTCTATGTTTAACTTTGGGAGGAATTACAAATCTATTTTTCACAGTGGTTGCACCATTTTACATTCTACCAGCAAGGCCTGAAAGTTTCAATTTCTCCACATCCTTACCAACACTTATTTCCCTTTAAAAATATATACCTGTTTTAGTAGATGTGAAGTGGTATCTCATTACGGCTTTGATTTGCATTTCCCTAATGATGAATGATATTGAGTATCTTTTCAAACTTTTGTGTATCTTCTTTAGAGAAATGTTGAAGTCTTTTGCCCATTTAAAAATCCCAACCAGGGAGCTCCCACTGTGGCATCTATGGCATCTCTGCAGCATCAAATTGCAGGCACAGTGGTTAAAGGATCTGGCGTTGCCACAGTTGTGATAAAGGTCACAACTGAGGCTTGGATCTGATCCCTCATAGAGGAACTCCACAGGCTGTGGGGTGTCCAAAAAAAGAAAGAAAAAATCCTAACTGGGTTGTTTGTCTTTTTGTGTTGACTTTTGGGAGTTCTTTGTATATTCTGGGTATTAAACCCTCTCAGATACAAGATTGCAAATATTTTCTCCCATATCATAGGCTGCATTTTACTTTGTTAATAATTTTCTTTGATGCATAAACATTTTCAATTTTGGTGAAATCTAATTTATTTCTCTTTTGTCATTCTTGCTTTTTAGTGTTATATCTAAAAGATCATTGCCTAATCCATTGTCTATGTTTTCTTCTAAGAGATTTACAGTTTTCTCTTACATTTAAGTCTTTGATTCATCTCAAGTTAATTTTTGTATATGGTGATAAGTAAAGGTAGCTTTTACATTTTATTTTTTTTTTTAAAGTGAGAGCTGCAATGTTTATTTCAGGTTCTCTTTCCCTTTTTTTTTCTTTTTGCCACACCTGCAGCACATGGAAGTTCCCGGAGCAAGGATCAGACCTTTATCACAGCAATGATCTGAGCCACAGTGATAAAAACACAGGAGCTTTAACCCGCTAGTCCATCTGAGAACTCCCAGTGTTTACTTTTACATAGTCAAAGAAGTACCTACATCATACGCTTACTTTTGTCTCTTGACTCCTAAGACTGTGAACTGGAGATCGGGCATTTGCCATCTGCCTCA
The DNA here is from genome assembly GCA_004024745.2 of Catagonus wagneri. Classification (NCBI taxonomy): domain Eukaryota; kingdom Metazoa; phylum Chordata; class Mammalia; order Artiodactyla; family Tayassuidae; genus Catagonus; species Catagonus wagneri. The sequence continues at coordinate 2,520,701 of PVHT020000021.1, forward strand.
TACAAGGATTGAATCATGAGCTACTGCAGCTGCTGACCCTCAACATCCCCTGAAAATATTCAGGGTGGAGATCAGGAGCGAAGCACTCTGTGCTTTGGGAAAACTGGCAGAACAGGCCTTCACCTGGTTAGATCTTTTCAAGAGAAGATGTTATGAGCCCAATTCTCACATCTCCTCAGATCTAGAAAAGCACTCAAATCCTTCATGGTGACATCTGCTCCTCGTGACCAGTAATAACCTTCGAGAGACTAGTAGCAAACTTGTGTTTCATGTAATCACATATATACTAACATTTCCCCTGCCTCTTTGGAGGGGAAAATTTCAGAACTATCTGAAATGCTGTCTCCCAGGCTATAGTCCTCATTTTACCCCAAATGAAACTTAACTTACAATTCCCCTGTTGTACTTTTTGTTTTTGGTTGACAAAACTAAAATATTTACTATCTGGCCCTTACAGAAAGATATACTAACGTACATGGCCGTCTGGGGATTTGAATGTTTAAGAAGGTCTGCTGACTACACTTTGAACAGTAAAACTTTAAATCACTGGATCTTCTCATCAATCAGAAAAGAAATTAACTGTTTTCTCACCTTTGGTTTGTTTTAATGTCTGAGTTAAAAAATTTAAATTATATTCCCACTATATACCTGCCAATGTGATGAAATAAGAACTACCCCCAAACCTTGTAGTATTCTTGCCAATATTTTAAAACTAGACTCAAATAAGGAAAAACCCTCAGATAAATTGAAACTGTGGGATATTATTCAAGTGGCCTGAACTTGCCAAAAAATCAATAGCATGAAAAACAATAAAAGGCAGGAAGGCGGCTCTAGATCAGAGACTAAGAAGATAAAAACCAAAGGCAGTGCATAAGTCTTGATTATATCTTGGTTATTTTTAAATAAGCTATGAAAAATATTTTTGAGGCAACGGGTAAATTTGAATATGTACTGTACATTGTCATAATATGGAATTGTCAGGTTTCTTTGGTATGATAATCATACTGTGTTTTTGTAAGAGACTGTCCTTATTGTTAGGCAACATTATTTGAATTATTAAGGGGAGAAGAATCATGATGTCTGCAGGTTACTTTCAAGCAGTTTAGCAAATACACATCTTGAGAGAGTGAGAGAAGATAGAAGTTCCATCAAGGAAAAGACAGAATCTTATTCATTTCTACGATCCTAGTTGTAGACCCTAATAAGCATTTGTGAAAGAAAGAAAGAAAGAAAACATGAATTGAGTGACAGCATTTCTTTGCAGCACAAGTCGGGATTTGAAATCAGAAATAACCCTGAACTTGGCTGTGCACCACTAGAGAAGAGCCTGTGCCTGGCTGGTTCAGCTCTGTATATGCACGGTGAGGTCACTAAACCTGTCAGGTGTGTTTGCACAGGCAAGCTGGTCATTCAGCACTAGTTCCTTATAAGGATTTCAGGGTCCTAGGCAGTGCATGGCACACAAAATGATTAAAGAGCCAAAGAAAATAAAAACAATGGCCAGAGGGAAACCATGTCACTCTTAAATAAATCATCCAAACAGAAGCAAACAACACTCAAACTGAAGAGAAGTCTTTTTGTTTATATAGTCATTTACCGGGATTCCTATGCTCTCTAAATTCTACAATGCCAATATTAGAATGACTTGCCTTATTTCTTGTACTTCTTTAGATTCAACAAAGTAATATTGATACAAGTACAGATTTTTCTGGCAAGTTTGGCTTTTAATAATCAACTGACACTATATTAAAGAGAGACAGCTTGTTATAAGAACTGGTTCAGAAGATGTTTAATTCGTCTACATATTCAGAAAATTTTGTAAATTTGCTGGCCTAAACATTTATTAATGCATGCATTTAAAAAAAAAACCTATTTTACTATAGATCCTTAAGTAGTGGTTATCAAGAAAGAAAATTTGGTATCATGCCAAACCAAAACACAATTCCCATGCCTACTCTAAAAAGAGCTCTTTGCTTGTATATATTGAGTATTTCCTGGTCCATATTCAGCTTATTCTTGTGTCAATGTAGGAAGAATTTGATGGCCATTTACCACTAGTCTTCTGTCAGAAGGTAATAAAGCAGGCATTGAAATATTAGGGTACTGTAAATTAATTATTAATAGAAACCAAGCTATTCAATTTTTCCTATGTACTAATACCCACCTCTGAATTTCTCAAGGTCAGGTTCATTATCCATGATTCTCCTGGTTGCAAGAGATAGAAATCCAATCTATCTGGCTTAAAAAAACAAGGACAGTAACTGAGTATCTGAATTCAGGGGTTCTAATCATGGGAGGAGGATTCTCTTTCTCTCAATCTCTTAGCTCACCTTCTTTCTATGTTGGTATCATACTCAGCCAGAGATGTTCCATATCTTTGAGAGGATGAACACCAGTGTCCACAGGTTATTTCATATTTCCAAACTTGTTATGCTAGAGAAAGGGGAAGCCAGACTTTCAGATGGCTCGGGGAGGTTTCAGGAAGGATTTGGTTCAGCATCCCCTGGACAAATTTCTGGGGTTAAAGAATGGAATGTCCTTATTGGCCAAGCCTGGGTCACGTGCTCATCAATGGACCCAGAAGCCTTACTAGTCTCTTGTAATCTCCATGGATGAGGCTGGATTTCCATAGAATGGTGGACACTGTCTCTCAAAGACATGTCTTTCACTCAGAATACCTCCTCCAACATTTTTCTTGGACTGAAAAATTGCTATAAACAATGGTGAATCAGTGTTCAGTACAGATTCACAGTTCAATTAAACAGTCCAGAAAGATAAGATGAACCCATTGAATACAAAAGCATAGTTCAGGCACATGGACTCCAATGAAAAAGTGAGGTATATTTTAAATAGTTATGATTCTTGCACCAGATCCACTTCTGTATCCATCTGTTCACTGTAGGTAGCATAATGTAATGGATACAAGTATGGACTTTGATATAAGACTGGAGTTAGACTCACAGTTCTATTTCTTTCCAGTTCTGTGAATACATTGTGTCTCTTTTCCATACTTTAGTTTCCTGATCTGTAAAATGGGAGAAACAACAGTACCTGCCATATGGGGCCATTGTAAGGATGACATGGGTTAAGTTCCATCAGGTGCTAAGCACAATTCCTGATAGCTGGTAAGCACTCAATCAATGTTAGCTATGTTCATTCAACAAGTCTATTTAGTGTCTTCTGTATATCTGGTGTCATGGATTCCCATGGCAATGGGAAAGATGTAAAAATATGATTCCAATCCTGAAAGAAACTTAGAAGTATGACGGCAGAATAAAACCCCAGTATATCCCATCACATTGCAGTGTGTAGTATTACCATGATCGCTGAAGGGTTGGGGGAGGGGGAGAATGAGGATTACTTGGACCCCTTATTAAAGCTTATTTAATTAGCCCTAGACCTGGGAGCACAGGGGAGATTCATAGGGCTGTGAGGTGGACGAGAATTTTATGGCAGAGTGTGTCAGCTGATGGAAGCATCAGCATCATCTGGGACACTCTTTGACATGTGCAATTCTCCCATGGTTCTACCTGGGGTGATCAACCATCAGGATTTGCTGGGATGCAGGTTTCCAGTGCTAAACCTGGGATACTCCCAGGCAAACCAGGACATTCTCTTTCTACTGAGGCTGCTGGTAGGAAAAGTTGAGTGTGGCATTTCTGGCCATCATCTTGCCACCACGCTGAGAGAGACCTATCTGATACCAGAGTTCAGAGGAAAGTCCAGCCAAAAAGATGGAGAGAAATTATTTCCTTATGACATCATTTGAGCATCTGGATCCCAATGAGCCTAAAATCAAGATCATCACTGAACTTCTCAGTCCAAAGCACCAATAACTTCTAGTTTAAATGTGTCAGGTCATACCAAGTCTTCCCCTAGAACCAACACGTCAGGGCAAACAGGCAAGGTCCTGTCTCCACAGATCAAGCATCCTCGAAGGTGTTTTGTTTTCCCTGGTATACATAATATAGTATAAAATAAGCAAGTATTGAATCAAAATCCGATATTGCTGATTTTTCCAAGATTTAACCTTACCATTGAGAATGGGATCTGAATGAGTTCAGTTGTACAATTTTAAGATGATGTAGATTTCCTTGAGGCAAGCTTTAGGATACAGCAGAGAATAAGCTAGTCACAACACTTCATCTCACGGAGCTTACCCTTATTTACTGGTGGGAGAAGATGACAAACAAACAAAGGAGGAAGGAAACAAAAACTAGAGAGTGACGAATGCTACAATGAAAATAGAGGGATGACATCGACTGGGAGAGGTGGCTACCTTAGGCAAACGAGTCAGTGAAGCCAGCAATTAGTAAGTCACATTAAGTTGAGACCTACATGACAAGTAGAAATTAAACACTTGGAAGAAGCAAGATTCAGGCAGCAGAGCAGATAGTATACAGGTCCTGAGAAATGCTCAAAGAAAATAGATTCAAGCGTGGGGAACATATTAGAATAGAAGGGAGAATGTTAGGATAGGAGGTTAAAGAGGTAGGCAATGGCCTATCATGTAGGACCTTACAGTCTAGAACAAGGACATTTCATTTTATCCTCCAATGGAAATCCACTGGAAGAGTTTAATCTAGGGAATAAGGATATTTGCTTTGAGATTTGAAAGCTTGTTCTAGCTATCTTGTCCTGTGGTGAATGAATATTAGAAGTTCAAGAATAGAAATAAGAAACCAGTGACAAAGCTATTCTTTCAGTCCACGTCAAAGGTGCTGTTGGCTTGGGGAAAAAAAAAAAAGGACATACCTGGGGACCACATATTATATAACAGAGGACAATTCGGGGATCCTTACTCATAAAGATTACTTGTGCATGATAGCTGTGGAGCTGCTCAGTACAAAAACTGCATACAATCATTGTAAACCAGATGCAGTTTAAAGGAGGAGTCCATCATTACTGAGATTAGGTGTGGGAGGCTGGACAAAGAGGCAATCACTTGGGTATTTGCTGGTGCTGAAATGGAAAAGAGGGCAGGAAGCTAAGTTTTGGAAAACAAAATCAGAGTTTTGTTTTTTCTTATTACATTGAGATGCCTACTAGAGAACTGACCTAATATGTCAAGAAGGCAGTTGAATTTAGGGTTAAAGTTAAGCTTTGAAGTTTAGGGGAGAATCAATGATAATTTATATTTTAGATGATTCCTGAGTTAGCATGGTTTGACTTATGATTTTCCAACTTTTTGATGATGTGAAGGTGATATACATTCAGTAGAAACTGTACTTTTTTGAGTTTTGATATTTTCCCAGGCTATTGATATGTAGTAGGATGCTCTTCTACTGATGCTGGGCAACAAAAGCGGCCACAGCTCCCAGTCAGCGTAATCATCATGGTAAACACTTGCAACCATTGTGTATCCATAGAGTCATTCTTATTTCACATTCGGTATGGTATTCTATACATTACCTGAGATATGCAAAACCTTATAAAATAGGTCTTCTGAGATGATTTTGACTAACTATAGATTAATGTTAAGTGTTCTGAGCGCCTTTAAGGTGGGACAGGCAAAGCCACGACCTTCAATAGATCAGATGTAGCAAATGCATTTTCAACTTAGGATATTTTCAATTTTCAATGGATTTATTGGGACATAGCCCCATCATACGTTGAGGAAGCTCTGTGGCATTCATATGGAACAATAAATATCTGAACACAACTAAGAAGATTTTGTAACAATGAAGGGGTTTTATGTCCTACCAGGTACTAAAATATTTCACAGAGCCCTTGTAATCAAATCAGGATGGTATTGATGTAGGAATGGAACAGTATAGACTCAAAGAAATGGACCTTAGTCAATATCAGAGTATAATACATGACAACGATTGAAGATGAATTCATTGGAAAAGGATGGAATGTTCAATAAATGATGTTAGTACAGTTGGCTATCCATCTGGGAGAAAATAAAATTAGTGTTTCTCTCTTACATATTTTATAAAAATAACACCAGATGGATTAAATATGTAAATGTAAAAAATAAAATAATAAAAGGGATTGCAAGAAAAGCTAAAATAGTGCATGTACAATTTAGAAATGGAGAGACCTTTTCTTTTGGCCAATCCTATGGTGGGAGGAAGTTCCCAGGCTGGGGATTGAATCTGTGCCACAGTAGTGCCCCAAGTTGCTGCAGTGACATTGATGGGTCCTTAACTCCCAAGCCTCAAGAGAACTCCAGAAAGACCTTCTTTACAAAGATTGGGACATCAGAAGCTATGCAAGAAAATAAAGATATTTGGATACGTAAAAATAATTTTTGAATGTCTCAAGATTCCATTAAAATGATAAAAAAACAAGCAGTATATTTGAAAATTTATAATTCAGGTGACAGGAAGTTGATATGTAATACTGCAGAGCTCTTACAGATTGTCAAGAAAAAGACAAATGACCCAATTTTTAAAAATGAGCAAAGGATGTAAACAGACAATTCACAGGGTAGCAAATGCAAATACTAACAAGCTATGAACAAATGTACAAATTCATGAGTAGGCAGGGAAACACAAAGTAAAGCAACACTTTAATATTATTTGAATCCCTTCGGCCTGCCAAAAATTAATGAGTGGTAATATTTATTGCTGGTAGGGACATGGATATTCCTATTTTTGACAGAAATGAGAATTATTTCAGTCTTTTTGGAAAGGAATCTAGCCACATCTATGAAAATGAAAAATGTGCATATACTTCAGTTCAGCAGACTTTTCCCTGGGAATCTATCCCACAGAAATAAAAACACTAGCGCATGAAGATTTATACACAAAGATGCTATTATAACTTTGTTTTTAGTGGCCAAAATTGGAAATAAAAGTGAATGTCCTTCAGAGGGGGAAAAATATATAAAACATGGTCCTTTCACACTGTGGAATATTATGTATGAAGGTAGGAAAGACTAAATCAGAGTTTAGAGTTTACTTATTTGCCATAAGGTATTGTAAGACTAGCAGGACCCTGTGAGGTCTTCCCAGAGTAGACCCCCACTCGGTGTCCTCCACTTGCCTTTTTATCTCTAGAAAAACTTTAGTCAAAGCATCAGTTTAATCAGAGAAGTGAAAAAAAAAGGGAGAGAAAAGAAAACAGTAATAATAATTCATCCTTTCAACAAAGTCAAGGAACTTCAGTTCTTCAAAGACTAGACGTCATAACATTCTGAGCCATGTCCTTGAAGCTGTTTTGCAGCTGCTGAAGCCCCCACCGGGTGGAGGAGGTCAACTGTACGTGTGCTGTCCACAAGCACATAGACCCCAGACGGTTGGAACCAGAAGGCTGATGACACTGGCTCCAGTTACCTCCCCACCCACCAAGCAGGAAAGTGTCCATGAGCTGATCACACCCTGCTCCTCAAACAATGTAAGACTCTTTACTACCCCCTCCAAGGAGGGGCACAGTCCTTGAGTCATTAGCTTGCTATCGTTAACCTCTTTGCCTGGCAATTAAAGCTACTTTTTCTGTTTCCTCCAACTCTGTCTCCATGTTTCTGTTTGGCATTGATGTACAGAAGCAGCCGATATTTCGGCAACTAAGATGAGAAAAGTAAAACAGAGAGTTCGTGTAGCAGGTCCCCCTTTTTAAACTAATGATGAGAAACTCCCTCTGTGTATGTTTATTTACATTAACAAGTGTTTTTAAGCTTACATATGATTATAAGAGCATAAAAAGAAGAAAACATACTAGGTTGTTAACATTTGTTCTTTCAGGAGGAGAATGATCTAAGTGGAAGAGGGAAAGACTTACGAAAAAAGGAAAAGAAAAGCAAAACAAAAAATGTCCAAACTCCTCAACTTCAAGATTTTTACTTCTTAAATTCTTGAGATACCTAATTCCCATGGAAAGTCAGATTCAAAAACAAACAATGATTGCTGCCCACTCACAGTCTTGCGTGTTTGAAGGCGGGCTTCATTGCCTAGAATTCTAGCCTTTTCCAGTAGAAGTTATATAATAAACAGTTTCTGGCCTTCGGGCAGAAAATATTTTGGAGCAACATGTTGACATGTTGCCTGCCTTAGAAAAACAGATGTTAAGTACATCCAGCCACCAGCTACAATCATTACCTATTTGTCTAAATATCCATCACCACTCTATCGACTCTCACCTACCACGTTCATCAAAGCTGGAGATGAGTGGTGGGGGAAGAGAAGGACTCAAAACATTTTAGGGAACACTGGGCTCAGAAAATTAAATGAAGAACTGGGAATATCTGGTCTCAGAAAAATGAATTAGAAGACTGGGAATCATTCAGACCAACCCATGTAGGATATGGACAAGTAAATCCCATTGATTTCTGGTCTGCTTAAGAGTGGATACTTGGGGAGTTCCCATCGTGGCACAGCGGAAATGAATCGAACTAGGAACCATGAGGTTGTGGGTTCGATCCCTGGCCTCACTCAGTGGGTTAAGGATCCAGCGTTGCTGTGAGCTGTGGTGTAGGTTGCAGGCACAGCTCGGATCCTGTGTTGCTGTGGCTGTGGCTGTGGCGTAGGCTGGCGGCTACGGCTCTGATTAGACCCCTAGCCTGGGAACCTCCACATGCTGCGGGTGTGGCCCTAAAATGACAAAAGACAAAAAAAAAAAAAAGAGTGAATACTTATGGGAGTTCCCATCGTGGCTCAGTGGTTAATGAACCCGACTAGTATCCATGAGGATGCAAGTTCGATCCCTGGTCTTGCTCAATGGGTTAAGGATCCCGCGTTGCTGTGGCTCTGGCATAGCCTGGCAGCTACAGCTCCAGTTTGACCCTTAGCCTGGGAGCTTCCACATGCCATGGTGTGGCCCTAAAAAGAGAAAAGACAAAAGAAAAAAAAAAGAGTTGATACTTATGTATACAACTGAAACAAAAATGTCGTGTAGCCTACTTTGATTTTCCTATTGATACTCTATCTTTTCTTTTAAAAAAAATGCTTAGCACAGTCTAGGAAGGGGTCACATCATCACATCTGCAGTTTGGGAAACAGTGTCACAGAGCAGCATGAGGGTATTATTCTTAGTGCTATTTTAACTTTGTGAACTTCTTCAAGGTCATGTTTTTATTCTCTGTTACTTGGTAAAATTACAAGATGCTACATTTGTCAATTTCCAGTCCTCTGTTTGGAATTTCCTTAGAAACAGGGCTCTCATCCCTCTAAGCGGGAAAGTTGGGGACAAAGTCCTTCCTAAATCATACTTGATTTGTTGTGGACTTGTTGTTTTCTTCACAGTCTTCCACCACAGGAACCTTCTGTTATCTCTTCCATTTTCTTTTTCTTACTGTAGGCTGTTTCTTTTTGGTTTCAAATTTAATCAGTCAAATAAATTTATTAATTTAGAAATACCAAGATGAGCAAGGAAAAAAAAAAAAACAAAACCTCTCTACCTGTGAGTAACTAATAGATTTGGAGAAGAAACAAACAGGTATAATTGAGCGAGATTTTGAAGAGAGGAACATAGGGGGTGCTCAGGAAGCAGTGAAAGATGGGTCTGACTGACAAGGGGTAGAGACTGTTTCTCAGAAAACACATGTTTGGGAAATTACCTAACTTTGTATGGGGTGAGAGATAGCATTCTTGAAATAGGGAACAGCATAAGCCAGTAGAGGTGGGGAGAATGTGTAGTTATAGTTGCCTGAAGTTCCAGGTCACGGGCGATGAGGCCCAGCTGAGGGGAGGTGTTAGCCAAAGGTCCCACTATGCACACCTGTAGGCTGTGGGAAGCCACCCAGAGGCTTCTGTGCTCTCACTGTTTCCCCTCTAGGAGGAAGCTACGATGCCTGGGTTCAGATTTCAGCTTAGTTCTCTCTACCAGACTGTTGCCTGCATAAAGTATCTGAGTTCCTAGTGCCCATTAATGGGCTTGGCATGGATTCAATGGACATTCAGAGGAATACCAGACTCTTCGTTCATCTTTGCAGTGTAGCACTTGGCAGGCATCTGAAAAGTCATGTATCAGAAAAGGCTCTGATCTTCAAGAGGAATGAAACGGAATTGTAGCACTTTGGGAATAACCTAAGAAAACAAATGTTCTTTTTTATTGAGAACTCTTTTCAAAACCACCCCTTCCTGGAAAGGTGTTGCAAAAGAATCAATAACTTAACATTGTTCCCATCCCTCCCCCAGATCCTAAGACAAGGAAAACAGAGAAGGGAATTAAAAAATAGAAGTATACTCATCCATCCATAAAAAATAATAAAATAATGTCATGGATAGATTTAGAGACCCTCATACTGAGTGAAGTAAGTCAGAAGGAGAAAGATACCATATGATATCACTAATAACTGGAATCCAGTATACTGCACAAATGAACCTTTATGCAGAAAAGGAAATCAAGGACTTGGAGAACAGACTTGTGGTTGCCAAAAGGGTGGGGGAGGGAATGGGATGGTAGGGGGGTCTGGGGTTAATAGTTGTAGACTGTTGCCTCTGGGCTGGAAAAGCGAGGAGATCCTACTGTATATCACTGGGAACTATGTCTAACCACTTGTGATGAATCCATATGTGTATGTGTAACCCTGTCACCACGCTATACAGCTGGGTATAATGGAAAAAAAATTAAAAAAAATAGAAGTATAAAAATAATTGACTTGTGATAATCTAGTATTACAGTTCTCTCTAGTTTCCACTGGTCAATAACAACTTTTGGTTTATGGTTCATTTAAGCTATCTTATAAGTGTGGAGACCATCAAAGAAATAATTGACTCACAGAGTTGGGAGATCCTTGTGAGTTTATTCTGGTTCATCTACTCTCATTTTAAAGCAATGGAAAGTAGGGCCTAGATTACAGTATGCAAGCTGCCCCAGATAACTTTATATCAGAGAATTAAAACAAATCAAATAGCTATGACTCAGAGCAACTTACCCTGTTTATGTTCTTTTAGTCTCTTAAAAATGCATATGTGGGGAGTTCCTGTTGTGGCTCAGCAGCAACAACCCGACTAGTATCCATGAGGATGTGGGTTTGATCCCTGGACCTGCTCAGTGGGTTTAGGATCCTGCATTGCCATATGCCTCAGGTGCAGCCCTAAAAAAAAAGAAAAAAGAAAAAAAGGATATATGTGTTTTCATAATAAAATTTCTATCATATTTTTTCTATTTTTGTATCTTTTACACTCAATATAATTTGAGGCTTTTCCCCCCTTTGTTATTCACATATTTGTTACATATTCACATATTTAATGACTATATAATATCTTAATGTATGGATATACCATAATTTGTTGATCTATTCCCCCTTGTTGGACATTTAAGTTGTCCTGAATTACAGTTATTAGAAATAAAATCTTTGCATATAAATTATGGTCTCTCTGATTCTTTCTTAAGGGGAGAATTACTAGTTTGGCCAAAGGGGATGGACAGGTTTAAGGCTTCAGCTACATACTACCAAGCTGACTAGCCCAGGAAAGTTTTGCCGATTCGCCATAAGCAGTATGCTTCACATCTTTCTGGAAATCTTAGCAACTTTAGACCTAACTCATCAGTTATTCCAGTTAACTTGGGGAGTTCAAATTTACCCTAATTTTAATCATTACAAAATACTAGTAATTATGATGCCATTATTCATTTGAGAAGCTAAGAGGTCTTATTCTCAAACTGTAAATGAATTTGTAAGAGGTAAGAGAGAAATGTGTGACTAAATGGCTAAGGATCAAGTAAGAAACTTCTAGGAGCTTTCCTGTAGGGGTCACTATAACTGTCAATTTATGCCTGTACGAGGAAACTAAAAAGTCATGAATTTAAGAATGTATGCACCTTCATTTTTAATGCTGGATTCTTCTACATTCCCTAAACTGTAAAATAAGTAAGTCCTTGCAGTCAAATAGCATTGTAACGCCAAGTGCTTTATATAATGACACATACAACTCTCTCCACTTAATATGCTCCTTCGTTTGGATTGATTCAGTATATGCTACTCATAAGAAAGGCACTTATGCTTCCTCTTAATAGAGGAAGCATTAGCTAATTGCCTAATCTTATAAAGTGTTTACATGGCACATGCTGACTGGAAGAAAGGAAAAAGTTCATTGCTGTGGACGACAGGATCCTCTCCCTTTACCGTTCCATTTCTACTCATCCCCTGGACCTCTGCCTCTGAACGTACACAAAAGACAAAATCAGATGTTGTAATATGTGCCATTTGACTACAAAGAGGTGCTTTTTAGTTTTTAAGTTTTTATTAACGCAGCTCAAATGAGATTCGGAGATTCCAGCAGCCAGGTCAATGTGGCTGTGTGGACACACCTTGGTAAGGCAGCTGTCAGGCTTCAGGGCTGGTGCAGGGAACATGCCAGGTGCTGCTGGAAACGGGTCAGCCCTCTCTTTGCAATGCAGGAGTCTTTCCCATCATAAAATGCAAACTAGTCAGCCGTTTTCCATTTCCCCCATCTGTGGCCCTCCTCGTCCGGCCGCCGGTAGGAAGGGGCCAGGAGGATATTTATCCTCCGCTCTCACACTTTTCTTATTTAACTGAACCTAGGGGCAGCTGCTTTTCTGAGCGCAGCGCCAGCGGGCTCCGGTCCAGCCGCACCTCGCAGGCAGGCTGCCGAGCTGACCAAGGGCTTTGGGCGAAGCCGAGCCGAGCTGCGGCCTCCGGGAAGCGGTAGGAGGCCGTCTAGGAAACCGTGGTGTGCGTGATGCTGAGGCTGGTGTGACAGCCTCAATTTCAATTCTGCAGGGAGAGCTCAACCTCGTCTCTGGGGCGCTGTGTCTCGCGGCGGACGATCGTCTTACTTCTCTTGGCAGCTGCGAGGAGTTGAGGCTGGGAGTTAGCAAACCTCATTCACCTGTCGGAAGCCGGATCCGGACAAGGAGCCGGGCCTGGCGGCCAAGGTGCGCTGATTACCGCCGCCTCAGTCGGCGCACTTCCCCGCGCTGGGACGCCGCCGCCAGGGAGGCAAATGTGGGGGCTGCTGCCCGAGATCGAGGCTTCCAGACTCCGCGCCCCGGCTTCCTGGTCGCCCCTTTAGTCCAGCAGGCGCCATCGGCTTGGCGTGCCCCGAGGGCTAGCTCCATCCGACGCCAGGGCTGCGGGTTCGAGACGCTCCGCCTCCTTCTGCCAATTAGAGCTACAAGCGCCAGCAGAAACCTTTCCATTTGGTCTTAGGCTGCGGTCACTGCCGCTGTTTTCAGAACTTTGCAGGAAAGGGACAGCCAGGACTTTTGCCTCCAACCTACGCCGTGCCTGCCGCCTGCCTGGGACACCCCTAGGCCCGGGAGATCTCTCTCACCGCGGCACCGACGCCCCAACTTTTCACGAGCGGTCTGAGCTCCCAGACTGCGTATCGAGCTCCAGTGCCAAGGGGAGCGCTATTCTTCCGGGGGCCGATAACGCTGTCCCTCGGCTTGCCCTCCTCCTCCCCCGAGCGAGCGTGGGCCTGGGTGAGCCTGAATCCTCGGAGCACTTGAGTGTTCTCAGCGTTTCCGGATTCGCTCCCCACCCCGGAGCCGACCCTCGAGGAGGGACTGGGCCCCAGGTTCACCGGCCTTTTACTCTGAAGCTCGACCCGGCCTCCGTCCTTTCTCTCCGAACCCGGGTGCGATCCGGAGATCCTCCCGGCAAGCGGCCAGCGGAGCAAAGGGGCCCTCGAGACCCCGCCGCCCGTCGGGCGCTGCGCGCACCATGGCCGGCTGCTGCTGCCTGTCCGCGGAGGAGAAGGAGTCCCAGCGCATCAGCGCCGAGATCGAGCGGCAGCTTCGCCGGGACAAGAAGGAGGCGCGCCGCGAGCTCAAGCTGCTGCTGCTGGGTGAGTGGCTGCGTCTCCCCGACCCCTGAGCGCCAGGCGTTTCCCTACCGGCAGCTTCCCTCGCCCAGGTCCTGGCCTAGAGGATCTGGACCCGAGAGGGGTGCAGCGCGGCTTCCTCCTCCTCTCCTGGGACTCACGGATGGGAGCAAGTTGGGCCCACAGGCGCCGCTGCTTTGCACTTCCAGTTGGGCGACTTTAGAAGGCACCCCCGTCCTTGCCCTCAAGCGGGGCTAAACTTAACATTTGACTCTGTCTGCTTTCCCCTACCTGTTCTGGTTTGCCTCTCTCCTTAAAGCCTCATCCTCCGCGCCCCTCCGCCCCCAGCTCCTACAGCCTCTGCAGAACTGTATCTTGGATGCTGGGGGTCGGTGATGGGAGCTGCTTGATCCACATCTAGTTTTCAGCGCTAGCTCTGGTCCTTGGACTTTGAGGTCTAAATAAGTACCGCCGATCGAGCGCTTAGCAAGTGCGGAACTGCGCTAAATTATTACCAGCATCGCCGCCAGGTGATGCGGGTAGATAATATCCCCAATTTAGAGAATTAAAAACGGAGGACGGAACATTGGCGAACTTGCTCTGACTGAGAAAAGGCAAAGCAGATACCAGGTGAGTCATCGGTTGGAAGTCCAAGTCCTAGCCACTCTCCAGCCTGTGACCGTCTCCGCCCCGGCTTCCAGGGGGGTGGGGTGGGGGTCTCCCTTTGGTAAGCCCTTTCTGTTGGGTTGGTCAAAATCCCCAACCTCCCTTGGTCAGCTCAGACTCGGCGTGTGTTCGTCCCTGGGGCTGGGACTTTCTTCGTGGGGCAAATTTTGTAGCCTCTGCCCAGGTCTGGGTAGCACATCCACTTTCAAAAACATCAAGAGAACGTTAAGGTTAGTCAGCGTAGGGCAGGATCCCACCTCTTCTGACTTTGTAGAACCCTGTTCAGGCCATTTGCTGTTTGAGGATAATGTACCTTTACCTTCTTTCAGTCCAGGATATTTAGCCTGTTAAATCTTTGCAGAGAGTTGCATTTCACCTCTTTATCCTTCGTTGCTTCCAGACAGGAATCCTCTCTTAGACCAGTTTATTCATCTTTAATGTAAGGAGCCACTCTCCCAAAAAGCTTCGAGGAAAGAATAGGTCTAGAAGAAGGAAAAAATAATAAGCCTTTTAATCAGTATTACATTCAGTCCCAGGCAAGGGAACCCCTTTATAATCATTCCCTAGGTTTTGGGGGACAGGGACTGGCCTTCCCCAGGCTGTGCCCCTCCCACTGGGCTGGGGTCTGCAGGGAGACTGGGCTGCCCACCCAGAGTGCACACTGCCCAGCACGTTCTGGACCTCCTGCCCAAAGGCCCCAAGTCTGCTCTGTTCAAGAAGCGGGGCAGGAGTTCCCGTCGTGGCTCAGTGGTTAACGAATCTGACTAGGAACCATGAGGTTGCAGGTTCGATACCTGCCCTTGCTCAGTGGGTTAACGATCCGGCGTTGCCGTGAGCTGTGGTGTAGGTTGCAGACGTGGCTCGGATCCCGCGTTGCTGTGGCTGCGGCGCAGGCCAGTGGCCACAGCTCCGATTAGACCCCTAGCCTGGGAACCTCCACATGCCGCGGGTGCGGCCATAAAATGACAAAAGGCAAAAAAAAAAAAAAAAAAAAAAAAAAGAAGCGGGGCAGACCCCACCTCTGTGGATTGCCCAGCAGGGCAGCTGTGCTGGGGTCCCGGATGGGCCTGCAAATATGGGCTGAGGGGTCTACTGGTGTGCCCAAGAGGGCTCACTGGGAAGAGATGGTGTCTGGGTGGGGAAGGGAGGGATTCTGTTCATGGACTGGGGCTGCTGTTTCACACTTGGCTCTGAACTCTGAGGAGTCTGAGAATTCTAATTGTACCTGATCTTCGAGGTTGTTACAGAGCTACATTTGTTAAGAAAGTAGGATTCTGTGAGTCCGCTAGCTGGATAGCCCTGTAAACTAATGATGTGGGCCCTCATTTGTCCTCTTGCCCCAGACCCCACAAAGGCTAGGGGCAGGCCTTGTCTTAGCTGCATACTTCTTCTTTGCAAGAACAGGCTGAAGCCTCTTTCATGGTGACATACTTTGATTTGTGTCAGTGTGTGAAATTCAGTGTCTGGAATATATCAGGAGCTTGACAAATGGAAAACTGAGCAGAAAGCTGAGCCATACCTGATTAGTAATAAGTCTCTTTGGAGTAAGATGCTTGCATTTATTTACACTCAAACTAGAGTAGGAATGTTTGTAAGTATGTAGTTTGCCTTGGAAATCATACTTAATCCTGCTGATCAAGAATCCTTCTTTGTGCCTTCCAGGCCCTGGCTGCCACCCTCTCCCTGTCCCTCATGGCACTACTGAGACCTCCCAGGACTCCCCTTTTCATTGTGCCAGCTGTGACTAGCTGTGACCATCTCAGTGCTAGTCACTCAGAAACTCTTAGAAAGTTTCCATACCACATGGAACTGTCCAGAACCTCAAGGATGAACTTTGAAACCTCTGGTTTCTTTCACTCAGTATGGGAGCAGTACACACATTTTCTGTCTTTCTCTATCTTTCTCTCTCTCTCTCCTTTCTCTTTCTTTCTCTCCCCCTATCTCTCCCTCCCTCACTCTCGCTCCCTCGCTCCCGCTCTCTCGCTCTCTTTAATTTTATTGGAGTATAGTTGACTTACAGTGTTGTATTAATTTCAGGTGTATAGCAAAGTGAATCAGCCATACATAAAAATATATCCATTCTTTTTTCCATATAAGTTATTACAAACAATTGAGTAGATTTCCTTGTGCTATACGTAGGTTCTTGTTAATTGCCTAGTTTATACAATAGTGTGTATGTTATTTCCACACTTCCAATTCTTCCCTCCCTGCAGCGGTTTCACCTATGGTAACCATAAGATTGGTTTTGAAATCTGTGAGTTTATCTGTTTTTTGATAAGTTCTTTTTTATCATTTTTTGTTATATTCCACATGTGAGTGATATGATATTTGTCCTTCTCTTACTTCACTCAGTATGATAATCTCTAGGTCCATCCATGATGCTTCAAATCGCATTATTTCATTCTTTTTTTAAGGCTGAATAATATTCTATTGCTTATATGTACCACATAGTCTTCATCAGTTCTTCTGATGATGGACATTTAGGTTACTCCCATGTTCTGGCTTTCGTAAATCGTGCTGCAGTGAACATTGGGGAGCCTGTATCTTTTCAAGCTCATAATGGCCCTCCTTCTTAAGATAGAGAAGGAGGTGATGACACCAGAGAGACAGGAATCGTGGAATGCTGTTTTGTCTGAAGTCATGAAATTTGAGTGGAAAAAAAAAATCACCTGAGCCTGTATAAATGGGTGCGTTCGATGAACCACTGCCTGGATACCTCAGGTGAAAACTCCATTTTTCAAATGGGAGTTGAGGATCCTGTGGGGAGTGTGGGATGACCTGGAAAGCCACCGACTCCTTCACAAGGAACCACGCTGTTGCAAAGAAATGACTTAAGGGATGTTTCCAAAGTGTATGCAGTGGGCCGTTATCCTGTTCGTGCTTCATAAAAGCATGGGTCAGCGTATGCAGGGAAAGATCAAAGCTGCGGTCTCTTTGGGGCTAGTTTTCACAAGATGTCAGCACGGCACTCTCTCCGTGGAAGGAAATGGCTGAATTTAGTTGAGAAATTCCTCATCTGTTCCTCAGATAAAAGTAGGACGAAAGAATTCTGATAAGGACTGCGATGAGCATCAGTCAGTGTCGGAAGAAAGTGTCTGGACAATAGCAATTAAATGGAGAGAAATGTGATTTTGTATTGATTTTGGTATTAAATGACCTGGGGAAGTGTTGCTTGAGTGTCTCCAGCAACTCTGATGGCTTAATTTGGGGTGCAAGCCTCCTGTTGGAAGTGTCTGGAAGGAATGTTAACTGGGAAATTGGTATTTACCTTATGCTGGTACAGGGATTAAAAACATAGGTTCTTAGGCTTGACTGCTTGGATTCAAACCTGACTCTAGCCTTCTTTTCGCTACTGCTTCTCACTGTCAGTGGTAAGTGCCAGCTAGCATTGCTCTGTTTTTGAGCATTTTTTTTTTTTTTTTTTTGCCGCCGGTGGGGTGTCATTTCCCTTTTAGCTGACCATTTATAGGTTACTAGGAGTTTGTCTAAATTGTCCTGGCTGTGCTTTTAACAGAAATGTTTTGCTTTGAGTTCCTCTTACTGTTTTCTGAGCCTTAAGCTGAATTTAAAATCTCTTGCTGCCCCCCCCCACACACTAAAGAGTTGAAAATCTGAATCCCCACAAGTTGTACTTCATTGCTTATAACACAATGCTGTTTTAGAACTAGCTGTCATGTTCCTGGCCCGGCAGTCTATTACAGGAAATGGTGCAGATATTGGGGGTTTCTCAGTAGAAAGTGACAGAGTTTTCTGGCTCCTTGAGGAGGAAAAGGAGCCAAATGGAAAATATGCCCATATTCCTTTTTCTTGGCTTAGTTCATTCTAAAGGACCAGGCTCAGTGCTGAGCACCTGGGAGCCTCCAAGAGCTAAGCCCGCGGTGCTTGTTTACACAGAACTGTCACAAGGAAGACCGTCATGAACCCTTCATAGACGTCAGGAGGTGGTGGGGAGTTCCCATTGTGGTGCCTCGGAAACGAACCTGTGTAGAAACCAAGAGGTTGTGGGTTCGATCCCTGGCCTCACTCAGTGGATTAAGGATCTGGTATTGCTGTGAGCTGTGGTGTAGGTCTCAGATGTGGCTTGGATCCTCTGTGGCTGTGGTGTAGGCCGGCAGCTGTAGCTCCAGTTTGATCGCTAGCCTTCCGGGAACCTCCATGTACCACGGATGCAGCCCTAAAAAAAAGAAAAAAAAGGGAAGAAAAAAGGAGGTGGTACAAGGCAGAGCATGAAGTGCTTAATGGCTACAAAATGATTTTCCACTCCCTGCCCTCCCCGCATCGACCCATTGGCACCATGCGTTCCCCGGTGAGAGCTTTCCCTCTGCCCCTCTTTTTTGTTCATTATTCATTTAAACTCATGTATACTTAGCGTGTTGTGAGCTTTACCAATTTTACTTTTAAGTTTTTTTTAAAATTATGGTTGATTTACAATGTTCTGTCAATGTCTGCTGTATAGACCAATGTTTGTTTATTGTTTGCTATTTTTGGGCTGCACCTGTGGCATATAGAAGTTCGCAGGCTAGGAGTCGAATTGGAGCTGCAGGTGCCGGTCTACACCACAAGTCACAGCAACACAGGATCTGAACCGGGTCTGCAACTTACACCACAGCTCACGGCTCACTGAAACGATGGATCCTTAACCTACTGAGTGAGGCCAGGGACCGAACCTGCATCCTCATAGGTACTAGTTGGGTTTGTTTCCATTGAGTCATGACAGGAACCCCCAATGTATTTTTTTTCTAATTTGTTTTATTTAAGTATAGTTGATTTACAATATTGTGCCAGTGGTTTTTAACTTGTGCCATTTTGATGCACCAAATTGTACCTGATGTGAATAGCGGTTTTTGTGTCACTGAGATGTGCCCCCATCCTTTCTGGAATGCTTCCTTACCTTCCGGCATAACTCCGTTCTCCAGTCCCGGCATCGGCCATTTCAATGCAGAGCCTTGGTCAGAGGGAGAGGAGAAAAGAACTCCGCCTTTTCTTCTTAGATGTTAAAGCCACTTGAAACAAAGATATCCTCTGATTCAAACCAGTCATCAGTATCTTAAGTACCCAAAGTACCACATTTCTAAAGCATGGAGTTAAAGGATGAAAGTTTTGAGGCTGTGGTGTTGTAAGCAGATAGAGAATGAAAAAAATCTAACAGTGGAATTGGGTGAAAGGTGAAAAACAATGTAAAAAAAGTCTTAGCCCTGGAGTTCCCTTCATGGCTCAGCGGTTAATCCGACTAAGAACCATGAGGTTGCGGGTTCGATCCCTGGCCTCGCTCAGTGGGTTAAGGATCCGGTGTTGCCGTGAGCTGTGGTGTAGGTTGCAGACGTGGCCTGGATCCCATGTTGCTGTGGCTGTGGCAAAGGCCGGCAGCTACAGCTCCTGTTAGACCCCTAGCCTGGGAACCTCCATATGCCGCGGGTGTGG
>PVHT020000021.1:2541466-2552402 GCA_004024745.2 Catagonus wagneri
CGTGAGCTGTAGTGTAGGTTGCAGACGTGGCTCGGATCCTGCGTTGCTGTGGCTGCGGTGCAGGCCAGTGGCCACACTCCAATTAGACCCCTAGCCTGGGAACCTCCACATGCTGCAGGTGTGGCCATAAAATGACAAAAGGCAAAAAAAAAAAAAGTGTCCTTGTAAGAACTCCCACGGGTGGGGCTGCAGGGAGAGAGCTGGCGGGATGGAGAAGGCAGAGAGGGGTTTTCAGTGAGTCAGTATAGCAAAGCTCTTATGTTAGTAAATGTTTCAATCTCTTTTATCCAGAGGTTGAAATTCCTACAGAAAGGGGACTTTTGGGGGAAGGATTGTTAGCAATGAAATGTAAAGAACTGAATTGTAAGAACTGGGAAAGCAAGCCCCAGGGCATTTCCAGAGCCCTTCTCTCATTGACTCTATTCCCTTCCCAGCTCTGGGACTCTCTGGGCCTTTCTTGTTCCTCTTATGAGCTTTTAAGCCCTGGTGAGGCCGTGCTCCTGGATCAATCAGTTTAGTCTGGGAGGCACAGCACAGACATGGCTTCATCTGAGAGCAGACGGCCTGGGGCCCGGCTCCCTGCAAGATCAGCGGCCTTGTTGTGAACAGTGTCAAAGGAGTTGGAAGCACACCGGAGCAAGTCCCAGGGCCCTAAAGGTAGAAGGCAGGCAGGGACCTCTTCTCAGCCCCAACTTTGGTTACAGCGTTGGCTCTCCGCCAGTGGGTAAATTAATGGCTTATCATGTTGGTCAGGGTTCTGGGTTGCAGGCCATTTAAGCAGAGGAATAATTTATTGGAGAGGAAGCAGGAAGCTCACAGAATTGGTGGGAATTGGAGTTGGAGAGCAGGCTAAGCGAAAGGGCAGGATCCGAGGGAGTCTGGACACTGAGAACGGACCAGATTGCCAAGCTCACAGCCAGGGACTTGTCACCCTGAGAGTGGCTAAGGCCATGCTGGATGCTTTTCTCTACATGAGCGCTGCAAATCGTCTGTGACTGTCTCCTGCAACTTTGTGTCACTCTGCAAAACTGTCTGTTTGCTGGGAAAGGCAGCATGGCATCATGGTGAGAGCATGCTCTCTGGAGCCAACCTTTGTTTAAAATCTACGCAAGAGATAGCGACCATTGTGCTGCCATCCAATTGCCTGGGCTCAGGCCACTTGCCTGCTGTTCCAAGGTCACTGATAGAACTAACATGTAGCTCCCGGAGGGCACGCAGACAGGACAGTCAACAGTGTGAAATCTCTGCTGGTGTCCCTTCTTAGAGAGCAGGGACCTGTGGTCACAAGTTAGAATCATGAAGCCAAGAGTGTATTAAGGCTCTGGAAATGAGTATTTTCTTTCTTCTTACCTTTCTTCCTTCTCTCCCTACTTCCTTCCCTCCCTCCCTTCCTCTTTTCCTTTCTTTGCTTTTCTGTTTCCTTCCTTCCTTCCTTCCTTCCTTCCTTGCTTCCTTCCTTCCTTCCTTCCTTCTGTAGGACATTCCCTTTGAACCTCAGGGTCCCACCTGTAAAGTTAAAGATTTGGATCAGGTGACCTCTGAGGTCTTTGCAGTTCTGTCATCAGGTAATTTATACCAGTGGTTCTCAAAAGTGTGTTCTCAGGATCAGCAGCATCAGCACCTCTGGGAACTTGCTGGAAATGGGAAATTTTCAGTTCCCATCATGGCTTTCTGAGTCAGAAATTCTGGAGTGGGGTGGGCAATCCATAGGTTAACAAACCTTTCAGGTGATCTTGATAGACACTCAGGTTGGGGAACCTGTCTTCTAGCATTGGCCTGGAGCTCAGGACTGGCCATCCTCTGACTGCCACCCTAAGCTCTAAGGCAGACATCTTTATCTTTCAGCAGATATCCAGGAGACCCCTAGGACTGACCTGCTTAGGGGGTGCTCTGTTTCTTGAAGCGGTCTCTTCCTCATCAGCTTGATGAAAGGTCTTTGGAGCATGAGCTGGGTAATCTCAGTGGATTGCTTAGCCTTTATCCCCAGGTGTCAGGTTGGCGGGCAAAGAGGAAAAGACGGCACACAAGTCCATACATCTTACCTTGGTGAGAGTCCTTAAAAAAGCAACTGTGTGTGCATTTTGTGTGGACCCTTGCCCTTTGATGTATGACTCCGAAAGTTGTGCTCCTATAAATTTCAATGGTTTTATAGCCAATAACCATTAAGTAGTTATCTTTCTATTAATGGACCAAGTGGTGTGGAGGAAGCGTATTTTAGCATGAGCCGCTATATTTCAATCTGATCTTGGAAAGTTCACCCTCTATGGAACGTTGGTTGGTATTTCCACCTGAAGGGTAATATTTTTGGTTGTCAAGTTTTAGTTTTTTTCTAAGTGATACATTCTCATATTTTGTTCTTTTTTTTAATGCATGAGAGGGAAAGAGAACGTTTATCCTTAATTATTTTGTTAGAAAGTTGTCAGTGACCCACAGATGGACTAACAATGCCACTGCTCTCTTGAACCTGCCACAAATAACACCTTCATTTTGATTAACTCACCCGAGAATGTTTGTTTCTGTTGCTCAGCTACTATGAAGTATAAATTAATTGTACTACTAAAAGGAATCAAATACCTGAAGGTGATAAACCGTTTGTAGAATCATCATCTAATGTACCTAGTGGTCTAAATCCTAGTCGTCAAAGTCAATGCCATTCAAAATGCAGTTGTGGACCCCAGGCCAGTGTGCCTATAAGACAGCTACAGAAATTGGGGGTGAGTGTCTAGAGACTTTTTTTTATTTTTTGGCCACACCCACAGCACATGGAGGTTCCTTGGTGAGAGGTGGAATCTGAGCCTCAGCTCTGCCACAGCTGTGAACCTTGACCTTAGCAGCAGCCTGAGCCACTGTAGAGACAATGCCAGATCCTGCACCAGAGTGGGAAATCCTGGAAATGTTTATAACAATTTAACATTGCTGTGGCATCAGAAGTTATTTTTATTTTATTTCATTGATGTAACAGCCTGGAACTGAGTGGGAAAAATTTAAAAACTGGTCCCTTACCACAGAATTTGAGAAACACAAGGGCAAACTTGTTATTATTTTATGGTTGGAGGCGAAAAGGAGAGACTGATTGGATGTCACAGGGCTCAGTGGTCAGGAGCTAAA
Organism: Catagonus wagneri; assembly: GCA_004024745.2. Classification (NCBI taxonomy): domain Eukaryota; kingdom Metazoa; phylum Chordata; class Mammalia; order Artiodactyla; family Tayassuidae; genus Catagonus; species Catagonus wagneri. The sequence continues at coordinate 2,544,575 of PVHT020000021.1, forward strand.
TGACAGTAAGCCACAGTGAGGAGGCAGGCTTTTAGTTGCCAGCCCATTCTTTAATTAAGTCGCTCTGAGTCTTCATGTTGAATTTCATTTCTAAGGCAACATTGAGTCTAAGAAGGGCCATTGATCTGGGAAGTTCCCGGGGTAGCTTAGCAGTAATGAACCCGACTAGTATCCATGAGGACTCGGGTTCCATCCCTGGCCACAGTCAGTGGGTTAAGGATCTGGTGTTGCTGTGAGCTATGGCATAGGTCAAAGATGCGGCTCAGATCTGGTGTTGCTGTGGCAGTGGCATAGGTCAGCACTGCAACCTGGGAACTTTTAATGCCATAGGTGTGAGCCTAAAAATACAAAAAAAAAAAAAAAAATAGACCATTGATTTGAAGACAGCTTTTCATTTACTACCACTGTAGAAAACATACACATCAATGCAAAGGCATCGTGACTTTTAAAGTCTTTGAAGTGTCAGTTGGTGCAGCAATAAATCTCAGAACAAGACAGAAGGTTTTTTTGTCTTTTTTTCCCTCTAATAGTACAAATTTAAAATAAAGCAAAACTGCCCCAGTTATTGACAAAGAATTCATTTTCATAAAGCTAATTTAGATGCTGGAAATAGATCGGAAAAGAAACCTCAGTTGTATTGCCATCACCCCACTGAGTTCAAGTAACCTTATTCTATGAAACTCTGAGAACAGTTGCTTCCTGGATTCATGGACTTGTGATACATAAAGAAGTTGAAGAAGATAAGAGCGTCTGGATGTTGTGAGAGTGCCAGTGTTGCTACTGTTTGCTCCAATGTCTTGAATAATTGTGGATGGGACACCTCCAAGCAATTGGTCGAGTCTAGGAACAGTTTCACATGAAACCTTGAACTCTATCATGGTGTTGCTCACCATTGAACCCACAGTACTGAGCAGAGAGCCTAGCTTAAACAGTGGTTGAACAAATATGTATGTTTCTCTCTCCATAGTGGTTTCTATGAAATACCAGTTGTGTAGTAGTATGAATTCTTTATAGGAGCTGGAGGTCACTTTTGTTTGGGTTGTTGTAGGAACATTCATGTACAGAAGACAGGCCTGAGTTAGCCTTGAAAAAAGGCAAGTTAGAACGTTCCAGAACTGATTTTTTACATGTCCAAGAACTTGGCTAATTACTCATTTTGAATATATATTTATACCTGGATTAGTGGTGTCACAAAAAGAAATTGAGTCTGGATCTTAGAAATGGAATGATATTTAGAAAATCTATTTTCTGTATTTCCATACTTTTCCTAATAATGGCACATAAGATTTTGATACGTAAACAGAACTGCTGATAAATTTGCTAACTGTTCTGCTCTACTGATTTATTTTGAAATAATTTGAAAAACAATTGTAATTCATCTTGGTCTTTCTGTAAGTTTATGTAGTAGTTCTGTCTGTAAAGTAATAGGTAGGCTTCATGATTTTGAGGGCTCATCTCACACTTATGAATTTCATATTCATAAATGAAATTTATGAATATGAAATACAGAAGCCCTAAGAGAATAAAAGTCATTACAACAACTTAAATCCTTGGAAGTTTAACATCTACTTTGATATGTTAGGAGCCACATCATAGCCTGAGCAAAGTTCTTGGGAAAATTACCCCTTTCTGTGCAGCTAGCAGAAATAATCATCTGATACTACACTAAATGGGGGTATTTAAAGTGGTAAGACATTATGTGCTTCACATTTAAAATGTTGCCTCTATTGATGTAAGTCTTAGTAATTGGTGTTAACATTTAAAATAGTGGTTTTCAGATATTGTAATTTTGAGTTTGTTTTTTAAAATTTGGGAAATGAAACAATTAAAAAAATTACCGAATGAGAATGTTAACAATATTTTAGTATATTCATCTAAAAAGCAATTAAAAAGAATTTCCTGGTGGCCTAGTGGTTAAGGATTCAACATTGTCACTGCTGTAGTGGGTTTGACCGCCAGCCTGGGAACTTATGCATGCCATGGCACGGCCAAAAAAAAAAAAAGCCAATTAAAAAAACTGCTGTTAGGAGTTCTTGTCGTGGTGCAGTGGAAATGAATCCGACTAGGAACCATGAGATTGCGGGTTCGATCCCTGGCCTCACTCCGTGGGTTAAGGATCCAGTGTTGCTGTGAGCTATGGTGTAGGTCACAGACAGAGCTTGGATCCCATATTGCTCTGGCTGTGGTGTAGGCTGGCAGCTACAGCTTCGATTAGACCCTAGCCTGGGAACCTCCATATGCCATGGATGTAGCCCTAAAAAGCAAACAAAAACAAAAACTAAATATTAGACACATTTAACAACTCCTTTTCTTGACATATCTCAAATGGAACACATTGAACCAAACTGAAGGGGCTTCTCCTTTCTCTGATTTGTGCATTTACACCTGCCTTTGTTATCTCAACACATGGTACCAAATGGTACCCCATCCACCCCCAGGTGCTCAAACCAGAATCAAGTTTTCTGTCCTTTTTTTTTTTTTTTTTTTGCTTTTTAGGGCTGTACTCGTGGTACATGCAGGTTCCCAGGCTAGAGGTCGAATCAGAGCTGTAGCCATTGGCCTACAACACAGCCATAGCAACACAGGATCCAAGCCACGTCTGCAACTTACACCACAGCTCACGGCAACGCCGGATCCTTAACCCACTGAGCGAGGCCAGGGATCAAACCTACATCCTCATGGATGCTAGTCAGATTTGTTTCTGCTGAGCCATGACTGGAACTCCAGAATCTAGTCTTTCTTGATCTTTCTACTATGCCTAACATGAGAAATGGAAAAATAATGATAATAAAACATTAACGTTTATACATCCAATCACCATTCTAGGCACTTAAAGGATCTCATTTGTTTCTCACCATGCTTAGAATTGCAGTTACGATGTTGTCTCCATTGTACGGATGAAGAAACTGAGACCCCAAAGCAAGGTTCACCAGCCAGGGTAGAGCCAGGGTTTGAATCCAGGCAGTCTGACTTCAGAGCCCTGGTTCTGAATCCTGGTCTTGCTTCTGTCTCCCAGAGCTGCCATCTCACCAAAATCTACTTCAAGAGGCCACATCTCTACTGTGTACCCTCCTTGCCATCCTATTTATCCCAGCTCCTGTCTGGATTACTTCACCATCTACTGCTCCCTGGCCTTGAGTCCATCTCCACGCTGCAGCCGGAGTGACCTTTTAAAAATGTAAATTGGGTGGTTGTCTTCCTGCTCAAAACCTTTTTCTGTCTTCCCATTGCATTTGGATGAAAATCTAAAATCTCTGCATGGCCTGTGAGACCGTCTGTCTGCCACCCCCCTCCCATTATTCACTGAGGTCACTCCCTTCTGGCTGTAGGGACTCTTGTTAGGGATCTTCAGGGGACCAGATGTTTCTTTTTTTAGGTGTCTGCACGTGCCAATCCTCTGCCACCAACATGTGTCCTTGTTGGTCTTCTAGCTAACTGCTACACATTTCAGAGTGATCTTACGAATCCCTTTCTCCTAGAAGCCTCCACTGACTCCTTGGTCTAAATTAAGTCCCCCCAGAATATTCTCCTATAGCCTATTCTACATTTTTTTAAAGTAGTAGCATCATCATTTCTCATATGGTGTTTATTCTCTATCTTCCCTACTAGACTAAATTTGCTAAGTGTAAAGACTGTTAGAACCAGTAAATACTCAATTTCTTCTATAGTACCTGGGTGTTTCAGGAACACTTGCTGAATGAACAAATATACTGCCATTTAGTATTGATGTTATTGCATAAAAGAAAGGATATTTTGACTTGAAATAGTGGAAAGGGCTTATTCTTAATACAGGATACTTTAAACTGAATAAAGATACATTTATCACTGTCTCGCTATTCAAATTAAACTTTCACTTTTGGATGAATGGAAACTTCATTACATACTGACACTGGACTGTGGGCTGATGTCCTGGAAACCATGATTTACTGTGTATATCTTATTAGTTTCCTAAATTTTCGTATTTTCTTATGCACAAAAGTGAACACTGAATATTAAATTTTTTTTTGCTTAAAAAGCAGCATATTTGTAACAGAAACTGCTAGCAGCTTTCCGAATATCTTCTTTCTTGCTTCTGTCATAATGTAACATCTTGGCACATGACACCGAGATAAAGATGGCACGTCTCAGCTTTCCTGCTGCTAGGGTTGGCCATTTAACTAAGTTTATAGTCCATGAGATATAAACTGTGGTCAGATAGGCAGTTTCTGAGTTGTGACCTTAAAAGGAAAGGAGCCTTCTTCTCTGCTGGAGAAGGATGCTGATGTGGTGCTAGGACTTAGAACAACCCTCTTTTCCCACAAGGTGGAAGTTGGGTATCGAGGACGAAAAACCCACAAGGTGGAAAAGGCCTATGTCGCTGATACCATGAAGGTGCCCTACTAGCCCTAAGCTAGAAATAGTGAGACCCTTTTTCAATAGCAGCTGAACTATTCTCACTAATAAAATATTACATGTTCTGTTTTGCACTCAGCTTTTTATCTCCCAATATATCTGGGAGTTCCCTCCCAATCATATGCAATTCTAAGACAGAAAAGCCAGAATGTAACATGTTTGTGTGTGGGGGGAGACCTAACATGATGCAGATGTTCCCCAGCTGGAGGGCAGTGCTATAATTGGGTCTCATTCTCCCAAAATATTAGAGATACATGACATACTTGGATTTTTTGCAGTTGACTTGTCAGGTATTTGATAAGGGTTTTTCTGTGAGCAAATAAACTTTCAAAGTTGCTTGTTTTACTTGATATTGAGTTTATTAAAGCTGAGAAATGTAAAAGCCTAGTTTTTCTAAGCCTTTAATGTTTGCCTCAGTTTTTAAACATCTGGTAATTTTGTGTATAAAAATTATCATGCCTTTCACTTAATTATTTGTTTAGTTTTTAATTTACTAAGTTAACTCTTTATTAATTCAGTGAAATCAATGATTACATTTTCCTCAACACTTAAAAACCTATTTACACATTTAAAAAACCCAAGTATCCTCAAATATATCAAACCTATGACAAAGCTGGCAAGAAAAAGCTAAGCATTTAAGGAACTCCAGTGATCTCACAAACCTAAAGTTTTAGATTAAATTAATATTATTTCTTTAAACAGTTAAATACTGTCTCTAAATGTAAATAAATAAGATGCTGTTCCTAAATGTAATCAAATCATATAATCATTTATACTACTCTCTCCTGTGAGTTTATCATTACTCTGTCATATTACTTAATATCAGATTAAATACTTTAAATAATAATGGCATCAAAAAACCTCGATGCTGCTCATGCTTATTTTTTCTTTTTTTGTCTTTTTAGGGCCTCACCCACGGCATTTGAAAGTTCTTAGGCCAGGAGCTGTAGCCACTGGCCTACACCACAGCCACAGCAACACCAGATCTTTAACCCACTGAGTAAGACCAGGGATCCAACCCAAGTTCTCATGGGTACTAGTCAGGTTCATAACCGCTGAGCCACAATGGGAACTCCCACCATGCCTAATTTAACCTAAGAGTATTATTAATATATGTATGATTTATGTCTTACTGTTTCATCTCTTATGGCTTGCAATGTTCAGCCCAGCAAAAAGAGAGGTTTACAATCTCAGCCTAAAAGTGAGGACAGTTTTATAAGTCCATACTTTTCCTTATAACCCAAAGCATAATTTATTCCTTTATTCCAATTTTTGCCATTTAAAAACCCTATTTTTTTCAGCTACTCCCGTGGCAGGTGGAGTTTTCCAGGCCAGAGATGGAACCTGTGCGGCAGCAGCAACCCAAGTTCCTGCAGCGGCAACACCAGATCCCTGGACTGCTTTGCCACAAGGGAACGCCTTAAAATCCCATTTTAATCACTTCATTTTAATTGATTGGATTCTGTATCCACTTCTGCTTGGAATGGCAGCTAGTTATTTCACTACTTAATTTGTGTAGAAGAGGTTCTATGCTTTACAAGCTTTCTAGCTGCTTGTGACCATCAATTCTGACTCTTTTACTGTCACTGAACTTTAAAAAAGGAAAACCTTAGCTCTCAGATTCAAGAGATGTGAGCTACGAGATTGTTTCCTAAAGCTTGACTATGTTGTGCTTTGGATAGCCTGTCTTTGAACATAACTTATTAGTCTAAAGTTCACACACTTCTTGCCTTTCAAAGGAAACATTAAACTGCTTAAGAATGAGTTAAAGGGAGTTCCTGTTGTGGCGCAGCAAAAAGGAATCCGACTAGGAAGCATGAGGTTGCGGGTTTGATCCCTGGCCTTGCTCAGTGGGTTAGGGATCCGGCGTTGCCGTGAGCTGTGGTGTAGGTTGCAGACGCAGCTTGGATCTGGCATTGCTGTGGCTGTGGCATAGGCCAGCGGCTACAGCTCCGATTAGACCCCTTGCCTGGGATCCGCGGCCTTAAAAAAGACAAAAAGACAAAAAAAAAAAAAATGGAATGAGTTCAGGAACAATATGAAATGGAGTGAGTTAAATATAAAGCCCTTGTTGCAAACCATAAGCCTACAGCAAAGTCCACCAGCTGTAAGCTTTCAGAGCCGGTGTTCAGGTTTAAATGCTTATTCTTTGTTCTAAAATGTCTAAAAGTTGACTGAATCACTCCCTTTAATATCTACTTTAATATCTATTTGTCACTGTGGAATTGCAGACAGGCGGCTCATGCGTGAGGAAGCTGCTGGAGCTTTCCCTGACCATTTTCAAATTACTGTTCATTTAGGGTAATGAAGTCTTTCTGTCTTGCCTAATAAGTTAATTTATGTCTGTCTTTGGGGATAGACAGGTGGAAAAAATGAGGAGGAGACTTTGGTTGATTTGACATAAGCTCACCAGGATAAGTTTAGACACTAAATGCATGGCCCCGATAAAGCCAGTTTCTTCTGTGTGTGTACGTGTGCATATACACACATCATCACCACGATAATTTGGCCTTAAAAGGCAATTTGAACTTGCCCTTAGGAGAATTAAAACGATTCTGCTTATAATGTAGTTACATTTTGGTGCAAACCAGAAAATGGCCAGAGAATTTACTGTCCAAAATAAGTATATTCATTTGTTCAGTTAAAGTGTTCATTTTGAGCATCTAAAATTTCTGTTTGAAGTCATCTTGCTCTTTAAGGAGAATCGTGTTGGCCAAACAGGGTTTTGTTTTGAATTATTATGATTCAAAAAGCGCAAAGAATATCTTAATTTATATTTTGATCTCTGGTAGATCTATAATTAGTAATATTATTTCTGATTTGTGTTTTTTCCCAGAATTCCAGATGTTCTTGTTTCATTTGATGTATCCTCTGTTTAATGGATTGTTTTTCCCTTTAATACTTTGAAACTTTGAACTATTTGAAAAAGCTGGATGTTGTCTCAAGCCTTGTGGATGAATTGCCAGAAACCTTTGGTCCGAGTCCCAGTATGGCTTCTGTTTTGCAGTGTGACCTTGGGCAGGTCATAAAGGCACGGAGGCTTCTTAGTGATAAAATGAAGAGCCTGGATTCAGCAGTCTCTAAATTTTTCCACCTCTGAGTTCGGTGGTAACTCTTCAGCTATAGTGGAAATCTGGTTTACCTTGATGATTCAGGGCAGAAACCGACTGTATGTGTGGAGGTGTGTGTTTAGCGCCTGCCTCCAGCATAACCGAGTAAATATTACCTGGTTGCTGTTTGCCTGGGTGACAAGTTCTTCATATTCCTTTGCTCTCTGACTGTTTGAATTTTCATGTAACATGAAACTCTACATGTGTAGTAATCTCAATGTATCAGAACAGTTTTGTCAGGAACAGAAATGAATTGAATTGGTAGTGTAGGAGTTCCTGCCCATCGTGGCTCAGTGGTTAATGAATCCAGCTAGGAACCGTGAGGT
>PVHT020000021.1:2552502-2720850 GCA_004024745.2 Catagonus wagneri
AAATGAATTGGTAATCTGAACAAAACTTCTGATTGTGGAAATGTCTGTTGACATAATAATGACTCCTAGGGGGTGAGTGAAATGGTTAAAAGAGAGGTACAAAGGTGTATGCTTCCAGATATAAAATAAGTCATGAGGATATAGTGTACAAAATAAATAAATTAATTAAAATGACCCCTGAACTAATCTTCTTTGTCATTAGCCAAAAATTTTCTAGCCTTCAATTTACTTATATGAACATTTAATGAAAAATATTGGCCATAAGCTTATATGTCAGATAAAATTCCAAGAGTTTTATATCTGCAGATTCATTTCATCCTTAAAACTTATTGAAGAATAAGTATACTTTTTCCATTTTACTGATGAGGAAACTGAGAGTAAAGAAGGATTAAAGGAGGAGTTTCCTCTGTGGCACAGTGGGTTAAGGATCCGGTGCTGTCTCTGAGGTGGTGAGGATTTCTTTTCTGGCTCAGTGAAGCTGGTTAAGGATATGGTGTTGCTGCAGCTGTGCCATAGCTTGTAGCTGTGACTTGGATTTGATCCCTGGCCCTGGAACTTCCATATGCCAGGGTGTGGCCGAAAAAAAAAAAAAAAAGAAAAAACGGAATGATTAAATGAGTTTCCTAAAGTCACTCACTACTAGATGTGAAGCTGAGATTTGATTGACTGGTTAGTTTGAGTCCATGGATTCCTAACTCTTCTTAGAGCTTTTCTTCTCTCCTGCCCCTGGTAAAGAATCACTGTAGGGCTTCCATGACTGGGTTGGGCAGCAGACGGGAGTCCGAGTGGAGACAGGAGTCTGGCATGTGCTTCTGGGTTTTCCATTACAGTGCAGGGGGGCCTATGGGCAAGTCATCTAGTCTCACTAGTGGTCTCGAATGGAACAGAATGTGAGTTGTAAATGTGAGCCATACATGTAATTTGAAATTTTTGAGTGGTTACTTTTTTTTTTTAAAGTGAAAAGAAACAGGCGAAATTAATTTTAAAAGCTATTTTGTATAAAATGCCAAAGTAGATCCATTCAACATGTACTCGATAAAATGTGTCAGATGTTATTTTCTTTTTATATTAAATCTTTGAAACTTGATGTATATTGTAGCACATCTCAGTTCAGATTATCCACATTTTAAATGTTCAGTGACCCCATGTGGCTAGTGACTGCCATACTGGACAGCACAGCTCTGAACCCTTGCCAGCACCTATAAAATGAAGCCTTGATGATGGAGGATCACCAAAACCTCTGAAATTCTAGGGCTCTATGATGAGAAGCACCTGTATTCCTTAAGGGGCTTATTGCCATGAGATAACTTGTTTCTACCCTGCCTAAGCAGCTTGCAGAATGCATTCTAGGATAAGAGTTTCACAGTGAAAAAATTCTTTAAGACTCACAAAGGCAATGTGGTGTCAACAAGGTGTGCATACCAAAGAAGGATTTTCAGAAAGTGACTGTGCTTTGGTCAGTAAAATAATCATCATCATGATCATCATGATCATCATCAGTTATTGTCCCACAAATATCTGGGAGCTTACTGTGGACCAGCTCCTGTTCCAGGCCTCTGGGATTGAGACAAGAACAGTTCAAAGCCTCTGCTCTGCTGGTGCTTACACTGTAGTGGGGGCACTACATAGATGTGTAGGATGTCTTTAGGTTAAGCAAGTAACATGAAGAAAAATAAAGCAGAGTTAGAGAGTGGAGGCCTGGGGGACCAGTGGTTCTAGTTTTGATAGCAAGACTTCTCTGAGGAGGTGACTCTTGAGGGGAGATTGGGTTGAGACATGGGGCAATTGGCATGAAGTCTTAGAAAACAGGAGACTGGGAAAGACAGAACCTTCTAGGCTGGGGAGACAGCCTGAGGAGGAAATGGGCTCAGTGAGTTTGAGGAAGCGCTAATGTCATTGAGTTGATCAAGAAAGGATGTAACAGGAAGCATGGAGTTTAGATTTCAATTTAATTGCTGTGGGAGGCTAAGGGAGAGCAGTGCAGAGCAGAGGGCATGGATTTGACCGTATTTTTGTTTTTAATTTTGTGTCTTTTTAGGGCTACACCCATGGCACATGAAAGTTCCCAGGCTAGGGGTCGAATCGGAGCTGAAGCCTTTCACCTATGCCACAGCCACAGCAATGAGGGACCTACACCACAGCTCCTGGCAACACCGGACCCTTAACCCACTGTGTGAGGCCAGGGATCGGACCCCCTTCCTTGTGAATACTAGTTGGGTTTGTTACTGCTGAGCCACAGTGGGAAATCCCTGATTGCCTTTTTAAAAATAAAACTCAGACTGCTGGACAGGGGGAGACTGTATGTGTTAAGAGTTTGAAGCAAGAGGACCAGCCAAGATGCCATGGAATCATCTAGGTGACCCGTCAAGGTGTCTTGACTAGCACGGGAATGATGCAAGTTGACTGAATCAGTTTCATTTCATGTATGTGCTTTGGATGTATTGATCTATGGCCTAGGAGTATCCAGTGACAGAACTGGGTGATCCCTGGGTTTGGGGCTTGAGCACCAGGGCCAGTGGCCATGTCATTTACCGAGATGGATGAGAGTAAGGGAGAGGTGCATTTGGCAGTAGCGAGGGGAATGGGGGATCCGTAGTTCTGGTTTTACACATTTTCAGACTGATGTCTGTGTGGATGTAGACATCAGGATTAAGAGGGAGGCTAGAGAGATTTATTCTCTTCATCTTAGAAATTTGAAGATAGGACCTTGCTGTGACAGAGAACTGGAAGTAGAGTTATTGTTTCACTGGGGTGCCGACTCTGATTGTTTTCCCCAGGATAAGGATATGCTTAGCTCTGGACGGTGATATAAGAGACAGGGCCAGTGGTCATGACTGAGATCAAGAAGTATTTTGCCTTTACTGCTGTAAGATTTGGTTCTGTGCTTGGGAAGGAGCTGTAACCAGCACTAGTAATCACATGGTGAGCATGTATGCTGGTACAAGGTGCTAAATATTGAAATACTCTTATCCCAACTGCTGAATAGCCATTAGCCTACATGCCCCCTCCTCTTAATGATGTCAACCTAGCCATCAGGGCCTCATCTTCAGAACAGACCACATCTCCCTCTACTTAGCAACTGATAAGCAATGCCTCACACAGTGATTAGCTTCCTTGGCTCCATTCCAGCCACTAGAGTGGAACAGCATCTGTTCTGAATGGTCAATGCCCGTGCTGCACCATAAGCATGGTTAAATATTTTGACCATAACTAGAGTACGCATAGTTCTACCCCTGCTTAGGCCATGACCAAGCCGTGTGAAGTTAGGAAGAGTCACCTTCACGGACCAGCACTTACAAATAATCCAGAATGTTGATGTCTTTGACCTCTTGCATGAATTATGTTTCCATTCTACACTACTGTTCTGCGAACACTGCACAGCATGTTTTATCGTGTTGTGCAGTGTCTGGGTTGATAAATCCTGACATGCTGGACTTAATGTCCTAGCATAAATACTGCAGATGGATACTGCCCGTCTTACTCTGTGGCCAACCACAAGATTTCAGGCAGACTCTGTTCCTTTATTTCACAGTTGTACCATAAACCAAACTTATCTTGGCTCCAAGACCAAGATAAAAAAATATCTGCATTACTACAATGAAACAAGAACAGAGCTTGCTCTCTCCTTTGACTCCACATTATTATTATTATTTTTTTGCTTGTTAGGATCACACCCGTGGCATATGGAGGTTCCCAGGCTAGGGGTCAAATAGAAGCTGTGGCTGCTGGCCTATGCCACAGCCACAGCCATGCAGGATCTGAGCCACCTCTGTGACCTACATCACAGCTCACGGCAATGCCGCATCCTTAACCCACTGAGTGAGGCCAGGGATTGAACCTGCAACCTCATGGTTCCTAGTCGGATTTGTTTCTACTGCACCACGATGGGAACTCCATGACTCCACATTATCTTTTGTACTCTGAGCTCTCTCTGACATAACATGAAAACATGAGCAAAAAAACTGATGATTCTGTTGTACTTGGAGGGCTTGTGTGCAGAATGAATCCGTATATATGATACAATTCTTCACTCATAATTTAAATACACACATATTTGCACACACACACACACACACACACATATATATATAAAATGGCGTGTATATATAATATGCAATAATATGCATACTTTCACATACTTCATTTTCAGCCACTAGCATTGGTTGGGGGATGTGCTACATGAAGACTATGTGTGCTGGTAGGTTGGTGAAAAGACTTGGGAAGAGGGAGAGTGTGGATTTGGCTGCTTCTTGGTCATCCTGCTCAGATGAAGGGTCTGACATGGACTGATCGATAGCTGGATGAAGTGCATGCTAAGGGCTTGGTGAGGAAAGAGCCCAAAGTACTGTTTCCTGAGCACTGGGCTTGGGAAAGTTTTCCTGGAGGTAGGAGACCTGATCAGGGCCTTTCCAAATCGGTGGTACTTAACCAAAGAGAAAAAGAGAGAAGGCACTTGTAATAGTCTAGACCATAAATAAATGTTCCTCAAGATTATTTTCCCTTTAATGGCTTAAAAACCGTTTGCTCCTGACATCTCGATTAATTTGGGATAACTTTCTGAAAAGTGCTGGGAGAGTTTGTTCTGTAAAAGTTGATGGTTGCTTTGGAGACTGATGGACTCGAGCGGCCATCGAGTTTCTAACTGGGTCAAGATTGGATGATGGTGCTCTGGTCACATTTGTTTCAGCCACAGATCCATTTGCCTTTATTCCACAGGCAATAGAGAACTTTATCTGTGCCAAGAACTGTGGGTACAGAGAAGAGTACGACTGACAAATGCAAGTGGATTTTCAGTTAAATTAGAGTTTTACCTCCCTCCCCATCCCCACCCAGGTCTTTCCAAGTTTATAATCATTTAGGAGGCAAGCTGGCTTCCGTTACTTTAAATGCTTTTGGCATTTACAGTAAATTATGATTGTGAAAGTATTTGCAGTCTTCCACCCCTGACTCTTTCTTTGAGGACAAGACTCTGTTTTTACTAGGTCAGCCGGTAGCTCTCCCTGGGGAGAATCTGGGCAGTGGATGATGCCAAGAGAATGCTAAAGAAGCAAGGCAGGCCAAGTTGATGTATAAGACAGAACTGAAGTGGGGATAGGCAAGACAGGGAGAAAAGCCATGGGCTCTGTGGCAGGGGGCTTTTTTTGGAGGGAGCTTTCAGACCAGGAGAGTTTCAGAGAACGTTTTCTCTGTGGAAGCTACTTAGAGGAACAGTGATAAGGAGAGAACATTTTGAGAATACATTTTGAAAATTAACAAACTACCTGCCCTTTGGCGCTTTGTAAAGATTGAGAAAGAATTGGAAAGTTAAATAGGTGTTAGTTGCCTCACCGTGTTTATTGGAATGTGACACATTGTTAAAACTGAACTGCTTGGGGCCTCAGGATTTCTTGAGAAAATAAACTGGAAACACAAAGATAAGACTTGGGACCCAGATGCCCCAAGAACTGAGGACCCAGAGTAGTTTGGCTGACCCCTGTGTGACAGAGACAGAGAGATGGATGGATGTATATTTAGTTTTGGTCGTTGGAATGTGGGTGGATATGAAATATGCACCATTTCTGTTTATTAATTGGGACTTTAGGAGGGAATTTTTTTCTTTTTGTCTTTTTAGGGCCTCAGCCATGGCTTATGGAGGTTCCCAGGCCAGGGGTCAAATCAGAGCTGCAAGTGCCAGCCTACGCCACAGCCACAGCAACATGGGATCCGAGCCGTGTCTATGACCTACAACACGGCTCATGGCAAAGCCAGATCCTCAACCCACTGAGTAAGGCCAGGGATCAAACCTGTGTCCTCATGGATGCTAGTCAGATTTGTTTTTGCAGAGCCATGATGAGAACTCCAGGAGAGAATGTGTTTTAGGCCATTAAAAGAAATCTATTATAGGGGAGATTTATTTACAGTCTTCTCAGTCTTCTCTCTTTTTCTGCTTACGTGTCACCTGTTTGGCAGTAATAAATCTGACCCATAATAACCTCCCATTCATAGTCCTTTTTATTTCCTATAGTCATCTTTGAAGCCATTAGTTGGAGAGTGCATGGCTATAAGATAAACAGAGCTCTTGACCTCAGTTACCACTTAGAGGAAGGCCTCCCAACCATGAACACATGCATTAGACTTCTTTTTTTTTTTTTTTGGCTGCACCCATGGCATGTGGAAGTTCCTGGGCCAGGGTTTGAACCTGCACCACAGCAGTGACCAGAGCCACAGTAGTAACAACACCAGATCCTTAACTGCTAGGCCACCAGGGAACTCCACATAGGACTTTAAATTTATATAAAAAATAAATTTGATCGTGTCAAGTCACTGAGATTTTGAGGTTTTTGTTGTTGTTGTTGTTGTTATTGCAGCAGAGCCTAGCCTACTCTGACTAATACACTCTATTCGCAAGGAAAAAACATAACAGTAACCTCCCTGCTACTCTCATTGACTAACCACACTTGGGAGAAACAGTTGCTAGTTGTATTGAATATGCTCCTCTTATCTTCAATGTATTTTACAACAAGATCAAAACTCTTCATGATGCTGTTTTGGCAAGGAGAAGAGGAGGGAAAGTATTAGGAACAGGAGTTCCTATCGTGACTCAGCAGGTTAAACACTTGACTAGTATCTACAAGAATGGGGGTTCAATCTCTGGCCTTCCTCAATGAGTTAAAAGAACTGGGGTTGCTGCTTGCTTTCGTGTAGGTTGCAGACATGGCTCGGATCTGGTGTTGCTATGGTCTGGTGCAGGCCAATAGGTGTAGCTCTGACGTTGACCCCTAGCCTGGGAACTTCCATTTGCTGCAGGTGTAACCCTAAAAAAAAGAAAAAGTATTGGTAACAATTTTAGTGGCAAATCATCAGCACATACCAAATTACAGTGCAATTTTCCTCAAGTCAGTTCAGGTTCTACAAGTTTAGCTTATGAATGAGCAAGTCCTTGTCTTTCTTTTGCCCTGTGTCTTTGTATTTGTTTTCATTTTAGGTTTTGGTATTTGCTTTTTAGTTTTTTTTATTTATTACACATTTTCCCTGGTTTCAGACTCAAAGAACATGAGAGTCCTTAGAGAGGTAGGTCCAAGATACGGATAGTGCTGGGAGATGCCTACCCTCCCCGGTTGATAGGAATGATGTCTGGAACAGAGTCTTGGGGGGAAAACCTTTCCCATGGTTGTCTCATTCTGACTACTTGCTAGCTGTGGTCTCTGGTGAGGATCTTGTTTTTGTTCTTTGAATGAATATGTCCTTTTTCTTTCTTGTCAGAGGCAAATTGGTAGACTGTGGAAGAGCTCAGTTTTTGGTGTCTGTATTCTGTCACTTACTGTCTCTATGAGTAACTTAAATTTTTTAAGACTCTATGTACTTTCTTATAAAATTGTAAGTATATCTTTAGCATAGCTAGTTTTAGCATAGCTTCTGGTTTTTTATGTCCATTAAATAATAATTCTTTTTAAATTTTATTTATTTATTTATTTGTTTGTTTGTTTATTTATTTATTGGCCATGGTGAGCAGCAGCTTGATGTGGGATCTCAGTTCCCAGTCTATGGAATGAACTCGGGTTGCAGTGGTAAAACCACCGAGTCCTAACCACTAGACCATCAGGGAACTCCCAAGTAATTACACTTTTGTTGATACAATTATTATTGTTATTAGTGACAGTATTACCTGTTGTTTCCGCTTTAGTTTTTGTTTGTTTTTTTGGCCACCCCTGTGGCACATGGAGGTTCCCCCAGCCAAGAGTCAAATCTGAGCCAGAGCTGCGAGCTATACCACAGCTGCAGCAATGCTGGATCCTTAAAATCCCTACGGGGCCAGGGATTGAACCAGTGCCTCCCCAGAGACAGACTCAATCATTAACTCACTGTGCCACACTAGGCATTCCTTTAGTGTTTTCTTATATTGACTTTTTTTTTTTTTGCTTTTTTAGGGTCACACCCATGGCATATGGAGGTTCCCAGGATAGGGGTTGAATTGGAGCTACAGCTGCTGGCCTATGCCACAGCCACAACAACGCCAGATCTGAGCCATGTCTGTGACCTACACCACAGCTCATGACAACGCCAGATCATTAACCCACTGAGTCAGGCCAGGAATTGAACCCTCAACGTCATGGTTACTTGTCGGATTTGTTAACCGCCATGCTATGACAGGACCTCCATGTTGATGTTTTTTAAATTGTGGCATTGATCATGGGTCTTCGTACTTTGCATTTTGGGGGCATCTGAATTTTATTTCATTTTTTTAAGGCAATAATATCTTTATTGCATTCTTTTTTTTATAACAATGAATTTTATTTCAATTATAGGTGTACAAAGATCATCACAAGTCAATGTGATAGATTTTGTGTCCCAAACCCACAGTGCATCCCCCCACCCCCTAGATTGTCTTATTTGAAAAACCAAGGTTTTCCAAAATCTGTGAGTCATTGTCTGTTCTTCAAAGAAGGTCACTGTGTCTCTTTAGTTTCTACATGTAAGCGGTAACATTGGGTATTGCTGTCTAATTGTCTGACTGGTTTCACTGCGCATGATAATTTCTAGGTCCATCCATGTTGCTGTAAATGTTATTTCTTTCCTTTTAATGGCTGAGTAATATTCCATTGTGGGGGGCACCTGAATTTTAGAAACTTCCAGATTATGAGAGCATTTTGAGTAGATTTGTATCCATAATGGCAGCTAAATGTAGAAGTCCAAAGGATAAATGCTGTTTGGATTACTCAAAATAGCAGTCTTTTTCCATTTATAACTTCAGCAGCATGATGTGGTGAGTGCAAAAAGGACAAATTACTTAAATCCACTAATAGCAGAAAAATGAGTTTTCATTTTCATCACTTTGCCTTTGTTTCCTTCTTCTTTTCCTCTGGTGATCACATATGTAAGGAAAGGGTTGGAAAGAGGGCAATAGAGAAAGAGGACAATTTAAGACCAGGGAGAGTCATTATCTGAAATCTGGGTTTTCTACCTCCCCAACCACTGCTGGGAGGGAATTCCTCAAGGATGTCTCATGTTTCTGCAGGTCTGGTAAGCAAAGTACTAACTGCCCTTTCGTAGGACTTTGTTTTCAAGGATGTTGGTAGAGGTAGTGTCTTTCTCTGGATTAAAGAGAAGGTTTGCTTACTGCCCACTGTAAAAGATTCGTGTTCCCTAAGCCCAGAGTTCCTCTCCTGTAATGAAACCACAGAGCTTTCAGGCATCCATCTGGACCTGTCCACATAGTGCACTTGGGACTTTGGGGCAAGAGAATAGATACAAATAAGATGATGCTCATGCTTCTTTCAGTGCTATTTGTGGGATTTTTTGGTCTTGTTTTGTTTTTTGCTTTTTAGGGCTGCACCTGCAGCATATGGAGGTTCCCAGGCTAGGGGTCCAATCGGAGCTATAGCCACCAGCCTACACCACAGCCAGAGGAACGCCAGATCTGAGCCATGTCTGTGACTTACACCACAGTTCATGGCAATGCCGGATCGTTAACCACTGAACAAGGCCAGGGATCAAACCTGCAACCTCATGGTTCCTAGTCAGATTCGTTAACTGCTGAGCCACAACGGGAACTCCTCGGTGCTATCTGTAATAAAGTCCTCCCTCAGCAAACCTAACAAAGATAAAGGAAGGGAAAAAGCTTAAGGAGCAAAACCAGAATCCCTTTTAATACAAATGAGAGGGAAAAATGGGTGGCCTTCAGATGTTAATTCTCCCTGCTTGTTATAAGCAAGATCCCAATCTTCGTACATCTCACAAATATTTCCAGTAGATAGTTATTCTTTTTCTCTGCTCTAGTCTATAATATTATAACAGAATTACATATCAGAAGTAGTTTATTTGGTTGCCTGCCCTTGATCAAACTTTATAGATATTGGCACAAATGAATAAATGGCTCATTTAGCTTTAAGTTGCTGAATATAGAGGAACATGCAATAGGCTGAATGACTGTGTGCCTTCCCCTAAATTCATATGTTGAACCTCTTAATCCCCACTGAGATTACATTTGGAGATGGTCCTCTGGGAGATGAATTAGGGCTAGAAGAGGTTATGAGAGTGGGGCCCTGGCCCAGTGAGATTAGTGCCCTTATAAAGAGACACCAGAGATGATCACATCTTAAATCAACTATACTTCAATAAAACTTGAAAAAATATGAGAAAAAGAATGCGTATATAAATAAAACTGGTCACTTTACTGTATGGCAGAAATTGACAGAACATTGTAAATCAACTACAATAAAAAAATTAAAAAAAAAATAGAGGAGAGAGAGAGAGAGACCGAGAGAGAATACGCTTATTCTCTCTCGGTCTCTCTATTGTGTGAGGACACAGTGGGAAGGCAGTTATTTGAAAGCCGGAAAATGAGCTCTTGCCAAGAACTAAATTGACCAGCACCTTGATCTTTGACTTCCTGGCCTCTATAACTATGAGAAGTAAATTTCACCCAGTCCGTGGCATTTTGCTATAGCACCCAGAATTAACTAATATAAAATAGGAACCAGGCATTCAAGCGACTTTAAACAAAAAGTTTGTGAGGGTCTTTGGAGTTGGTCTCCCTGGGAAACCTTCTTCAGGTTTTCACAGCCATTCTTTGCACCATGTTCAAGTGTGCGAGGCTCATATTCTCCCTGTTCATTGGTTTGTGGTGGTTTCTGTTTTCCGAACTCATCAGCAGTCACTTGCTATTCTGATTTCTTTTTTTTTTTTTTGTCTTTTTGCTATTCTGATTTCTTACTCGTGCCTTCCCAGCATGTCAGTTGTCTAGATGAGCCTGTGATTAACTTGAAATTCTCTTATTCTACATCTGTGGGAATCTGTCCTTTTATTATCATAGAATGTTGACGCTTGAAATAATCTCACATCATTCCATGTAAATCCATTATGTTCCAGATAAAGAAAGGAAATTGTTTTAGCTTGATCTGCTATAACAAAACACCCTAGGCTGGGTGACTTAAATAACAGACATTATTTCATATAGTTCTGGAAGCTGGGAAGTCCAAGATCATGGTGCCAGCATGGTTGAGTTCTGGTGAGAACCCTCTTCCTGGCTAGCAGACGGCTGCCATCTTTCTGTATCCTTACCTGACAGAGAGAGGAAGTTCTGTTGTCTCTACTTAGAAAAGGGCACTGATCCCTTCATGGGGACTTCACCTTCATGACCACATCCGAACCTAATTACCTTTCAAAGGCCCACCTCCTAAAACGGTTACATTGGGGGTTAGAGATTCAACATACCAGTTTAGGGGAGAATTTCAAAACAGAAGGCCTAGGAAAGTTGAAGCTGTTGAGCCATACAGCATTTTTCCTTTCACAACATCTACTCAGAACATGACTTCCCCATGAGCTCTAATTCAGCCCTTTATAGCCCATTTGATGGCAGCATTTACTCAGCAATTCTTTTGAGCTTTGCTAAGACACAGTGGGTATGCTAGTAAGCAGGGGACACAGCATCTGAAAAAAACAGATCTGGGTTTTGATACTCATTTACTTATTTTCATGGTAATGGCCATCCACCTCCTGAAAAGAAGGGGGCTATGCATATTAATGAAGAAAGAATTCAAGAGGTTGAGATTCTGGTTTTGTATAATCACAGGATAATTTTCATTAACTGGTTCCAAAAATAACAACCAACTTAATGGGTTTAGAGGGAGAATTGACTTTAAGGAGATTTGTATGTATTTGTAATAGGAAGATTTAGTAAGAGTGAGGTTTTTTTATTCTAGTAACAGGAAAATTACTTTTTCTTTTTTTGTTTCTGGTAGATAGTATTTTTTTTTCCTTTTGGGAAAACAATAGCTTTTAATTGCTGGTAATTTATCCAGATCAATTATATTGCCTTCTCCTGGGTCAAGGCCTTAAAAGGAGAGAACAGTTTCCTTCCTTTGGGAAAAATAATGAAGCTTAGAAAGTTTCTCTTTCATTTCACGGCTGCCCACCTAAGAATTGAGTTCATCTTGCTCTGGCAAACATTTCCTGAATTATTTCATTGTTTGAATGGCTCCCGCCCTACCCCCCCCACCCAACCCCATTAACAGAAAGGAAGATAGGTCCCAACAGGGTGTGTTAAACTTATCAAGACTTGCTCTTTGCCAGTGGATAGTCTTCTATCTAGTTTTGTTTTGGAATGGAAAAACGATGCTGCTTAAAAAGGGATCTTAGGATATGGAAGGAATTTCGAAGTCATATATTCAACTTGTTCATTTCAAGCCGAGGTTACTGGGACCAAGAGGAGAAACTTGCTAATTAGTAAAGAACCAGAACTAGAACCAAGAGTCCTTGGTTTCCATCTCAGTGGCTTCTGACTCATGATATCAGCTGTGTTTCATCTTCATCTGTGATAAGTGACAAAGAAACAAAGAGCAAATCTTGTGGCAACACTCACGCAGTGATTCTCCTTTGAGCCTTCTCTGGGATACAGAAATGTATAAGACGTGTTACCAGAAAACAGGGATCTCAGCTTCTTGAAATTTTCCACACTCATTCAGTAATTCTTTGTGCCAGACACAGTGTAGGTCTCAGGTCAAGCTGGCATTCACACAGCAGTCAGTGACCTTCATGTGCAGAGAGCCTTCTTGCTTAGACTCTTGTTGTAAAAGAAAGAAGAAAATTCTGACAGACTCTAGTCTGTGAAGTTCTCTCCTAGTCTAGCGGTGAATGATAGGGACTTTGTATGCCTTAAAATGCAGAGATCCAGTACCTGCAAGGAGAGATATGTGAGTGAGTTTTTGTTTGTTTGTTTTTGAGTGAGTAAACTACCTACCTGTTGGGTTAATCTTCCTCTGAATTCGCCCAAGTAGTTTCTCTGGGGTTTCCAGCCTCCTCTTCCGTCACCTTTTCTTTTTACGTTAGAGCCATGGAGTGAGCTTTCCCATGCCCATGCTGCTTGCCCAAACCTGCATGCAGGGCAGGCTCCATTGCTTTGCATTTGCAGCCTAGTGTAAATTTAAGTCCATCATCTTGTTTACCAGGGCTGCTTATTTTTTAAGCCTCATTTCCAGTTATCGAATTTGTGGATGGACAGCTTTTCTAATGGAAGGGGAGGGACCGAGGGCTCTTAAAGTCTGGAGTGATGGGGAGGTCACCTTTGATTAACATTTTATTCTCAGCACGTACTGGTTGAGGTCAGCAGTTCGATGTGCTCCCACCCAAGGACTGGTGATCTCTTCAGTCAACATAGCCAAGATGCAGAAAGGGCTCCTTCTTGTAGAAATATTGATTAATTTGTGGGCAGAAAAGGAACTCTGGTTGCTGACGTCACCATAGCCCAGTTAAATCCCTGGCCTCATGGCGTTGCTGTGGTGGTGGCATAGGCCAGCAGCTGCAGCTCTGATTCGACCCCTAGCCTGGGAACTTCCGTATGCCACACATGCAGCCCTGAAAAGCAGAAATGAAACAAAACAAAAACTAGTGTTGAGGTATTTAAGTAATGTTTACAGGGTTAAGTGCCAAGTTTAAGTGATGTGTAAACCCTGTGTCCAGGAAGACAACGGCAAAAGGCTTGCAAGTAGGATGTAAATTTTATCACAAGTGAACTATTTACCTGAAAAACGTAGTGGTAGATTCCTGTGAGATAGCACTAGGGTGGTAAGAAAAAGGGGAAACTCGAGGATCTATTTTCCCCTCAAACACTGGGAGGATCAGACTGTTGGGTGACACTAAAGTTAATGAGAAGGGTAAAAAGAATGATAAAATATAACTTACTAAGCATGATATAGCTTACTAAGTGCTTTACTCTATTTAGTTTGATCCTGATAACCCCATAGATAATTACTTATTATTTCCTTTTACCTTTGCACAAATTCAGACACATTTAGCCAGTTGTAGAACCATGACTTAATCCTCGACTTGGGGGCACTGAATTATGTGTTTTTGCTTCATGTCATTCTGCTTTCTTGGTAAAAACTGCACACTGCCAGGTGGTTAGTGATGAGGGAACCAGATGGGGTTTATCTTGTCTTGTTTTTGGACAGTAATTGTGGAAATGTGGGCTCAGGAGAGTGATCATCTGGTCCTGTTGCCCACGTGACCAGATCCACCTTCATGGCCGGATGTGTAAGGAATAGCATCAACCCTGAATTCTACTCTTCTCGGCTGACTTTGGACTTCTAATTAGAGCTTCACCAAAATGAGAGAAGCTCAATCTCAAACTTTGAAGTTCTGCCATGTTTATAGGATTTGGGGAACATCAATTTCCACCAGATATTTGCTTTCTTCTAAATACAAACCATGGGTCTGTCATCCTGAGACCTTGTCATGTTTGTGGTTTTGGATATAAGCAGAATAAAGCATCTCAACTTTTTTTTTTTTTTTTTTTTTACCAAGTGTCCTTAGCAGCAGTGTATGGTATATGAGGAACGCTGAGCACTTCGGCTTAAGCTCAACATAGCAGGAAATGTCTCTGATGTCTAGTATTTATAAAAATGAATGGGGATTTTCCAATAAGCTTTAAAACTTTTATTCCCATATTAAAATCACATTTCAGATTAATTACAATGAGAGATACTGACTTTGTAGACCTCTCCTCTGTGGCTTTGTGAACCCAGCCTACTACTGGCTGCCTTGTTTCTCTTCCCCATTTTAAGAAGCGCAGACCCAGGCTGCTACCTGAGTTCTTCCTATCTTCCCTGGCTGTAGGAACCTGGGATCATTTCTGAGAACACAGGTGGGTGTGGTTTGGGGTCTATATCCATCATCAACTCACAGTCATCAAACCAAATCATTTCATCCTCCACCCACTCCCCATTTTCCATACCCAAAAGCTGTCACAGTAGTATGCCACAAGGAGGGGCACTGCTTTGTAACAGTAGGAAGTGCTACCTAATTTTAATATAATTGTAATTGTTCATGGAAGACTATGAGTGGGCCCTTATAATACAGATCAATATGAGCTTGCTGACCATGAGCAGAGCTTTGCGGGTCAAACGTTAACAGCCACTGATTTATCAGGAGACTGGCGTGACTGGATGGTTACCCTACTTTAATGAGGGCAATAAAGAGTTGGCAGCAAGCAAATATAATCCAGGACACGCAGGGCGTTTATGAGTTGGGTGGCAGGTGAAATGGTGTTCAAGACTGGTTAGGTAGTTTGCGGGCCAGTGCACAATGAGTGTATAGGGTTCCTTGTGCAAAAATGATGAATTCCAAGATAGCAACAGCGGACCGTTAAACTAAGCCCAGGACCCTTCTAAGTGGGAAGCACTGAGCAAATCGCATAGCTCGCATGTCACATGTCTGGCCCTGATAGTTTCTTTTTCTTTTTCTTTTTTTTGCTTTTTAGGGCTGCACCCACGGCATATGGAGGTTCCCAGGCTAGGAGCAAATCGGAGCTACAGCTGCTGTCCTAGACCACAGCCATAGCCACGCCAGATTTGCTCCTAGCCTGGGAACCTCCATATGCCGCGGGTGTATACATCGTGTAATCACCACCCAGATCAAGATATACACTCCACTGCTCCCAAACTTCTGCTGTGTTACTTGCCAGTCAATTCCCATCTTCCACAGACAAACATAGCCTGAATCCTCTCATCATAGATAGTTTTGTTTATTCTTGCATGTCACTGAGTTGTAAAGATGCAACAGGGTCTTCTTGCTTTGTGCTCTTTTAACCAATGTCTGCTTTTAAGGTTCAGTCTGAATTGGTTGCATCAGTCATTTGGCTTTATATTTACGCTAAGAGATACTCTGCTTTTTGATTATAGCATTATTTCATTATCCACTTTTCTGATGATGAAGACGTGTATCTATGATGATCATGCATAAAGTCGGTATGAATGTTCCTGAACGAATATTGTCTGTAGGCTAGTCACTGCTTCTCCTAGGTACATGCACCTAAGAAGAGAATTGCTTGGTGAAAGGGTAGAAACTAACACTGTTTGCAATGCAGTTGTGTCATTTTCCATTCCCACCCTGCTCCCCCAACAGAGGCCATTTCCAGGCTCTCCGCATTCCCACACCTTCATTTTAGCCATTCTGATACCTGCGGTGCTTTCCCATTTTGGTTTCCAAAAGCTGATTGATTGATCGGATATCTTCTAAAGTGCCTCTTCAGATCTTCTGCTCATTAATAAACTATGCTGTCTGTCGTTTCCATTGTGATTTGTAAAAGTTCTTTATATGTTTTGGAGAAATTTCTTATCAGATATATGTATTGCGAGTAAAATAGACTCCTGGTCTATGGATTGCCTTTTCACTTTTAAAATAGTAGTTTATGATAAGCTTAGAGATTTAATAGTTTATAAAGTTCAGTTTATTCATTTCTTTCATCTATAGTGAATTCCTTCCGGTTATGTGTAAAATTTTCTATCTATGCCTTGGTTGAGAAAATATTTCCACTATTCGTGAAAAGCTTTGAAATTTCAATGAAACATCTCCAATTTAGTGTGTGGAGAGAAGCGTTTCTTAAATATTAACTTATTCTAAATGAATAGTCATTTGTTCTAGGACATTTTTGGGAAAAATCTTTCATTACCACGACAAGGCTTCTATTGGGTGTATACACAGCTGCCTTCTGCTGCTCAGCGCCTGTGCTGTCCTGTGTCCCTACGGTGGCCACAGGCTACTTTCATGATTACTAATCAGGAAGTTCTTCTTTTATTGCTTTGAGTAATTCCGCTTCATTTTCATCCTGTTTCCACTTTCTGCAGAGCCATCTACTTCTAGGAATGACTTTTCTTTCTACATAGAATAAAGCCCTGTTATTACAGGAGTATGTGCTGTCTTCTGCATTGAAAACATTGAGTATCCTAATTTCTAAAACACATCCTGTGTGGGGCCTGAGAATTTTTTTTTTTGTCTTTTTGTTATTTTAGGGCCACACCCATGGCATATGGAGTTTATAGGGGTTTAATCTGAGCTGTAGCTGCTGGCCGACACCAGAGCCACAGCAACGTGGGATCTGAGCCGCGTCTGCAACCTACACCACAGCTCACAGCAACGCCGGATCCTTAACCCACTGAGCAAGGCCAGGGATTGAACCCACAACCTCATGTTTCCTAGTTGGATTCATTAACCACTGAACCACGACGGGAACTCCTCGGGCCTGAGAATTTGATTCAACTAACGTTTATTCCGTCAGAATAAAATGAGGGTCTGTGTGTGAACACTGATGTCAGTGGCTGATTAATCTTGAGTAAAAAATAAGCTTCTTCTGGAGTACCTGTGGTGGCTCAGTGGGTGAACAAGATGACATAGTGTCTGTGAGGGTATGGGTTCGACCCCTGGCCTCGCTTAGTGGATTAAGGATCCTCCGTTGCCTTGAGCTGTGGTGTAGGTCTCAGATGTGGTTCAGATCCAGTGTTGCTGTGGCTGTGGTGTAAGCTGGCAGATGCAGCTCCAGTTTGAATCCTGGCCTGGGAACTTCCATATCTTCAGGTGTGGCCCTGAGGAAAGATAAATAGATAAATAAAAGGAAAGAAAATATTCTTTGACTTCTCTTCCTGTTGCTAAAGATCCCCAGATCTTGGTGTCATTCAAACTCTGTTTTTCACATTTTGGTTCCTTGTCTCGCTCTCTGGAATCCCGGAGTCCCCCAAGAGGAATGGTCTGAGTATGTTTTAGCAACTCTGGGTGTCACGTGATGAGCATTAGCATGTTTGCACATTTCAGGTTGGGAAGGAAAATTAAAGGAGAACCCTGCTACGTTCCTATGCACTCCAGACATTAGTCAAAGCAAAAATCAATAGCTCTCAAACTTACCTAAGGGGGAGAAAAGGTTTAAAAAGTCAGTTTTATTGACAAAAACTCTTGATGAGAATGCTTGAGCACTGATGTCGGGACAGAGACTTAACTGTTAATTTTACTGGTTTGAACTGAGGATGAAAGGGGACATACTATAGCTTTTCTTGCTTCTTGCCCTTTGTAAGGGAGATACAGAGTTGGGAAATCATAGTCAAATTGGGCCACCAATAATTTTTTTCCAACTAGAGTGCTTTGAAAAGCATCCTTCTGGAGACCCATTGTGGCTTGGGGGTAATGAACCTAACTAGTATCCATGAGGATGCCGGTTTGATCCATGGCCTCCTCGCTCAGTGGGTCTGGGATCCAACATTGCCATGAGCTGTGTTGCAGGTTGCAGAGGCAATACCTAAAACTGAGATACTTTATGATGCAAATGCATACTCTAGTTACAGAGTTTTGTTTTGTTTTGTTTTTGCCACACCCACATGGCTTATGGAAGTTCCCTGGCCAAGGATCAAATCTGGGACACAGCCGCGACCTACACCACAACTGCAGCAAAGCTAGATCCTTAACTCACTGCTCTGGGCCTGGGCTGGAACCCGTGCCTCAGCAGCCCGAGCTGCTGCAGAGGGAATGCCAGTTCCTTTACCTGTTGCACCACAGCAGGAACTGCTCTCTTTTCAGTTTCTTGTCCTGCTAGGTTTGGAATTTAAATTTGCTTCATTTCTGTCAGCAACCACCATGTCGAAAGGGTCACCTGTAATCTTAAACCTTGATGTTACTCAATATGAGAGGACCATAGAAGGAATGTCTCACTGGGAGAAATGCCTCAGATTGAAGGAGGCGCCTGTCAGCTTGTGGTCCACACACCTACCTGACTGTTACAGGAAACAGACTGCAGTAGACCAGGAAAGGCACCTCTGGGGTTGGCAAAGGCTGTCCTCAAGGCTAGATGTATCTAAACTATGAAACTAATGATGTTTGTCCCCGAAACTGGTGGTATTTGTCCCTTCTCTCCTATGTTTTCTGCATGGCAATCAAATGTTGTTTACCAGCAGCAATTAGACTATCTAGTGCCTCTGTGGGGCTTAGGAAGGGTTACTTCTCAGAGCAAATCCGATGGTCTGATTCAGCCCACTCACCACACGTTGTGCAGACTGTGAACTGCCCACAGTCCCTTACAAGGATGCTCAGTATCACAGCAGAGGGATCTAGCCTTTCTCCTCCTTGCTCCGAACTTATCTGTTGTGTGGTTTTTTCTTTCATGGCCTTTGTTTTTCTGCATGACCTAATTACTTAATGAATACATTCAAACCAAGATGTACAGCAGCAGCCGTTCCAGGCTTGCAGTTGTATTGCCAAGGCTGCTTTCATTGTCCAGAATACTTTTTCTGACTTGCCATCTGCTAAAAATCCTATTTATTTTCCAAGACAACTCTAATATCAGTTCCTCTGTGAAAAAAATCCTGACACTCTTTGTCTGGATGCTTGTGGTAGTTGCTGTGTTCATCTATTTTCATATTTCTTATATTGCTTAATAAGTATTTTCATATCAATCTCCCCTAATGGGAGATCCCCTTGAGATCAAAGGCAGTGTTACCCATTTTTATATCCCTGGCTCATGGTTGATTATTTAGATGTAAATAGGTGCTCAACAAATGAATGTGAATCATGGTGTTGAATGAACTGGTCAGTCAGACTTTGTACCCACCACAGTGCTTTTCACTTAAATAGCGGACTCCTGGAAACTAATCCTTCAAGCAGCTGATCAAAGCATAGACAGACAGCCCAAAGCACGGAGCCCTTTTGGCTCTTTGCCCAGAGCCCAGTTGGCATTTTGCATTCCAGCTGTGGTGGGATGAGGAATTAATAAGAACTCTATAAAGAGCAGTTTTACCCCTGTTCCTTGCTTTTTAGATTCCTTGGGTCTCAGAAGCAGTAGGAACCTCCAAATAGATGCCCCAAACCTTTTCAGTTTCCTGGATTTGAGGCAAATTTATAGCTTAAAATTTCTCATCAGTGTTTTTGAGCAGGAAGCACTGTCTGTGAGGTTACATACACTTGAATTGGGGAGCTAAATGTATAAAGTGATACAAAGGAGGTCAAGACCACCACAGTCTGTGGTCACTAAGGAAGTCTTCATGGCAGTGGATTTTGAGCTGGATTTTTTTTCTTTCTTTTAGAGCTTCATCTGTGGCATATGGAATTTCCCAGGCTAGGGGTCGAATTGGAGCTGTAGCTACTGGCCTATGCCATAGCCACAGCAATGTGGGATCCGAGCCGTGTCTGCAAGCTACACCACAGCTCAGGGCAGTGCTGGATACTTAGTCTACTGAGCGAGGCCAGGGAATCAAACCCATGTCCTCATGGATACTAGTCGGATTCATTTCCGCTGAGCCACAATGGGAAATCCTTGAACTGGATCTTGAATGACTAGGGTTTCAGTCTGTTCACTCAACTAAGAAATAGTTCATTCAACTAAGAAATCTGATGTGGTCCATTCTGTCCTGAGATATGAACATACAAAGATGGCTCAGTCAGGAGTATACTTATGTATACAAAACATTGATACATACAAAACTTCTGTATACTTATGTTCCAAAACATTGAGGTGGTTCAGCCCCTAAAAGTAATAACAGTTCTATACCCAACTTCAAGAGATACTGGCAGATTATCATAAGATGACTAAACGGGTTAAGTAATATACCAGCCAGGTTTCAGTAAAAACAAAAGAGGTTCCACATGTTCCAAAAAAGTTTTTTTGTTTTTTTTTTTTGGAGTTCCCATCGTGGCGCAGTGGTTAACAAATCCGACTATGAACCATGAGGTTGCAGGTTTGATCCCTGGCCTTGCTTAGTGGGTTAACGATCTGGTGTTGTCATGAGCTGTGGTGTAGGTTGCAGATGCGGCTCGGATCTGGCATTGCTGTGGCTGTGGTGAAGTCCGGAGACTGTTAGACCCCTAGCCTGGGAACCTCCATATGCTGTGGGTGTGGCCCTAAAAGCAAAAAAAAAAAAAAAAAAAGTTTTTTTTCATAATTGAGATTTTTATTGGTTTTATTGAGCATCAGTACACAGACATTTCACTTTGTATACAATTCTTAACATATGTACCAGAAACCTAAAAAAAAATCATATAGTTGTGATTCTTTTCTGAACAGTTATTCCAGTGATTTTCAACTTAAAATTTGGAGGCAGGAGTTCCCGTTGTGGCTCAGCGGGTTAAGAACCTGACATAGTGTCTGGGAGGATGCAGGTTCAATCGCTGGCCTCACTCAGTGGTTTAAGGACCCAGTATTCCCACACGCTGTGGCATAGGATTAGATCTGGCATTACTGTGGCTGTGGTGTGGGCTGGTAGCTGCTGCTCTGATTTGACCCCTAGCCTGGGAACTTCCATATGCCCTAAAAAGGAACAAACAAACAAAAAAAATTGGAGGCAAATTTTCCTTAATAGGTTATCAAGTACCAATCTCTTCAAATGTTGAAATGCTGTCATATAGGTGCCAAGAACCTACAATTTAATACCATCCACACTACATAATCAAATTTTCAGTTGTTCACAGCACATTAACACAGTTACTAGGAAAACTGGACTGCCACGATCAAAGAGGTTTCAGAGTGCACAAAATTCTAAGGAGAGCCAAGATCACAGAGTGGTGGTTTGCTTTAGGAAATCATTCTACCGAAAACAACATGGGAAGAAAAGTAATTTCAAGTGTTCAAGACGTTAAATGCCCAACTGACTCTAAATTGCCATTTCAGTATGCTTCTTTATTATAGGTTATGAAAGCTACGCCATCTAGGGAATGTTAGGCTGGCACCTAAGACAATCTAAGCGTCCCATATTCAGTATTCCACGATTTTCTGGTTGTACCAAAAAATAAACAACAGCAAATGATTTCTCTTCTTAAAAACAAAAAAGAATTTATACTTAAAAAACAGGGTGAGGTGGGATTCCCTCCTTCCTAAAAATGTTTTTCGAGCTACTAAAAAACTTGCATTTACGAAATAGTTGATAAAAATATTCCTCTGGATTGTACAAGAAGGGAGACAGAGACCACTGACAGGATCAGACGTGTGGTAATAATCAGACTTGGCTTCTTTCTCTCCTGCTTCATCAGAGGCTAGGCACTCCCCGTTTTTTTGTTTGTTTGTTTGTTTTTGTTGTTTGTTTTGAACTCTCGGCATATGGAAGTTCCCAGGCTAGAGTTCAAATCGGAGCTACAGCTGCTGGCCTACACCACGAGCTGCAGCAACGCCAGATCCTTAACCCACTGAGGGAGGCCAGGGGTCAAACCCATATCCTCATAGATACTAGTTGGGTTCTTAACCTGCTGAGCCACAACAGGAACTCCTCTCCTTGTTTTTATCTTTTAAAAATTTTAAATTTTTTAAAATTTATTTTTTGGTCACAACCATGGCATGGTTAAGTTCCCAGGCCAGGGACTGAATCTGCTCCACAGCAGCAACTCAAGCCACTGCAGTGACAACTTGGGATCCTTAACCTGCCGTGCCACAGGGGAACACCTATCCTCGATTTTAGTTTCTCTATTTTCTGCAGGTAAATCTCTAGTCTCTCAATTAGCCACTTGGCCTGTTTTCCTTTTGCTCCCGTCTTCATTTTGTATTCTTTTTATTTTTTGTCATTGGTGCCACAGTTGTGACATATTGAAGTTCCCAGGCTAGGGGTCAAATCTGAGCTGCAGCTGCTGGCCTACGCCACAACACCACCAGATCTGAGCCACGTCTGTGACCTACACCACAGTTCATGGCAAGGCTGGATCCAGGCCTCCCCTCTTCCCTTTCCCTTTGCATTTTTTTGTCTGAAGGTTTATCCTCTCCTGCCACTCTTTTTGGCTTTGTTGCCAGTTTCTCAGGAGCAGGTTGAGCTGACAGCCTCTCCCATCTCCCCTTGAGCCCCTCTGCAGTAAGCGGGGGGCAGTAAGCCCCCTCTGCAGTGCTGACCTTCCTCTTGGGCATTGTAGCACAAAGGCCACATCACTCCAAGAGCCATTACAAGATGGTTGCCTAGCCGTTGCCGCCCCCCAGAAAGTTTTTTTTTTTTTTTAATAATTAAAAAATTTGTTGGAGGAAGTTAGAAGGGAGAATTTTATCATACATCTCATCTTTCTGTATATGTGGAAAACATTCTACCAATAAGGGCCCTGAGGATGGAACACCAGGCAAGACCAATTTTTAAAAAACTTATTAAAGAAGGTGAGTCATAAAAATAACCTTCGATTAAGGCAGAGGAGGCTGTTCAGCATGATTGGGTATGATGCTGAGGGTTTTGTTTTTACAGCTCGGTTTCATCTTTAAAGTTATACTGTTGCCCATTCAAGGCCACTTAGAGCCATTTCTGCTAAATGTGTTCATCAATTCTGCACACAAGTTCAGGCTGTGGTATCAAAAGTGTTTTACGTGGTACCAACGCAACAACTTTCGAAGGAGCCTCCATGTAGGCAGGATGTCTGCTTTGTCAGGGAAGTTCGGATGGGTTGAATTAGGTCCTGGGCAAGGTTGGTTAAAATGCTGCCAAGCGCTCTTGAATCATCTTTTAACAAATCCATCCAGGACTGAAACTCAGGACTTGAAATAAGATAATGAAATGGCCAGACTTCCTTTTTCTCCCTTTTGGAATGTTTTGAAATTGTCTAGATCTCTTATACCTGTTCCTTCCCCTGAGGCCACCACCTGAATTGTATCCCATGGGCATTTCACGGCCTTTAATCACAGTGCATCACACAGTAGCCTCAGAAGCATGCGTGATGGGATGCTGGGGGGAGGAGGCATAGAAGAGAGCAAGAACCCTAGTTAAAAGGGAGCCTTTTGGATTTCTCAGTTAGATCTTTATTTCTAATTCTAAAATAAAAACAGTCAATAAGTACCAGTTGTGTAATACTGTGCAATAATACCATGTCTACTTGGCCAGAAACAGAGAAATTAATGTAAAACGCTATTGTCCTTCCACAGCTTTTAGCATCTGCTTAATGAACCATGGCTTTGTTTCAGTCATTAAGAAAACTGTATCTTGGAATTCCCGTGGTGGCTCAGCAGAAACAAATCTGACTAGTATCCATGAGGACGCAGGTTCGGTCCCTGGCATCGCTCAGTGGGTTAAGGATCCTACTTTGCTGTGGCTGTGGCGTAGTCCGGCAGCTACGCTCTGATTGGACCCCTAGCCTGGGAACCTCCTTTGCTGCAGGTGCAGCCCTAAGAAGACAAAAAAAGAAAGAAAATAGTATCTTGTTATTAATCTTGACATTTATATCTATACCCAATGCTATGAATGACATTCGTTTGGTGACACTGTCTGTAGGGGATTAGCTTGGGCAGAGCTGCCATTCAGAGAGAAGCACATCATCCTGCAGAGGGCCATGAAATGGTTTTGTGTTTTTCTGTTGAGAAGCACCTATGGTGCTGGACACTTTCATGCTGTGCGTTGAGTGATGTGTTCATGGGCCCTTGGCTGCAGGAGAGATAACAGCTCACTCCCTGAAGGTCTGACTGAGCTGCAATGTGCCCTTTCCATTCTCTCTGTCTTGGGAGATAAACAAAGCCCTGTGCTTGGGCAGCCTTCCAGAGGACTCATATCTTGTCTTTGTTAAAAAAAAAAAAAAAATCAGCTCAGTCCACGAAGAGGCGCTTGTCTTTTGAAAACATCCCTAAAAGCCTTGAGTGTTTCTTTGCTATCTTCCTCTTGTCAAAATGGTTGCCATTTGAATTTCGCCACAGTAAAATTCATTTCCTGTCTGCAGTGCCGTCCAGATTTACTTTATCACCCTCCCTTGCCTGTCAAGTGATAGCGTGGGTTAGTCGAGAGCGGCAGGAAGTGGAAAGGAAATGAGAGGCGCAGGGTTTTATGATCACCCCATCAGCATTCGCTTTGGGAACAAGGGTTCGGAAGGGAGGAGTGAGATGGGCTGGATAAAAGCGGGGGCTGTGAGGACGGATCACACTGGAGCCCCTCCTCGCTGCGCAATCTCACTGTGCGATCTCGGGCGCAGAGAAGTTAAATAGCCGCTGCTTTCATCTTCTGCAAAGAGTGAGCGTGTGTATATATGTGTGTGTGTTGCACTCAGTGCAGTGGGTTATGGAAAGCCTGAGCGAAACGGCAGTTATCATTCCTATGAGATAAGAGCTAAGAGGAATCACCGAAGGCATTTCTCACCCTGTCCCCCTGTGATAGCCCATTTGGGGTAGGGGAGGCATGTTCCCAGCTGTCATTCTTTCCTTCAGCTCCTTAAATCCTTGGTGAGCCAAGCCAAGGAATTAATTTAGACATTGATTTAACACGTTTGTCAAGCATCAGCTGTGTCCTGGTGAATCATGCCAAGTGGTGTGGGGAATGCGGATATAAAAACTGTGGCAGCAGCCGTGACCTGTCTAATGGGGGCACAAAACACAGCAAGCAGCTCTATCGTAGGGCATAAGTAATGCCAAGCGAAGGGTGTAGGGTGTTGTGGTTAGAATTAGTGAGAAATTTGTTGCAAAAGGTGGCATTTGAGCTGGGCATTGAAGAGCGGTGGAAACTCCAGGGAAGGGTATCTCAGGTAAGGGCTTAGTTTAATCCACCACACTTAAACACAAATGCTGCCACTTATGTTCCATTCCCAAGGGCCTGCTGTAGTCTTTATTTTTATAGCACCTTAGTATCTTCTGACTTTAAACAAAAGCAGACTTGCTTGCAGTGGACATGGGCCTGGTGAGCTCAGTCTGCTTTTCTCCCTCCCTCCACAGGGAAGAAACCGTCTCTGATTGGGAAACTTGAACGAACCTGGCCAGGCCAAGGTCAAGCCCGGTGTCTTCCATTCTAAGAAAGGGGTGTTAGTTACAAACTCAATTATAACTAAGGAAAGGGTTTCCCATGGCAGCTGACAAGTCCTTCAGTTCCTTTCACCTTTTATAGAAAGCAGCCCAAGTCTTAAATTTTCAAAGGGTGCATGGGACACTTTTTCAAGATGGAAAGACTAGAGAAGGATATTTGACCAAGACTGACTGATTAGCTCTAGACCATTGATGTCCACTCAGATCGGGTTCTTTTTTTTTTTAGGGCCACATCCGTAGCATATGGAGGGTCCCAGGCTAGGGGCTGAATTGGAGCTGCCAGCCTACACCACAGACATAACAATGCCAGATCCAAGCCGTGTCTGCCATCTACACCACAATGCCAGATCCTTAACCCACTGAGCAAGGCCAGGGATTGAACCTGTGTCCTCACGGATACTAGTCGGGTTCGTTAACCACTGAGCCACAACAGGAACTCCATCAGCTTAGGTTCTTTAGAACCCAGCAGTGTACTGATGGACACCTGAGACTCTGGATGTAAGACACATTTTGATTTGTTTTTAGTTATTATCCTATTTAGGGCCAGCTGGACACTAGCATGGTGGGATGGTCCGTGGAAATGCACCTCTTCCATCTATAACTCTGAGCCAAGGTAGAGCGGGCTGGGAGTGCTGATGAACCTCTAAAACTCTGACTCTGCCTTTTTCTGCAGGACAGGCCTGATGCCCACCTTGAACTAGACAAACTGGGTATTTGGAGAAACATGAGCCTAGATTCAAGAAATGGTTCTGTGCAGTCTCTAAACTCTGAGTTTTTACATTCTGACGTTTCTGAGAGTCCAGCATGTTGCTGCTGCATTATTCCCTCATCCCTGTAACTGTTTCCAGTTTATTTCGGCTGTGCAGGGATGACATCTCAACCCCGTCCCCCTACCCCCTTATAAGAAGACTCCAGCAAATGAGGGCTTGCTTGGGAATGGGCCTTTTAGATTCTGATGCTTTAAGCCAAAAGGAAGTAGTTCCATGAAGTCCTCTCTAAATGGTGAACACCTATACAACATAAGGTGGTTTCAGCATTATCAGACCTTCCCGTTTGCTTGCTAGGAATGAAGAGTTAAAAATTTTTTTGAAGTAAGCTTTTAAA
Organism: Catagonus wagneri; assembly: GCA_004024745.2. NCBI lineage: Eukaryota > Metazoa > Chordata > Mammalia > Artiodactyla > Tayassuidae > Catagonus > Catagonus wagneri. The sequence goes on from PVHT020000021.1 coordinate 2,579,069, forward strand.
ACTATTTACATATTTGACCTGAATTTGTTTCTTTTTTTTTTTGCCCTTTCTCTGCATTGCCAACATGTCGTTGAAAAATGCAGTTGACGAGGAGAATCTGTAAAAAGAGAGTGATTGTGATTCTTTGCAGGATGTGTTGTGACAGCCTTAATGGTACAGAGTGACATGTTACATCAGCTCAGACACACACACACACACACACACACTTTTAAATATTAGGGGATGGATTCACGTACTTACTCCCCTGCCTTTTGCAGGTCTTTGCATCATTTCAGCCTTCAGAAGTCAGGAGCTGTTAAGAAGGGCATTTTGTTTATACAAAGTACAGTTTCAGCTTCCACCTCTATAACTGGAGACAATGACACTGCCTTGACCTTATGTGTTCTGTGTGATTCTATAGGAATAATGTCTATGATAATACGCAGAACAAAATAAAGTGTTACCCAGATGCAGAATTATAACACATCTGCATTAAAGAGTTTAAGGATAATTTTCCTGCAAATAACTCTAGGACAAAATTTGAAACTGGGCTTTAGGCTTATATGTGTGACTCTCTTCTTCCTTAGTGGACCTACGTTCCCCCATCACCTCCTGCCATCACCCCCCGCCCCGCCCACCAGCTCCTTAATAATTTTTTCCTAGGGCGAACAATTGATGATTGAAACTTAGCCCATCCCAGAGAGAATAGTCTGTGTGCCTTGTGAGATGTGACTTTCCCATGATTAAATATCTGATTTTTGTTCAATTACAATTATTAATCAAATACCTGCTTATATCTGATGCTAAGCGAGGCATAGTCCTATTATGGGTTCTGTCTCTTGGAGCCTTGTACTTCAGGAAGGGCAAGGATGTAAAAATATAAAGTATTACAGTACCATATACTGTAGTGTTAATGTTACAGCAGTGACACATGCCTTCACAAATACAGCTTATGGGAGCTGAAAAAAGAGGAAGAAAAATTTCTAATACAGAGGAATTATGAAGGACTTAGGGTAAGTAAGACTTAGATTAGGAATTGCAGACTGGGAGTTCCCTTTGTGGCTCAGTGGTTAACGAATCCGACTAAGAACCATGAGGTTGCGGGTTCGATCCCTGGTGTTGCTCAGTGGGTTAAGGATCCGGCGTTGCCATGAGCTGTGGTGTAGGTTGCAGACGCGGCTCGGATCCCGCGTTGCTGTGGCTGTGGCGAAGGCCGGCAGCTACAAGTCCTGTTAGACCCCTAGCCTGGGAACCTCCATATGCTGCGGGCGCGGCTCTACATAAAGGCGAAAAGACCAAAAAAAAAAAAAAAAGGAATTGCAGACTGAAATGCCTTTCGAATACCAAGTCAAAAACCTAATGAGTAAATCAGGCTGGTGTAACACTATAGGGTGTGGTGGTGACTGGGGTACACTGGAGAAAGTTTGTTTCTCCTAAAGTGTTGGCCAATGCCAAGCCAATGGCCAAGCCAGTGATTGCCACTTGGCAATGTAAGCCCAAAGTGCTGATCTCTGTTTTATGAGAATCTAGAAATTCCCTCTTTTAGGTGAAATCTCCCAAATTTTGACAACTGATATAAACAAGCTAAGACCTCATGCATTCAAGGAAACATACACACACATACACTCATTTTTTTTTTTCCCAGGGTGGGTCTTTTTTAGACTACTTTTATTTTTTTATTTTTATTTAGTTTTTGGTCTTTTTAGGGCCACACCCACGGCATATGGATGTTCCTAGTCTATAGCTGCCAGCCTATGCCACAGCCACACCAGCCACACCAGATGCGAGCCTCATCTGTGATCTATACCACTGCTCACGGCAATGCCAGATCCTTGACCCAATGAGCGAGGCCAGGTATCAAACCTGCTTCCTCATGGATACTGGTCAGATTCATTTCCACTGAGCCACAACAGAAACTCCTAGACTACTTAAAAAGTTTTATTAAAGTATAGTTGATTTACAATGTTCTTATCATTTCTGCTGTACTGCAAAGTGATTCAGTTATAGATACACACATATCCACTCTTTTTCAAATTCTTTGCCCATGTAGGTTAACACAGAATATTGGGTAGGATTCCCTGGCTGTACAACAGGTCCCCATTGACCATCTCTTCTATATAAAAAAGGCACACATTTAGATGTTAGGGGGTGAACTGAAGCACCCCAGGCAGAGAGGGCAAAGTGTTGGATGTGAATAAGAAACTTAAATGGTTCATAGAAAGCTGGAATATTGAGTGCATGAAGGGCTCTGTGGGAAATCTACTTGGAAAGCTGGTCAGAGGACCTTGTATGTCAGATGGGGAGTTTAAACCTTATCCTCTCAGAATGGGAAGCTGATGAAGGTTTTTGAGTAAGGGAGAAGAATTGTCAGATAGTGGAATAATCTGATCCATTACAGAGGTGCATTAAGTCATAGAGCTAGGCACGGTGCAGGCATATTTTATATATGTGTGTATACACACACACACACACATACACACACACACATTTTCTAGAAATAATGCCATCTGACCCTAACAAACTAAGATAGAGGTAGATAATATTGTGTTCACCTAACACATGAGCAAACGGAGGCTTCCAGGAGTCTGCCAAGATTCAGCTGGGGGAGCTCAGGATGAACCTAGGAACATCAGATACTAAAGCCTGGGTAATTAGCCTCTCTGGTGTACCCAGAGGAACAGAGAGAGATAAAGACTGAGAGAGAGAGAAAAAAGAGGGAGGGAGAGATCTATTTCTTTTAATCTAGTAACTCTATTTTCCTGTCACTTCACTGGATAACCAAAGATCTGAGCACAGGATGGAGCAGTCAGAAAACAGTTCAAACAGAAAGGCTGAAATTGTTCGGAAGCACTTTGCCGTGAAATGTAGCGGTCTGGCTGTGGAAGAAGCGCGATCAGTACGGTTCTCCTTGGAAACCGTGGTGATGGTCCTGAAAGTGCAGTATTTCACCGCAGCATCTATCCTCCTGGAGGGCAAGGCCTGTCTCCTAGAGTGTGTTGACACTGCCATTCACTGCCTATCGCTCTGTAGGAGGGCCCTGAATTTACTGATTCCTGCTTGGTTGTTACCTTCCCTTTTCCTCTGAAAGAATGTAGAATCGCTCACCCCAAAGCCACGTCTGGCATGTGATTCGTGCTCCTGACCTGTGCAAGAGTGACGTCAAAAATCACTACACTCAAAAATATGCCTAAGGTGTACAGTGTGTTATTCTTACTTATTTGGATGCTAGGCTTTGTGGCTTTCTGATCAGCAAAGTAAATAAGATAAACTCTAAGATACACTTAAATTCTAGAATTTATTCTTTGAAAATAGGCTGATTTGGGGGATGTTTGTATTGATGAGTAACGGTATCTTTATTTTTTATCTTTTTAAATTTTTTTTTACACTGGCCACACCTGTGGCATATGGAAGGTCCCAGGCTAGGAGTCGAATTGAACTACAGCTGCATCCTGTGCTATAGCCATGGCAATGCTGGATCTGTGAACTATGCCACAGCTTGTGGCAACGCCAGATCCTTAACCCACTGAGCCACAACGGGAACTCCTAAACTTTATTTTTTTAATGTATGTGTCTCAGGAATTACCTTGCTTTTCCCCATGGGTGCATGGGGCTTTAAAAAGGCGAATTCCGTTGCTCTATGCTATGCTGCCTCTGCCCTACATTCTGACACAAAAACCAGCTCACATTTTCAGACAACTCCGTAGAACTGCAAGAGAATAGGACAGAACATATGAAATCAGGCTGTCACGGAAAATATGGGCCACCTGGTCACCACGCCATTTCTCTAGCAGAGAAGCAAAGAAGGAGGGACATTTCCATGGCACATAAAAAACATGAGGTTGTGCTCAGTACCTTTGTCTTCAGGTCACCTTGTTGTGATCTTGTGTGTGCTCTCTCAATAGTGTACATGTACCACTTTCCTCTGTGCACAGCTTGAGCACGGAAACTTGATTTTACAGGGAGCAAGTGCTTAGGAAGTAACTATCAAGGATTAGGGAAATGATAGAGAGTTTGGTTGAGTTTAAACATGACAGTGTACTGGTTTCCTTATTCTTTTCTTTTTTTTGCTTTTTAGGGCCGCAACCATTGCATATGGAAGTTCCCAGGCTAGAGGTCAAACCTGAACTACAGATGTTGGCCTACACCACAGCCACAGCAACTCGACATCAGAGCTGCATCTGCGACCTACACCACAGCTAACAGAAATGCTGGATCCTTAACCCACGGAGTGAGGCCAGGGACTGAACTCACATCTTCATGGATCCTAGTTGAGTTTGTTAACTGCTGAGCCACAAAGGGAACTCCTGTTTTCCTTATTCTTAAGCATTGGTTTTGTTCATCATTTTGGAGAAGGGGCATAATTATACTCTTACTCAGTGTTTCCCTGACTCTAAAAGACCTAAGTTGCAAAACATTATTTTGGGAAGTTAAGTTCTCGGTAGTGAAGGCAATAATTCTGATGGTCACACTTAAATAAAATCCTAAAGACTATGGCTTTGTGGGCAGTTTCAACCATCAGGGTTGCTTTAGGTCAGCTAGTTCGCCCTGTGTGTACCGACTGAAGGTTATAACCCAAGCGGAGAGGGAAAAGGCAATATCCAGCCACCCTCAAGGCTTTCTCCACCCTGGATGAGCAAACACCCACCTCCCTTTTAGACAAACACGTTTCTCTAAAGACAGACCTGACTCATGCTAATGGCTCTTGAGAATGAAATACAAGTGATGCCTAGACCCCAAGAACATACCTTGAACAAAGAGTGTTCTTTGCTCTCATGGGAACCCTGACTTGCTAATAAAAGCCTAGCTCACTCGGCTTTGTGTGAAAAAAATTTCTAGGTCAAAGTCAAATGAGTTGGCAATATTAACAGTTTGTTTAAGGCAGAGGCAGTCAAATAGCTCTGCTCTTGAACGACTCAGGGAAGTAAAGTGGCCTGGCCTGTCAGAAAGTTCAACTGTTCCCACAATTGACTGTTTGCTCACCAGGCCAATAAAGGCTTGAGGGTGGCGTATTCATGAAAACACATGTCATGTTTTGGTAAACTCACTCTAAAAGCTATGGAACTTATAGATTCCTGAGGGTACCCAAGGGTTCTGTGATTCCAAACTTGATTTTTTTCCCCAATATATTGCAGAGTCCTACGAAAATGGTAAAAAAAGGAAAACATCTTTAAAAAGTCTCCCATAATTTTCTTTTTTTGACTCTGCTGCCGTTTTGCCCCCTTTTTTTTTTCCCTGCTTTTTAGGGCTAGGGGCTGAATCAGAGCTATAGCTTCTGGCCTATGCCACCGACATAGTAACGGCGGATCTGAGCCTCATCTGCGACCTATGCCATAGCTCACAGCAGCACCAGATCCTTAACCTAGTGAGTGAGACCAGGGGATCAAACCCACGTCCTCATGGATATTAGTCAGGTTCGTTACTGCTGAGCCAAATCAGGAAATTCCATTTTGCTTTTCTTACTGTGGCTAACATGCAAGCCCCTACTGTGTTCCTGGACACTTTTAGGCAGTGGCTGTGACTGAAGCCAATTGGAAGAACTGATCATGACTCTTAACAGTTCAGAGCAACACTGAAAGTGCTCAGTACATATTTGTGGGATGAAGAAAGCTGTTAACTCTGTCTGGGGATAGCAGAGGACTTTCTGGGCCTGAGGGATCTCTGATGCAGATCCAGGCTTGACAGTAGGAGGGTGTCACCACATAAAAAAGGATGGTTACTAGCTATCATGCTGTATGTGCTTGGATTTTTATATTTAATACATTTTCCTGACTCTGTGCGGTCTTCTTGCTTCTCTGGCCTTCGATTAAATGCTTTAGTTAGACTTTCCATATTTTATTCTCATCCTTTTATTCTTTCAGCCCTCAGATACTCATTAAGTGTCTGTTTGTCTGGCTTCCTTGTTCCCGGGGAAAACACTGTGTCAGACATACAGTTCTTACGCATTTCCTTAGTCATTCTCCTGTCCCGACCAACATCACCAACTCCTGCTTTCTGCCGTTATGTTCTTCATTCATTCCAAATGCAATGCTGAAAAATAGGAAGCATCTTGCTGCTTGAGGGTCTGTGATTACAAGCAGGAAAGGAAATTCACTGAAGGACAGAAAGGTGTCTGGTAGATAGAATAGTGACTCGCAGATGGCTCACATCCTAATCCCTGAAACCTGACTTACTTTATTGGTCAAAAGCGACTTTCCAGCTGGATTAAGGGTCTTGAAATGGGGACAGTAGCCTGGATAATCCACAGGGGCCTTTTAGAGGGAGGCAGGAGGGTCGGAGCCTGAGAAGGCGTTGTGATGACAGAGCAGAGGTCAGAGTTTGCCATTGCCAGAAGGAGGCCGCGAGTCAAGGAATGTAGGAACCTCTAGAAGCTGGCAAAGGCAAGGTGTGAATTCTTCTCTAGAACCTCCAGGAAGAACACAGACTTGTCAACCGCTTGATTTTATTTAGGCCTTCTGACCCCTAGAATTGTGAGAGAATAAACTTGTGTAGGTATGTGTGTAAAACTAACATAACATAAAACTAACCATTTTAAGATGAACAGGTCAGTGGCATTTAGTTCATTTTCAAAGTGGTGCAACCATTAATTACTCTAGTTCTGAAACACGCTCATCACCCCTAAAGGAAACCTTGTACCTATTTAGCACATGCTTCTCAATCCTCTGTCCCCTCTCCCCCTGGTAACCACCAGTCTGTGTTCTGTCTCTATGATTACTCTGCTGTGGGTATTTCCTATAAATGGAATCCTGCAATATGTGACCTTATGTATCTTGCTGCTTTTGCTTACCGTGATGTTTCGGAAGTTCATCCACGTGGTAGCCCATCTCATCTGAATTTCTTTGTGTGGCTGAATAATACACCACTTTGTGGATATACCGCAGTTTGTCCATATGTTAATCCACTGATGGACACTAGGCTGTCTCGACCTTTTGGCTGTTGTGACTAGTGCTGTGGTGAACATGCTTCTACATGTTCTTACTTGAGTACCTGTTTTCAGCTCTTTTGGATATAAGCCTAGGAATGAAGTCGCTGGATTGTGTGGTAACTATGTTTAACTACTAACTGTCAAACTCTTTCTTTAGCCACTGGATCATTCTATACTCAGCAATCTACAAGGGTTCCAGTTTGTTCACTTCCTTTTCAATGATGATTATTTTCCTTTTTTACAATGATGGCTATCCTTGTGGGTATAAAGTGTGATATCACTGTGGTTTTGAGTTGCATATCCTAATAACTAATGATATTTAGCATCAATTTTCATGTGCTTGTTGACTCTTTGTATTTTTTTGACTTTTTTAGGGCTGTACCTGTGGCATATGGAGATTCTCAGGCTAGGGGTCAAATCAGAGCCGTTGCCAACCACCTATGCCACAGACACAGCAATGCCAGATTGGAGCTGCATCCATGACCTACGCCACATCTTGCGGCAATACCAGATGCTTAACCCACTGAGCAAGGCCAGGGATTGAACCTACATCCTCATGGATACAAGTTGGGTTCTTAACTTGCAGAGCCACAATTTAATTTGCTTGGAACCCCAACTATTTGTTTATCTTATTTGGAGAAATGTCTATTCAAATTATTTGCCCATTTTTAATTAGGTTTTTGTCCTTTTGTTGTTGGGAGACTCATAGAACTGAGGGAAAAGTTGAGTAAGTTGTGGAAAAGATGCTTTGGGTTTTCTGGTCTCAGGAATTAATGGACGGTCTGTTTGGTCTAATATCTTTCAATTCTATGTCCCTGATTTAAGAGGAGAGAGTAGCTGGTATAGTCTGAGGAATGTTCAAGCCTTAGATCGGAAGAAAACAGACTTCCTTTATTGCTAGTACCATGAAGACTGCATGTAAATGAAATAAAAGTTCCATTACTAGAGTAATAGCAAAAGGATGCTGGAGAGGTAAAAAAAAAAGGGACCCATACAGGCATACAAAGGAGGTAATACTGCAGAAAAACAAAAAAATCTAACATGATAGAGACTTAAAAACTCTGATAGTCTGAGAGATACATCTGGAATTATAAAATGGGGAAGACGTAGCAGAAGACAAGCACCAATAAAAAAACGTGGGAGGGGTTAGCCGATAGGCATCATAGACTCCATCATTAGAAGTGTACCATATGGGAAAAAGAAGGTGACAATCCTGTTCCATTCTGCACTGGTCATACCCTGCATCCATGGGTGAGGAGCACCATTTTGTGCTTGCTACGTTGAGAGTCATACAGGCAAAGTGGCGGACGTTCAGAGATGACAGGCCAGAAGACCGAAATCACACCATTGGAGTAATAGTCAGAGAAAGTGGCATGTTTTGCTGATTAAGGAACGATTTTGAGCAAGAGGATGATAAGTATACTCGAAGTGGGGAGGACAAGAGCAAGATCTCAGTAGTTTAGGAAAATGGAAGTCTCTTTCACACTCACTTCATAATCCCAACAGATCTGTGTTGGGTGAGAGCTGAGTTCAGCTTCTTGGATTACAGAGATTTACCTTTCTCCAGACCTTTGCCTCCTCATGCAGTTAAGGAAGAGGAGAAATGAGTGAGGAGCCTGTGTGTATGTGTGTTTGTGGACCACACCTGGCAGTTCTGCACATCACTGCTCCCATTCTGTGGGCTAAAGCTCATTCACATTGACACCTACTGCAAGGAATGTTGGGGAATGTAGTCTTGTGCAGAAAAGAAATGGTGACAGACACTTTCCCAAGGCCATGCATTGTGGACACACGACTCTGGGAAAGTGAGATTGAGTAATTATTGACCCTCTAGGAGGGAAAAAAGAAGGCAGCAAACAGGTATCCCTGCCTTTGTTCTTTTGTTCTCATTAGCTTGGCCTCTTCATCATCTTCTTCCTGTCACTTCTTTTTCTTTTCTGGTCCCTTTGCAGGTTTTAATTTTGTGTTGACTCTGAGTTCATGACTTCTGAACCTCACTCTTCCTTTCTTGCCTCCCTTTTGTTAATTATGATTAATTTTATTATTAATTATGATTAATTATTTATGACTACAGTTAAGGTCTTATACCACACACAATGGATAGAGCAAACTGATGGCTTATGGTCCAAATGTGCCTTGAAGTCAAGTTCAAGTGTGTGTGTATGTGTGTGTGTGTGTGTGTGTGTGCACGCCTGTTTAAACATTATGTCACATCCAGTAAAATTTCAAATGTACTTTTTCATTGAAATATTAGAAAATCTGGGAACTTTGGCTCTACAGGCCCATATGGGCAAAGAATAGCAAGACTAAAAGGCCTGCACTCTCCATGCTGCCACAGTCTCCACTAATCCCTATTACTTCTTAATGCTGAGATCTAGAGTCAGTTTCTGTTTATCATCACATTTGTACCCTCTTTATGAGTTTGTGATTCCCTTCCTGACTGTTTGGGGCCCTTGAGTTTTGGATCACTGGCTTTACTGCTGCTTTGTCTGAAACATCAGTTAGAGTGGAGGGTGGGGGGATCATAACACCAGAGACAAGTTAGGATGAGAGTAGGGCTTGACCAAGGGGCAGCATGTTGTTTATTCTCTGGTGCAGGGCGGGCCAGCAGGTAGTACAGAGCAGTGGTCTCTAAACCTTGAGTACATTGCATCAGTAAAATAATATTTGTGAATGTATCCCTCAAAGTAGGAATTATTACTTGAAAATTATATGTCTATTCTCCTGTTATTTGCAAATGTAATATACCAACAAGGTCATAATGAAAGAAGACTATAAGTCCATCTGCCAAATAATCTTTATTATAATTTTGGATTTCTGGGCCAACTTTTTGGTTGGCAGATGCAGATTCTTAATGGCATATTTAATTAGCAGTTTCTTGGCATTTAAGCCTCTTATACATTTTGTGAGGAATGGTTTAATCGAAACTAGATAATGCATTCCATAAATTCTGTGACATACGCATTTCAGCATATGGCCATGAGCTGAATGGGAATGAACAAGTTGGTTCACCTCTGTCAACCTCTTTGAATTGAAGATTTTTATTTCCATCCTTTTCTTAGAATTCCTTTCACTCATCTTGGTGGGAGGCCATCTGATAGATGAAGGTACCTGTGTTTGTTTAGATTTAAAAGTTTTAGATAAATTAGCATGAATAGAATTCTTTTTTTTTTTTTTGTCCTTTCATGGCCATACCCACAGCATATTGAAGTTCCCAGGCTAGGGGTTGAATAGGAGCTATACCTGGCAGCCTATGCCACAGCCACAGCAACTCCAACATGAATAGAATTCTAACACTTTCTACCTGTGGATCAGTGGAGCATCTTGTTTACTTGTCCCTGGATGACCCACTGCTTTGGGTCCACTAGTGGACCCAAAAGGAGTTCATTCAAATAGCACTGGCATCACCTGGGAGCAAGTTAGAAATACGAACTCTCAGACCATGCCCACAGAGCCACTCAGTCAGGATCTGCATTTTTTTTTTTCTTTTCATGGCCATACCTGCAGCATATGGAGGTTTTCAGGCTAGGAGTCAAATCACAGCTGCAGCTGCTGGCCTACACCATAGCCACAGCAATGCAGCATCCGAGCCATGTCTGTAACCTACACTGGATCCTTTAACCTACTGTGCGGGGCCAGGGATTGAACCGTATCCTCTTGAATACTAGTTGGGTTGGTTACTGCTCAGCCACAGTGGGAACTCCAAGTATCTGCATTTTTCAAGAGTTCCAGGAGATTTGTATGCACAGAAAAGTTTTAGAAAAGTTAATTAAGGGGACAGCCAAGGATTCGTGTGTGTGTGTGTGGTAGGGGGAAGGTGGAGGGCAGGAGGCAGTAGAGGAGATATTAGGATCACATCATAGCCTTATAGACACTAGGCACGATAATTAGGATGTTTAACATCTTCTCAGACCCACTCTCAGAAGCAAGTCAGTTGACTATATTTCTGAAGGCAATCTACAGATTCAATTCAATGCCTATCAATTCATTTCCTATCTAGTTCTGGCATTTTTGACAGAACTAGAACAAATTTTTTTTTAATTTGAATAGACATGTAAAAGGCCCCAAAGAGCCAAAACAATATTGGGAAAGAAAAATGGAACTGGAGGAAACAGGCTCCTCAACTTCAAACATTTCTACAAAGCTACAGTCATCAAAGCAGTATGAACTGGCATAAAAAAAATGGACATGTAGATCAACAGAATAGGAGAGAAAGCCCAGAAATAAACCCACATACCTATGATCACTAATCTATGGCAAAGGAGGCAAGAATATACAGTGGAGAAAAGACAGTCTCTTCAATAAGTGGTGCTGGGAAAACTGGACAGCTGCATGCAAAAGAATGAACTTAGAACATTTTCTAACACCATACACAAAAATAAACTCAAAATGGACTAAAGTCCTGAATGTTAGATCAGATGCTATAAGACTCTTAGAGGAAAACGTAGGCAGAACATCCTTTGACATAAACCACAGCAGTATCTTTTTGGATCCATCTTATAGAGTAATGGAAATAAAGGCAAAAATAAACAAATGGACCTAATGAAACTTAAAAGCTTTCACACAGCAGAGGAGGCCAATGACAAAATGAAAAGACAACCAATGAACTGGAAGAAAATGTTTGCCAATGATGAGATCAAAAAGGGATTAATGTCCAAACATACAAATAGCTCATTCATCTCAATATCAAAAAGACAACTCAAGCAAAAAAGGGGCAGAATACCAAAATAGTCATTTCTCTGAAGAAGATGTAAAGTTGGCCAACAGGCACATGAAAAGATGCTCAACGTCAGTAATTATTAGAGAAATGCAAATCAAAACTGTAGTGAGGTACCACCGTACACTGGTCAGAATGACCATCATCAAGAAAATCTATATGAGTTCCTGTCGTGGCTCAGTGGTTAACGAATCCGACTAGGAACCATGAGGTTGTGGGTTCGATCCTTGGCCTTGTTCAGTGGGTTAAGGATCCAGCCTTGCCGTGAGCTGTGGTGTAGGCTACAGACGCGGCTCGGATCCTGCGTTGCTGAGGCTGCAGCGTAGACCAGTGGCTACAGCTCCGATTAGACCCCTAGCCTGGGAACATCCATATGCCACAGGTGCGGCCCCAGATAAGGCAAAAAGAAAAAAAAATCTATAAATAACAAATTCTGGAGAAGGTATGGAGTAAAGAGAACTCTCCTACACTGTTGGTGGGAATGTAAATTGGTACAGCAACTACAGAGAAGAGTATGCAGGTTCCCTAAAAAACTAAAAATATAGTTACTATATGATCTATCCATTGGTTTCTGGGCATATCTGGAGAAAACTATAATTTGAAAATTTACATGCTCCCAAATATTCATAGCAGCATTATTTGCAATAGCCAAGACATGGAAGCACCTAAATGCCTATCGTCAGAGGACTGGATAAAGAAGATATAGTATACATACACACACACATATGCGCGCACACACACACACACACACACACACACACACACACACATTGGAATATTACTCAGCCATTAAAAAAGAATAAAATAATGCCATTTGCAGCAACATGGATGGACCTAGAGATTATCATACTAAGTGAAATAAGTCAGAAAAAGACAAATAGCATATGATATCACTTAAATGTGGAATCTAAAACAAATGAACTTATTTACAAAAGAGAAAGAAGAGATATAGAAAACAAGTTTAAGGTTACCAAAGGAGAAACTGAGGGGCAGGAAGAAACAGAGGAGAGATAAATTAGGAGTATGAGGTTATCAGATACATACTACCACGTATAATATAAACAATAAGAACCTACTGTATAGACCAGGTAGCTATATTCAGTGTCTTGTAATAACCTATAATGGAAAAGAATCTGAAAAAGAATATACGTATTATATATATGTATAACAGAATCACTTTGTACCTGAAACTCACACAGCATTGCAAATCAACTAAACTTCATTTAAAAAAAAAGTGGGTCAGTTGGGGCCACATAGAACTAATATGAAAAGAATTTTTACAGTCTTCCAGTCCTCAGTCAACATGAGGATTAAACAAAAACAATTATAATCCCAAACAAAAGTTTACTGGAATTGCGTGAACTTACAGAAAAAGCATTTGCTTTGGAATCTGAAGTCAGAGGAGTCCAGATTCCTCAAATAGGGTTTTTTTTTATTGCCAAAGCTGCTCCACATTTCCCAGATGCCTGCAATTTATCTCTCTTCCTAGCTTCAGGCTAATGACCTGAAACTGAGCTAGATAATGCTTTCTTATCTCCCTTGGTTTTCTTCCTTCCTGTCCCTCCAAACATGAACTCAGTCTTTAAGGCCTTGCCTCTTTTTCCTGAGCAGATTCACAAAGAGAGCTTTGCTGTCTCTTAGTTTTTGGGGAATTAGGCCAGTTGGAGTTGCAGTAAAGCTCTTGCTTATCCTAAGACACCTAGGCTTTGCACTCATGGATCTGTGGGGGTAATCTCTGAACATTCTTTAGTTTACGGTATGACCAGAACACGTTTCAGACACCAGTGCCGCAGAAATCAGTGGGGAACATGGCTGGCTAGAGGTGTGAAAACCCAGCCCTGCCAGCCAGACTGGGGCTTCCTTCCACACAACTCCTGGTTTTGAACACCTCCTGGAGACTTCTCGGTGCTCTGAGAATCCAAAGAGGATTCTCAAGACCAGGCCTCTGACCTTATAAAGCTCAAAATCTTGTAGCAAATAAAGATATGTGGACAGATATTTTAGCTGCCACAAACACCTTATGCAACAACCGAAATATATACGTGGTGTCAAGTGGTAAGAGTGAAGTGAATGATTCGATCTTGTGACAGCTGAATTGGTGGGGCAAAGAGGATTGTGTGTGTGAAGTTGAATAGTATTTGTAAGGCAGATTAGAGAGGAGAAAAAGAAATTCAGATAGGTAGAGCCATTTATGCAGAATGCATTGCGAATTGACATTGGGAGTTGGCCAACTGCCAGGCCAAGGGGATGAGGGTCTCAGGACACTGGATTTTATCCTGAGAGACAAGGTCTCTTAAACCTGAGTATATGTGCCTGGGATGCCAAGTGGCGGAGGAGGAGGAAATCATGAGCGGAGGAGGAGCAAAGATTGGTAGTGAGGAAGATGGGAATATTAGTGGGTGATCTGCTGGCCACAGTCAGAGACATATGCAGAGATGAGGGCCTGCTGAGACTCAAGTGCACATCTTGAGCATTCTGCATCAGCTTTGTGGCTTTCATGTGCAGAGTAGGATTAACTCAGTGTTGGAAGCTTTGGGTGCCTTGAGTGGAAAACACTGGGAGGTGAAATTAAAGTATTGGTGAAAGGGAGTTAAAATGATCGAACACATGATCCAAGCTGTGGAGAGAAGAAAATGAGATCAGGAGGGAAAAAAAATTGAGGAACAACAGGGGCTTCAATGAAGTCAAAGGATAGATGACCTTCAAGGAGCTGAGTTGATCTGAAGTTGTGGTCAGAGAGCAGGATGTAGAATTTAAGATTTCACAAGTGAAAGCTTCCAGTTGGGGTCCTAGGTTTTTCCTGCACCTCGTCCTCTCTGAATGAAGCTTGTCCCCCCTTAAATTTATTTAAGGCGGTAGAGGAAACCCATCAACAGATGAAACTGGGCAGTGGGAGATTATAACAAGCATACAGAGAGATGTCAGGTTATGGATGTTTCTTCTGGGGATTCGGGAACCCTGGCACCTAAGGATTTCGTGACTGGGCTAAACTGGGGAAATGAAGTTTCCTGTCACTTGAGATTCAACTTCAGTGACCTGCCTTCCTCATTAAGCCTTGATTTCCTAAAAGAGAGACTCTTACTGGGTTGATTTTTTTTTTTTTTTGATACCCAGACCAAAGTCTTGCACCACATCTCCTCTGCAACATCCCTTAGGTTTGGTCCATATGTAATTGTCAGCGACTAGGATCTGGGTCTAGGACCATCCTTTGTGGTAGAAATCACTTTATAGCAGTTAGTAAGTGAAGCCCCATTGAGTCATGTTATTCACAGCGACCTCTTGAAGTTGTACTATTATTTGCTTCACTTAACATGCAAGGAAGCTGAGGCATAAGGAGGTTAAATAGCTTGCCCATGTGTGCATAGCTTGGGAATGGCGGTTCCTGCATATCTGCCTGTGGCGTCTATGCCTTAAAAACTTCTCTGTGTGGCTGTATCTGGGAAGAAATGATTCCAAGAATGTTTCTTAAAAGGCGACCGCAGACTTTGTGGTTCCTCCCATAGCCTGCATGGCCTAGCAAATAACTAAGTTTTCTTGTGGTCCCCGTAGTGTGGGTCCTTCTCCCACACCTCCCTCCACTACATGAAGCCTATGAAAATTGCAGGTGGATCCACTTAGTTGGGGTAACATAATTTACCATTCAAGCTAGGACAGTCTGAGTGAATGCAGGCACTATTTATAGCTTTGCCACAGGCACAAACCAGGACTGTCCGGGGCAAAGCACCACATATGGTCACTCTAGTTACATGCTATATATTACCAGAGAATTAAAAGTAGCCATATGTGGACAGTTAATATTTCCAGTCTACCAGAGGAAGACAAAAATTCCAAATCCCAAATTTCAAAAGGCCTGGTTCATAATCATTGCTTAGTAGATTTTCAATATTTCTCAAAGAGGACTGTGGAAAACAGGAAAACCAGGAGCAAGGAAGAGGCAGAGCTAGAAAATGCCAGTGGGCCACTCCTAGCAATAACTTCTGTCCAAACACTTCACTGTTGAGCAAGTTAGTACTTGCTATTGACCTAAAGAGATTAGTCAGCAGGCCTAAAGAAAACATTAAATCTCATTTTTTTCATCTCTCTGGTAGACTGTCACGAAAATATCTGTATCTGGGGAAGAACTTGGTGTCCACTCAGCATTTTCTGCTGTAAAAAGAAACCTTAAATGACTAAAGGGGGAATAATAAGTCTTAGAAAAGCTCAAGACCAGGGTCTGCAGACGCAAGGATTTCCTTTGATTTTGGAAAGCTAACATCACTTGAGAGAACTGGAGAAACTTGATTCTCAGGAAATTGAAAGACTCTGCCCCAAGGTCACTGCGTGGTCTTGAAACAAGCAGCTGGTCTCTGGTTCCAAATCTTTGTTCTTCTCTGTTGTTGGGGTGGACAGGACTGGGGGCACCCTGCTTCCTAGAGCTTTGAGTCCCGGTAGCCTTGCGGTTTGTGGGGAAGAGTTGCAGTATGTGAGAGAGCTAATCGTTCATGTTGGCTCAGTCTTCACTCCTGAAGACAGTGGTCAGCTCCACCCACTCTGCTCCTTTGCACTCAGCGGTACCCAGCCCTGGAGTGAAGGCCCCTGATTTGTTCATGATGCCAGAGGGCCAGCCACATAGTCTGGTATCCCAACTTTATAGGAGTGGCAGAGGGTGAGACAAGTGATCACATCTAGTGATTCTGATGAAAGATAGCCCCTCCCATCTGTGCATCTCACTCCCAGTCTCCCAGACTGGATGCCCAAAGAATAGGTCAGAAGCAGTTACCTGGCAGTTGCCCCAGACATCATGACTTGTGTTACCTTATAGTCTGAGATAAGGGACGCAGCATTCTGAAAGCTCATGAAGATTTTTTTGGAGGATAAGAGTTTGGAAGGATTTATCATTTATGAAAATGATGGGTCTCTAGTTTTACTGTAGTGTTTTAGGTGCCTCTCTCACCCAGCTGGTGATAATGAACCATCTTTGTGTTTGAAAGCTATTTCTTTATAAGGACAAAATCTGTGCATAGATGAGGTGCTTGGGGATTTTAGCTAAACTACAATATGGGAAACATTAAATGAGAATAAGGTTTTAAGTGAGATCAGTGTTGGAAAAACAGTCATTACCGTTTAAACTGAGGATCTGAGTTTACTAGCATGAAACATTTTTTTTTCACTTTCAATTTCTAAAATTTTGTGAGTTTTAAGGCAGCCCAGGCTAAACTCTAACTTAAGATTGTAGTGGAGTTCCCGGGTGGCTTAGAAGTATAAGGATCCAGCATTGTTACTGCAATGGCATGGGTTTGATTACTGGCCCAGGAAATTCTGTATCCTGTGGATGCAGTAAAAAAAAAAAAAAAGAAAAAGAAAAGAAAAAAAAGACAAAAACTTGTTCTTTTCATGTTACACATGAATATTTTTCACCATTATGCTTCTTCCAACAGCTGAGTCATATTGGAGACACAATGTAGATCAAGGTCTAAACAGGTTTTTCAAGTGTTATAAAACTGTCATTGGCCCTAGACATAATACAGTTTTTTTTTTTTCTGGAATTATGTGAGAGATGGAAACCAAAGAGCCACTGATGCAGAAGAGTCACAAAGGTCCTCAGGTAAAAGTGAGGCAAGGAGTTCCAGTCGTGGCACAGCAGTTAACGAATCAGACTATGAACCATGCAGGTTCAATCCCTGGTATCGCTCAGTGGGTTAATGATCTGGCATTGCAGTGAGTTGTGGTGTAGGTCACAGACGTGGCTCGGATTTGGCGTGGCTGTGGCTGTGGCATAGGCCGGTGGCTACAGCTCCCGTTAGACCCCTAGCCCGGGAACCTCCATGTGCTGTGGGTGCGGCCCTAAAAAGCAAAAAAAAAAAAAAAGAAGAAGAAAAAAAGAAAAAAAAAAAGAAAAAGGAGTCAGGCAAGACTTCATCTTGTCAATAACCATTCATTTTTTCACTCCCTCACCTTGGTTTCCCATTTGTGTGTTCTGAAGATGAGTGCCTTCATGCTAAAGTGATAAGAATTCTTAATGGTGAGAGGGGAGTACTTATGACTTCTTTGTTTACTTCCATAAAAACATGACTCCTTAGATAATAAGTTTTGACATCATTACTATTATTGTTATTATTATTATTATTATTTTGCTTTTTAGGACTGCTGTGGCATAGGGAGGTTCCCAGGCTAGAAGTCTAATCAGAGCTCTACCTGCTGGCCTATGCCACAGCCACAGCAACGCCAGATCCTTAACCAACTGAGCAAGGCCAGGGATCAGACCCACGACCTCGTGGTTCCTAGTCGGATTCACTTCCACTGAGCCCCGACGGGAACTCCAAATTTTGACATTATTTGATGGGAGAAACAAGTGTACCGCAGAGCTGTGTACACAGCTGAGCCAGGCACTGGAGTACAGGGACCTCTCAGGAGCCTGAGGAAGTTAGGAGCTCACCCTCAAAGCAGCCCCCTGGAGCTCTGACAGTGTGACCAGCAATCCAAAGAACCTCTTTCAAAATCTTTTTCTGTCTTTCTGCTTCTGGGTTCTACAGAGCGCTCTTTGAAAGGGGCCAATAAATTGGCAGGTTCCCAAAGTGTTTAATTTATAGGTAGCGACTATCAGTGGTTGAAAGAGGCTATGTTAAAATGATTCTAATTGTGCTGATGAGAAACTAGCTGTCTCCTGAGAGCCCTTTTGGCAAAGAGGAGTCTTATCTGACTGATAGCCTTAGCCGGGGGAGGGCACTATTGGAAAACTGTTGGAATTGTATGTTTTTAAAAACCCCTTGACTTGAATCCATTAAAGGCTCGTGGCTACCAGACTTACTCATTAAATAGCTGAGTAGATGAAGGATAAGCTATGTTCAAGGTCTGAGAACTGTATTTTTTTATTACTATACTAAACAAACTGGCAAAGCTCTGAACTTTCATTTAGGGGAAAGTGGGATTGTTCTGAAATTCTTTCTTTGAAATGTATAGTAGAAACGTATACTCTTCTTTTCACCAAAGAGGTAAATTCAGGTTTCAAACTTACATAGCTTGGTAACAAGTAAATGGAGTTCTTGAGTGATTTTAAGTTATTTTCTCCCATTAACTGCTTTTTTCCCCAAGTTTGATTGATTTACAATGTTGTGTTAATTTCTGCTGTACAGCAAAGTGATTGTTACACACACACACACATATATATGTGTGTGTGTGTGTGTGTGTGTGTGTATATATAATTCTTTTTAAAAATATTCTTTTCTATTATGGTTTATCATAGGATATTGAATATCATTCCCTGTGCTATATAGTAGGACCTTGTTGTCCATTCCCTCTACGTGTAATAGCTTACATCTGCTAACCTCCACCTCCCACTCCATCCCTCTCCCAGCAGTCTTCCTCTTGGCATCTACAGGTCTGTTCTCCTGATCTGTGGGTATGTTTCTGTTTTGTAGATAGGTTCATTTGTGTCATATTTTACATTCTACATGTAGGTAATATCAGATCGTATTAGTGCTTATCTTTCTGAATTCACTTTAGTATGATAATCTCTAGTTTCATCTATGTTGCAAATGGCATTATTCCATTCTTTTTAATGGCAGAGTAGTATTCCATTTCATATCTGTACCACATCTTCTGTATCTATTTATCTTTGGATGAACATTTAGGTTGTGCCCATGTCTTGGCTATTGTGAATAGTGCTACTATGAATATAGCAGGTGCATGTATCTTTTTGAGTCATGATTTTGTCTGGATATATGCCAGGAGTGGGATTGCTGGATCATATGGTAACTCTATCCTTAGCTTTCTGAGGGGCTTCCTTACTGTTTTCCATAGTGTCTGTACTAACTTACTTTCCCACCAACAGTGTAGGAGGGTTCTCTTTTTTCCACACCATGTCTGACATTTGTTATTTGTAGACTTTATGATGGTGGCCATTCTGACTGGTGTGAGGTAGTACCTCATTGCAGTTTTGATTTGCAGTTCTCTAATAATTAGTGATATTGATCATTAACCCTTCAAATAGCCCGTGGATCATATTAGCAAGTGCCTTGGTTTCTAGCCTAAAGCACTTAGTTTCCAATTGTTTGTAGACGGCTAAAAACAGAACTACTCTGAAGGAAAATCGTGAATGATGTATTAGCTTTTGTGCATGCACATACTGCAGCCTTATGCAAAATGTTAGAATTTAGCAAAGAAGAGGCATATGTGTTTCCAAGCTGTTTCCTGATAAGGTACTGTTCAGATGTTTGGCATTTTCAGGTTAATGTATCAGGCTTATATTTTCATAATGTCATTTGCTCTGGAAAATGTTTTCTCTGTTTCAGAGAATAGTCAGCAGTTGGGGAAGTTTTAAAGTGTTCATTCAACCTTTTAGTTACTGATTTGTTATTGGGTGGAATCATGGAACATATAACATCTCTATAGAGATTTGAGGGAATGAACATAGGTTTTTAGATCATGGGAAATATAGGAAATTACTGACTAGACAATTGAGTTGTGGTAATGATATAAGAAATGTGGAGAGAAAGGTGGGACATTTTAACTTGTAGGCTGTATCTACTTCTTGGGGTTATAACCCCACATTAACTCATTTTTTGAAACAAAGCTACACAAATGAATCAACTAGAAATCTTCAGTGGTAGTATCATTAAATAGATGAATGTTACTTCATGAAAACAGGGCGTTTCTCAAACTGTTTCACTTCCATCTTCTTAAGCAGAAAAAAATTATAAACATTAATGTTTTCAAATTTTAGATGGGAAGTATCTTATACTTTAAAAAATTCTGATAATTTAAAAAATTGTAAAAATATTTGGGATATTATAGCCAAAAATAAAAATATGTGAATTTTCCAAGAGTATCAATCCTAATTATTTTGATCTTTGCTCTATCTGATCTCTGGACAAATAGCAAAGCATCCTTTTTCTTTCAAAATCTCTCTCCTTAGCAAGTCATAATATAGAACTGAAAATACACATAACAGCAGAAGAATTTTTACATCTCTCAAGTTAAAAAGCAAACAAACAAACATGCAGGTGTGGAAGATCTTATCACCTTTAAAATAAATGCTCATTGCCCCTACCAATTAAAAGTTCCTTGCGGTGACATTTCAGCACCACGGACAGCACAACCTGGACCTGTTTCCCCCTCCCCAATTTTAGTCAAGCCACCTGTGGTCTGACAGGGGGGTTAGGGATGACTGTGTTGCCATAAATTGTACTATACTTGGTGTTATACTAAAATTACCTGAAGAGCTTTAAATATCCCAATGCCCAACCCTAACCACCTTGACCAATTAAACCAGACTATCTGGGGTAAGTCCCAAGCATTAATTTAACTTATTAAAGTTTTCTAGCCTTAAAACCAATAGAAAATGGTAGTTTTTATGAGATGGGTGGCTTTCTTCTAAGACTGGGATTCTCAGACTTAATTGTCTCTTAGAATTGCCCAGGTGGCTTAAAAATAAAGTCACTAACTGGGCTTGTCTTTAGACCTTGTAACTCAAGTGGCCTGAGTTGGAGCACAGATGTCACGAGTCTTTTTTTTTTTTTTTTAATCTCCAAGTGATCCTAATTAACAAGGATTAATCAACAGTACAGTAAGACCTGGAATTATTTTCATGTGGAAAGTTTAAGAAACTTTGATATTTCAATAGAAGCCCCACATTCTAGAAGGAAACAATGTCTAGTTTTCATGGCATTGGATGTGAAATTGAGAAACTTGGATTCTAGCCAGATTTGAAGTCAAATGGTACCCCAGTAGCTACTTTCTTCACCCTGTCTTGACCAAAGCCCCAACCCTAAATTTTGAGTAAGAGCATGAAACGTGAAATCATAACCTTCTCCCAACTCATTCACAAGCATCATCTTCTATTTCTAGCTAAGACTGGTGATTTCAAACTCTCCTCTACAGAAGTTAAAAGTTTCCTTAATAACCTTATTTTCTTTTCCCCCAGTGGAGCCTGTGTCTGGCTGATTCACTCTTTTTTAATAAGTTGGGAGTATGTGGCAGACATTAGTGTTCACCAAATATTTTTTGTGTCCCTCTCTGTTTTCCCCCTTCCCTTGGTGTCACAGTGGAGCCATGTGACTCAGCAGTCTCCTCTGGGACAATGCAACTAAGAGCTTTCATGCCTCCCCTTTTCTCTGCCTTTGCTGCCTGAAGGTCAGATGGACCACACATTGCTGATAGCATGGTTTCAGCATGGAAGAGGGCTGCCTGCTTGTATGAGATTGAGTGTAAATAAGAAAGCTACCAAGATTATATATCAGAACTTCTGTGATATGATGGTTACTGTTAATTATACATAGTGAGATTCTCAAAGATTAGTGAATATTCTTAAGAGTGTCAGTTGATGAGAATCCTTACGTTCCCACCCATTATGAAGTAAGAGGAGAATATACAAGCACATTAATCCTTATATTCCTATCTATTTAAATTAAGAGAAAAAACAGTATGCATAGTATATGGATTCCTGATTGTATAAAATTTTTTCTTCCATTGTTTTCAGCAGTTCTACTCCTGTGTACATGTGCCCATCTTTTCAAGATTCACAGAAATCTGGAGAAGAAAAACACCTTATTTCACTT
This sequence comes from Catagonus wagneri, assembly GCA_004024745.2. Taxonomy (NCBI): domain Eukaryota; kingdom Metazoa; phylum Chordata; class Mammalia; order Artiodactyla; family Tayassuidae; genus Catagonus; species Catagonus wagneri. The sequence goes on from PVHT020000021.1 coordinate 2,601,222, forward strand.
GAGATTACCAAACAAGTTTAGTTCAGAAGTAAGGCAAGGAAAGTCATGATTTATCTCGACCTTGCCTTGCCTTTTTCTTCATACATTAAGTACCCATAAGGTCCTGCATATCATTCTTTTGATGAGACTAGTTTTTATACAAAATCCTTGTTTACATTCAATGCCAGCTGGCTCCCCTGTGTTTCCCGCAGTTGCACTCTTGCTAAGATCATTGTGTGCTGCATTCCCCTCTTCTCTGAAGTAGTGGTAGTAGGATGCCAGTCCCCAAGTTCCCCCAACCTCTGGTCTAGTGACCACAGAGAAGCAGACACAGGTTGTACTTAGAGGGTACAAGGAGTCCAGTTGTTTTTGGCTTCTGACTGTCTTTGAGCTATGATGGTTCTCCAAGCATCCGAGTCTCTTAAAGGTTTTGGTGAAAGTCCTTCCTCACTCTGCTACTCATCCCTTGCCTTCCCTCATGCCCACTTCACTCCATGGTAGAGCCTGCCAACACCCTGGAAGGGGAGCCTGCTTACTTACATTCAATCCGTTGAGCATAGGTCGATTATATCCCAGTGGAAGCTGAAGCCTCAGTCTTCACTGTTACTGCTCCCCTCTCCTGCATCCCCAACATCCTTTATTCAGAAAGATTCAACCTAGATTATTTTCTGGAAGTTTTCAAGGTTTGAGAAAAGTAATTTCCACGCAGGGTATTAAAGTAACCTATAATCTAATTTTAGCTGAAATAATGTCAGTAAGTATTCATTAGCACTAACAGTGTGTTGTGGGGCTTTTTATTCATGGCTTATACCTGTAATTCCCAATCACTTATAGACCTGTGCTTGTCCACCTGTAATATTATCTTCATGAAGCCAGCAATGGAACATTTAGCAAGTTATTGCTATAGCTCATTAAATTACAACCCCAAAACATTCTGAAGTGTCCCGTGTTCACCCTGGTAATTGGATCTGGACTGACCTCATTTTTAAAATGTACAGAGTCCCCAGGAGACACACCAGTAGCAAGTTTTTGCAAGATTTGTAAGACTTGAATTGCCATTTAGGCTAATTTACTGCTTTAAAATATTCAATTTCTTCGATAGACTCCATTACCTTGGCTAATTCAAACTAATTTGATTTTTTATTTGTAGCTAGTTAGTTTTAGCTTCTAACTACAGATTAAGAGTCTGACATGAATTTTTTTTAAACTGTGGATCACAGGTCACTGATCAGTTTATTGCATATTGAAGCAGAAATGCCTCTTGTAAGGTATCTTTTGGAAGATCCTTGGACCTAGGATCCCATTTCATAGTCTGTAGAGCTAAGAAGTATATATTTGTTTTTATTTTTATGAAAGAAAGAGGAGGGAAGGGACAAATGTCCAGAAGATAAGACTGATTCAAGATAGGAATAAGGTGGAAGATTTGTCTGAATATTTATTTGATATCATTTCTCAGTTCATATACTTTTACAGACACATTTTATAATCTTTCCTTCCTCCAAGTTAGGTCTCTGTTTCTTCCATTGATATTTTTTTCTTGTGGAACATTTGTTGTCACTGTGACTGTTCCTTTTTCAAATCCTTAGCATTCACTGGCCAAAAAAAAAAAAAAAAAAAAAATCACTCATTGTCAATGAAGACCAGCTGTAGTTTTCCAAATACCTGCTTTTCCTGCTTAACCTAGAGTTTTTAGGGGCTTTCCAGTTGATATTGCTTAGGGTTTTCCTCATTCCCTTTGCTCTCAGTCACCTTATTCAGTTGTTCCCCAGTGTTGCTAGAACACCAGCATTTCCACACTGTAAATATGCTCTAAGTGAAAACAGATACACAGATTCTCCTATCAGGCGACACCCTAGCATCAAAGTCAAGGACACCTGACTTTTTTCAGTCCATCCGTTACCTTCCTCTAGCTCCAGAGAGAAAGGACCAATGACTATTTTCTTGGTTTGTCTACAAACAGAGGCCTCAAAGTCACTGGATTTAAATTCTCAGGATAAATGTCTAGTTGCAGGTTAAATAAAATGTGCATCCTACTCTTTTGTATTCTCATCCTCCAGAGAATGGCACATAGTAAGAGGACCAGAATGGTTAAATGAATGAATGATGGAACTGAAAAGCAAAAGGGCTGAAGGAAAGCAATTGCTACATTATGTTTTAACATTTCTGTGATTTTTCCCACTTGTAAATTGACATGATGCTGACCATTTACTTAAATGACTGCTCTGTTGTAGACAAATATAAATGGCAAACAAGTATTTTTTCTCACTCAACTATTAATTGCTTGTAACATGTAAACAGCACAGGCTGACCTTTGCCCTGTGCTTTCCTGGGGGGCCTGGTCTCTAGCCCCAGTGTCTCCCAGTCTTTCCCTCTACTGTTGGTTTCACTGTTCCCCATACCCAGTTGAATCCTTAGTAAGGCTTCACATCTTCAACACTCTGTTGTACTCTTTTGCCCCTAGCCCTTGGCAGCCCTGGGTAACCTTAGTGTTTGAACCTCCTCTGAGATGGTGTTTATGGGAGTCCAGCGATAGCCAGGCCCTCCCTGCTACTCATCACTGTTTCTGGGGACTCCCTTCTTTCAGTCTAACAGCAAAAGTGTCAAATGGTGTCATGCCCTCAGCCACTGTGCTCCAGAATAGCTCTGTGGCTTACATGAGTATCCCCCTGAACCTCTGGTGGACATCAGCACCCCTTCCCTTTTCGAAGGCTCCATCTGTGGTCATCCTCCTGCTCTAATATTGCTCCTTCATTGATCCTACTTCTTGATCTTTAGAATCACTCTTCTCTCTGAATAACTTCCACTGAGTGGCTCCCACCGAATGGCTCTTATTGCTGAAAAGAAATCCCTTTGCTCTGATGCTCTCTTCAAGAGATCAACAGCCTGTCTCTCCACTTCACTTCTAAAACACTGAGAGGAGTTCCCGTGGTGGCCCAGCGGGAATGAAACATGAGTAGTATCCATGAGGATGGGGGTTTGAGCCCTGGCCTCACTTAGTGGGTTAAAGATGCCATGTTGCTGTGGCTGTGGCATAGGCGGACAGCTGCTGCTCCAAGTGTACCCCTAGCCGGGGAACTTCCATATGCTGCATGTGCAGCCCTAAAAAAAGGAAAAATAAAATAAAAAATAAAACGTTGAGAGACGTTCATGGTTGCTACCCTTGCTTTTTTCTTTTCCAGTCACTGTGCCCGATACTCTTCTCCTTGAGCCCCTGGGGTAACCTCTCTTCACCAAATCAAAGGCACTGTCTCATCTTTGTCCATAGCATTTGGTGCCACCACACACCCCCTCTCTTCTTGACATTGACTTTACTTAGCTCACCAGGCAGCACCATCTTCCAGTTCTCCTGTACTCTTTTCTTTACAGGATCCTGCATTGACTCCTTGTCTTTTTATGCACTTCTCTTTTCCAAGTTTACATCTATTGGGAGGAGTTTTTCTGGTGCCAGTTGTATGCATGCGATTCAATTTCTCATCCCTTTTTGTGCAGGGCAGTGACCTGGGCTCTCCTCTCCACACAGATATGAAAGCTTCAGCCCCATTTCTAAAGGCCTGTATCCTGAGCTTCTTTACCCATTGCTCTGACACTTAATTCCTTATGTTTATGGCAGTTGGGAGTTCCCTGTTCTGCTTTTTCAAGCTTGGCTGTGTATTTTTGTGGTGTTACATTTGATTCAGCATTTTTTATGAGTTTGGAGGGTTGGTAGAGGCGGTACTTTTTGGTCTTGTTACCTTTGTTGATGCTATGACTAGGGGTTGACAACATCTACTTTCTAAGGCACTGACTTGATTTTTTTCACTCCCCTTTCCAAGCTTTTGACTCTCTGTTACATCCAGACCAAAGTTCAAATTGCTTGGTATTGGAGGTCACCTAAGCCCTCAATAGTTAGACTTTTACCTTCTTTTCTCAAGTTTGTTTCTTGTCACATCTCTAGGATTTTTCAACGATTTCAGTCAATGATCCCAATATATCTTCTGCCATCTTTATTTCTTAGAGCTGCATTGTCTAACAGAAATATAAAGGAGCCATAGAGATAATTTTATTTTATTTTTTAAAATTTTATTGGAGTATAGTTGACTTGAAATGTTGTGTTAGTTTCAGGTGTAGAGCAAAGTGAATCAGTTTTATGTTTATGTGTATCCATTCTTTTTCAGATTCTTTTCCTATATAGGTTATTACAGAATACTGAGTAGAGTTCCCTGTGCCATACGATAGGTCCTTGTTTCTTATCTAATTTATGTATAGTAGTGTGTATATGTTAATCCCAAACTTCTAATTTATCCCTCCTCCCTCATTTCCCCTTCAGCAGCCATTAGTTTGGTTTCTAAATCTTTGAGTCTGTTTTGCAAGTGCTTTTTCTTTTTCTTTTTTTTGCTTTTTAGAGCCGCACTAGTGGCATATGGAGGTTCCCAGGCTAGGGGCCAAATCAGAGCTATAGCTGCTGGCCACAGCCACAGTAATGCCAAATCCGAGCCGCATCTGTGACCTACACCACAGCTCATGACAACGCCAGATCCTTAATCCACTGAGCAAGGCCAAGGATCGAACCTGCAACCTCATGGTTCCTAGTTGGATTCATTTCCACTGTGCCACAATGGGAACTCCTATAAGTTCTTTTGTATCATTTTTATTAGATTCCACATATTAATGATCTCATGATATTTGCTTTTCTTTTTCTGACTTATCTTACTCAGTATGATAATGTCTAGGTCCATCTGTGTTGCTGTGTATGACCTTATTTCATTCTTTTTATGGCTGAGTAATATTCCATTGAATATATGTACCACATCTTTTTTATCCATTCCTCTGCTGATGGATATTTATGTTGCTTCCATGTTTTAGCTACTGTAAATAGTGCTGCAATGAACACTGGGCTGTATATATCTTTTCCAGTTATGGTTTTCTCTGAATAGATGCCCAAGAATGGGATAGCTGGATGGTATGGTAGTTCCATATTTGGTTTTTAAGGAACCGCCATACTGTTTCTCCCACCAGCAGTGTAAGATGGTTCCCTTTTTTTCCACACCCTCTCCAGTGTTTATTGTCTGTAGGCTTCTTAAGGATGGCCATTCTGAATCTTGTGAAGTGGTACCTTGTTGTAGTTTTTGATTTGCATTTCTCTAATGATTGGTGATGTTAAGCACCTTTTCATGTGCTCTTTTGGACATCTGTCTGTCTTCTTTGAAAAAAAGTCCAGATTTTCTGACCATTTTTTAATGGGTTGTTTGTTTTTTTATATTAAGCTGTGTGAGGTGTTTGTACATTTTGGAGATTAATAATTTTATCATTCTGTTAACATTTTTAAAAGTGCAAAAATTAAGTACATGAAATTAATTTTAATATTTTCTTTAACTCAGTGTATCCAAATTATTATAAACCTGCATTGAGTATAAGTATTATTAATGAGTTACTTTACATTCTTTTTAAAATACTAAGTCTTTGGGAGTTGCTATTGTGGCTCAGTGGTAACAAACTTGACTAGTAACCATGAGGATGAAGATTCGATGCTTGACCCCGCTCAGTGGGCTAGGGATCTGGCATTGCTGTGAGCTGTGGTATAGGTCACAGATTCCACTCAGATCCCACATTACTGTGGCTGTGGGACAGGCCTACAGCTGTACCTCCAATTCGACCCCTAGCCCAGGAACTTCCATATGCCGTGGGCATGGCCCTAAAAAGCGATAAATAAACAAATAAACACCAAGTCTTTGAAATACGGTATGTTTTTCAGCATTCCCATTTTGGACTAGCCATATTTCAAATGCTCAGTGGCTACATGTGGCTGATAGCTACTGTATTGGATGGCACAGTCTTAGAGCATATATTTGAAATGTTCCACCTACACCTACCAAACAAGACCCACCTTAAGTACCACTTTCCCCATGATACTTGCCAGTATTTCCTGTTGGATTTAATCTCTTTTCACTCCAAAGTACTTTTAAAATTCCTTTTATTGAGTATTTATCACAGCCTGTCTTGTATACATTTATTTAAGTGCTTATCTGCTTTAGAGATAGTGAAATCATGGAAAGCATGGGGAATCTCTGCTAATAGGTACAACGTTTCTTTTTGGGATAATGAAAATGTTCTAAAATGAGATTATGGAGATGACTGCACAATTTAGCACATATACTAAAACCCACTGAATTATACACATTTATCATATGTAGGTTATGTCTCAATAAAGCAATTAAAATTTGGGAGGAAATTGTTTTAGAATTGGGGCATATGTATTTATTTGTCTACCTTAAAGAAGTGGCTTCTGTTGAACTGTCTCTCCCTTGCCATTCTCTAAGCTCCTCGGGAGCAGGGACCATGTCTGCCATGTTCACAGCCACTTCACGGGACTTGACATAAGTTGCTGCCCAGGAAATCCACTGATAGGGATAGTTCTGGCCCCTCCAGCAGGGGAGAGAAGGAGCTAAATAACAGCATCATCTGGCATTGTATTTTTTTCCTTCCCCAGTTGTGCCATCTCAGACACCCAGGTGATAGTGGCCTCAATGCCACTGTGCTAAGAGCCCCAAGATCTTCTTGGCCCCTTTTGTTAGTTTCCACCTCATCGCCAGGATCAAGAAAAGAGCATGCCTGAGACATATTTCAGAAGATGTTAATAGCACAAGTAAGTTCAAGCCACCTTCTGTAGGGAAGAAACTTTTTTTTTTCTATCCCTTTAAAAACAGGCCAAAGAGATACAGTAGGCCGGCTATTCTGCCAAAAATGCATCTGTAGCAGTAGAGCTCTTTAACGAAATAAGAGAGAGCACATGGGACTTGGGATTCTCATCAGGGCTCCACGAAACAGAGGCCCTTTCTGCCTGGACACTGGTGATCTTGTCTGATGTGAGTTCCCCCCTGAGACGATGAAGTCTGCTGAGCTCAGAAGCGGCGTGACATTCTGTTTACACACTGAATCCCATGAAGTTTTTCTGAAGGGTCACTTTGATATCTAAACTGCATCTTTGGAATCTGACTAGTATCCGTGAGGATGCAGCTTCAATCCCTGGTCTTGCTCAGTGGGTCAGCGATCCGGTGTTGCCCTGCACTGTGGTATAGGTCACAGACATGGCTTAGATCCTGCATTGCTGTGGTTGTGGCTTAGATCGGCAACTGTAGCTCCTAGCCTGGAACTTCTATATGCTATGGGTATGGCCCTAAAGAGCAAAAGTAAATAAATAGCATCTTTGCCACCTTCTCTAGGGAGCTGAAGGGGCTTTGCTGGGCACTGCGCCATTTGCTCTGCAGCAGGCTATAAAAGGGTGAGCAGTGGGGAAATGACGTGGGGCCCCCTAACAGATTCTGAAGGACTTTACATCCCTACCCCCCCTTTCCTACACCCCAGAAAGGCACTGTCAGCCTTTCCTCCTCAGAATGACTCTTGAGAAGGGCTCTGCCCACTTCCCACCAGCATATCCAGTACTTTGAATTTGGCCAGGTCTTTCTCGTGCTTCTGAATCAAAATTTTGATCTAACTTCTGTGCTTTTTCAACCTGCGTAACTGATTTTCTCCGTCTTGCATTCTTTAATTACATGTTGCATTACAGGGACCTGCAGATGGGATGGTAAACTAGAAAGATGTTCTCTTTCCTCAAGGTGCTTACAGTCCAGTCTTTCCTCTGTCTTTCTCCTCCTTCTCATTGTCCTCCTCCTCCCCTTCTTTTTTCTTTTATTATCTAGAACTTTTTAGGCCCCAAATATGAAAGTCAGTAGATATCGGTTTAGACCAGGACCTGGTAAAGGTCATACCTCTTGTTGGCTGTGGTTTGAATACTTTAACTCTGAAAACGGCCCCACCAAAAACAAACAAACAATATATATATATATGAGATACCTTAATTTTTTTTAATCTTCTAAAAATGTTTTAGTGTAGTTGACTTACAATGTTCCTTCAGTTTCTGCTGTACAGCAGAATGACCCAGTCGTACACACACACACATACATATATATATATATATTCTTAAATATATATATATATATATATATATATATATATATGTGTGTGTGTGTATTTTTTTAAAGCTGTGGGGGGAAATGGTGACAAGTCAGAACTAATTGTAATTGTTTCTAGCACTCATCTCATTTTGCATGCTCTCATAGTGAGAATGAATTCGTGATTCATATTCACTCCGGAAAGAAAGTTAAAATTAGTTCTTTACGAGGAGTTCATAACAGGAGAAGCTTCTAAGAGGCACAATTCTCCTGAAAATGTTTATGACTGTCGAGTGCCTTATGTTTGTCAGGCAGAGAAGTTGGGCATGAACCATGTGTGCCACAATTTGCAGTTTTGTAAATACGGAAATTGAAAATTGGAGAAGGTTAATAACCTTGCTTTCTGAAAAAAATTAGGTAAAATGCAAATACGGGAAGAATGCATTTCATATCAATGTTACCTCTGGATTTGAATAACAGATTGAGATCTGTAATGTGTTTCTACATGCTGACTTGTTTGGCAGGATCACCTCTAACGAATAAATAGATGGTACATTTGAGAACAAACACCTGGCCCTGGCACATAACTTGTATTTTCAGTTACTACACATGAAGGTCATTCAAAGGGTAACATTCAAAGGAAAACACTGTTCTAGGGCTCTTGGTGTGGGTGAAGATAAATACAAGTAATTTTTGAAAAATTAGCGAAATATTTGAGACTTGCAGCTCACTGTCCCATGATTCAAATTATGACCACATTTGAAAAGCAGAGAGATATCCTAGTTAGTTGTTTAGTTAGTTATAAATGAACAATGCTAGGACTCCAGATGAATTATGTTCTGAGAGCAATTTTTTTTTTTTGGCCTTTTGTCATTTTTGGGGGCCGTACCTGTGGCATGTGGAGGTTTCCAGGCTAGGGGTCTAATCGGAGCTGTAGCCACTGGCCTGCACCACAGCCACAGCAATGCAGGATCCAAGCCGCGTCTGCAACCTACACCAAAGCTCACGGCAACGCCGGATCGTTAACCCGCTGAGCAAGGCCAGGGATCGAACCCGCAACCTCATGGTTTCTAGTCGGATTCGTTAACCACTGAGCCACGATGGGAACTCCTGAGAGCAATTTTTTAAGGAGTGGGAGTAAATTAAACCTCCAGACATTATTTAAAGCTCTGGAACTTAGGTGTATTGTCATTCTTGCTGATGAGTGTAAGAACTCAGAACATTTAGTGGACATGTTGAAGCCTTTCAAACTCTCCTTGGCCAGGTTTATTTATTTGTTATTAAATGATTAATTTGAATATTCTCATGCCCTGCTGATGGGATATGCTGACTGGTGCATCCTCTCTGCAGGGCAGTTTTGTTGTGTCTATAAAGATTTCAAAAGCACGGGCAATTTTTTGATGTAAGATCCCCCTTGGGCAGCACTCCAACCTGTGGACAACGATTCATGCATAAATGGATTTCTCAGCCTCAGCACTATTGATGTTTGGGGCCAGACAGTTCTTTGTTTTGGGGGCCGTCCTGTGCACTGTAGGATATTTAACAGCATCCCTGGCCTCTACCCACTTGATGCCAGTAGCACACCCAGTTGTGACAGCCAAAAATGTATCTGGTCATTGCCAAATGTCCCCTGCAGGGCAAAATTGCTTCCTGTTGAGAACCACTAATGTATAAGAATGTCTACTGGGGCACTTTCTTTGTAATGGCAAATGAACTGCAAATATCCTAAGTGCCCATCTTTTAAAACAGAACCATTGAGTAGAAATACAAGGTGAGCCTTGTAAGTAATTTTTATGTTTTCTAATGAAAAGAAAAGACATGAAAAGAAACAGGTGAAATTAATTGATCTTAATGCCTTTTTTTCTTTCCTTTTTTTTTTTTTTTTGCCTTTTAGGGCTGCACCTGCGGCATATGGAAGTTCCCAGACTAGGGGTCAAACTGGAGCTGCAGCTGCCAGCTTACGACACAGCCACAGCAAGGATCTGAGCCATGTCTTTCTGGATGCTAAACCCTCTGAGCAAGGTCAGGGATTGAACCCACATCTTCATGGCTACTAGTTGGGGCTTGTTACTGCTGAGTCACAATGGGAACTTCCTTTTTCTTTTAATGCTGTATCTTATGTGTTATATTATCCTTTCAACATGCAATTAAAGCAAAAAGAATTATTAATTATATATTTTTCTTAATAAGTATTCAAAACTGGCATGTGTTTTATACTTATGGCCCATCTCAGCACATATCAGTCTCACTCACATATTCGACAACCACTTGTAGCTAGTGGCTACCATATTGAACAGCATGGATTTAGAAGAATGGCTTCTAAAAACTATGGCATGTGCCTACTGTGCAGCAGTTACAAATAATGAGGCAGAGAAATACCACATGGAAAGAGCTCAAAGGCATATTGTTAAGGAAAAGCAGAACATCAGAACAATATATGTGGTATGACACATGTTAAAAATTATTTTGAGAAATGAAATGTACGTGTATTTTCACATATATGTATATTCACTCATATACCAGTGAAAATACATAGGTATGCAAAAGATAGGAAAAATTCTGGAAGAGCACTCATCATCGAGAGAGGATTGGGGGTTGAGGGGAGCAGTGGAGGTGGCCAAGGCAGGATTTAACTATCATATTTTAACTTTTTCAGTATGGAGAAATGTATTCATGTGTCATTTGTGTAATAAATGCTTTAAAAAGTGAGCTCATTAGGTCTAAGCCTCCCAACGGTCTCTGGGTGCCAATGGTCTCCAACCTAGGCTACACCTTAGAGTTACCAGGGGGCTTTCTGTAAATAGCCTGCCTGGAAAGACCCCCACCTTGGAGCTACTGAATCAAAATCCCTGAAGGTAGACCTTCTGTTTTAAACTCTTCAGATGATTCCAAAGTGTGGCCATTACTGAGAACCATGTATAAGGTGGAAGGTGTGTCCTTCAAACCTGTGGACATTTCTCAAGAAAATAATTTGATGATGATCTGATGGAAGGTACTCTGAGGCACTGGCAAGGGTTTTTTTTTTTTTTTTTTTCCTTGCTTTGGTACTGGTGAGGGTTTTCTCTTATTAAATAAAGGTAGATCCATATTTTAAAAATAAACAGATCTAATGTGTTATGAGGGATGGCTTTGGCACTGTTTTGTGGAAATTACAGTTCTTGACAAGACTCTTGCTAATCCATGGTCATCCAACTTCAAGTTTGGCCAAGAGGGTCTGTAAAAGTAATGGTGGTCTTTCTTTAGAGTGATTCTACATGAACTCTAACAAATGAATATGTGTGATGTTACACTCCACAGAAAATTGTCTAACAGGTAGTTTATGGAAGACAGGATTATATAGACTTGAAAATTATTTAGCATCTTGAGCTCATTGTCACCATTTGAAAACATGAGATTAACCATCCTTGGTGTTAGAAAGTACCACTTCAGTTGGACGGGATAGGAAAAATCTTGTTAAAAATTTCCTGTTGCTGTTTCCTGCCTAAATGCATGGCAGTTGCAATGTCAGTGCCATCCAGGATGAAGCCAGCATAATTTCATTTGACAAGATAAGCCCCTCTGAGGATCAGGTGTATTTCACACTTGATCCAGGGTCAATATTGGTTTGGGATACAGTTCTCATACCTTTTCCCATCATTGGCCTCCTCTGCTCTTAGAAACGAAACAAATCAGTGTTTGTTAAGACTTACAGCCATTATCTGTCAGTTTCTAGCTTTGAAAATACCCAGAAATTGCCTGATTTACTGAATGCTCTATTCATTTATCCTGGAGTTGAAAGGAGTGCACTCTTATCACCATGGAAACAGCCACACTTCCTAAGGGAACTGATTCAGTGCCTTGCTCCTAATGATAATATATAATGTGAGCTCTAAAGAGAGCAAGGATCTACATTAGATTCCAACACTGAGATGATGGTGACCTTTGGATCTGTGAATCTCTTCCTTGTTTGTTTTTAGTCCTATGTTTACATTTGCTGGGCAATTAATTGTACATGGTGAGGGTCTGATACTTTAATCCCTTGTGTCTGATTTACTGCATTTGTGTGAACAACCCAGATGCTGGATTGGTTTCATACAGACTCTGAAGTTCCTGAGCATTTGATAATAGGTAACCCACATTTGCTCTCCAAGCCTAGAAATCTGATATTGGAATCTAACTCTGTCTGGGGCTGAGTTAAACCAATTAAGACCTGTAGGAAGCCCCGTGATCTGAAAAGGGTTGATTCAGGAAAAAGACTCTTTGAAGTGAGCCAACTTAGAATCAGTCCCAATATTTCATATTAAATCCTGGAAGTGAGGGTGCCTTAACTGGCAATTCATTTTGAAAATTAAAATGAAAATTATAAGGTTATTTGATCTTACAGTTTAAAGAAGTTAGGTTATAATATCAAGAATAGTTGTAAATATAGGTTGTATCAAGCATGAAACAAATATGGCATTTTATTTTTTTTCAAATATGGCATTTAAAAAAATATTTATATGCACAACAGCTAGTCATAAGCATGTGTAGATTTTGATACCACTTCTCAACTCACTACCTACCCAGTAGACACAAGTGTGGTATTTTTTTGTTGTAAAATTTCCAGCAGCAGTTAGTAGCTAATATGTGCTTTCTGGCACATGGGACTTTAGTCAGACACCTAGTAGATTCTTTTCAGTAATTCAGACCACTTCCTCTTCACCCCAGTAGGCTTCCGCCTCAGTTTTTCATGTTATTTTCTGCTCCCTAGAATAAATTCCTAAAAAATTTTAGGAATGGATAGTTACTTTTTAATGCATACAGAGTTTCTTTTAGGGATGGATAGCAGTGATGGCTGTGCAATGTTGCAAATGTACTTAATGATGGAGTTGTCTATCTTGAAATGGTTAAGAGGAGTTCCCACTGTGGTGCAGTGGAAATGACTCTGACTAGTATCCATGAGGGTGCGGGTTCGATCCCTGGTCTTACTCAGTGGGTTGGGGATCTGGCATTGCCAGGAGCTGTGGTGCAGGTTTCAGACATGGCTTGGATCCTGTGTTGCTATGGCTGTGGTATAGGCTGGCAGCTGTGGCTCCAATTCAACCCCTAGCCTGGGAACATCCATATGCTGTAGATGTGGACCTTAAAAACAAAACAATAACAATAATAATAAATAATAATAATAATAAATAAAATGGTTAAGACAGTAAATTTTGTTATGTATATTTTATCACAATTTAAAGAAATTGCAGTGCTTGCTTCAGCAACATATACACTAAAATTGGAACAATACAGAGAAGATTAGAAGGATGATACATAAATTCATGAAATGTTCCATATTTATGCAAAAACTATTTTGACCCAAGAGAGTAGGATGGATGAGACCAGGTGTGACCAGCTTAACCATGCCCCATGCTTATTGCCTGGCTCTGTGTGGAGGTGCCTTTAGAAGCCTAGAGGGGACAATTCCATTTATTTTCATGGGTACAAGGTGACACTTGTAAAGATTGTTTAAATCTCTGAAAAACTCTGCAAAATTCTGATCTAAGTTTGCATTTGTGGCAACTCTGGGAGGGAAGACTAAATATTTGAGAATTATTCTCCTGGCTGAGAGAGTTCTCTGAAGTAATATGAGTTACTTCATGCTCAAAGGAATTTGTGGAGTCATAGCCAAGAATCCCAAGAGACCGTATTTCCTCTGGTTCATGTGAAAGTGGTGAGAGCAACAGACTTTAAAGCAGGCTCAAAGAGGAGAAAAAGAACAAAGGCAGGAAGCGCTGGAGGAGACCCAGATACTCAGCTCCATCTGCTCAGATGCTCAGGGAGGGTTTCCATTTTCACTCATGGTACCTCCTAGGGGAGACGCAACACTCAGTTAGACGCTATCAAGTTGCTACTTTAGGACAGAGAGGAAAACAAAGGTTGTCAGGGTCCAAATTCTGTCATTTATAGGTTTCCTCTGCCTTTTCATGGAAGGCACTCTCCATCTCACCTGCCCCCAACCTTTTATGGCAGGAGCGGCACTCAGTGACATCTGGATACAAGGTCTATGCTCAGTAGACAACCTCACCTGGTTTCTGCCACTCCCTGCACACACTTTGTAGACATAATTTCACTGTCATTAGGTTTAGTCATGCTCCTGGAAACTCCATAAACCTCCTCCCCTGGAAGGGCTGCTTAGCCATGTCATATGAGGTGTCCTAGCAACTGGGCACAGAGCGGAGTCTAGTACTTGAAACTGGAAAAGCTTTAAAATAGTGACTTTAAAAAATGTGTCTACATTTCCTTATTTTAAAAAATTTTATTGTAGTTTATTTACAATGTTCTGTCAGTTTCTGCTGTACAACAAAGTGAGCCAACCACACACACATACACAAACACACACACATTTTTTTCTCACATTATCTTCCATCATGTTCCATCACATGTGGCTAGGTATAGTTCTCTGTACTATACAGCACGATCTCATCACTTATCCACTTCAAATTCAATAGTTTGCATCTACCAAATCCAATCTCCCAGTCCACCCCCCTCCCTCCTCCTCCCCCTTGGCAACCACAAGTCTGTTCCCTAAGTCCATGAGTTTGTTTCTTTTGTATAGATAGGCTCATTTGTGCTGTATATTAGATTCCAGATATAAGCGATGGTATTTGTCTTTCTCTTTCTGACCTAACTTCATTTAGTATGAAAGTCTCTAGTTCCATCCATGTTGCCGCAAATGACGTTATTTTATTCTTTTTGTGGCTGAGTAGTATTCCATTGTGTGTAAGTACCATATCTTCTTAATCCATTCACCTGTCAATGGACATTTAGGTTGTTTCCATGTCTTGGTTATTGTGAATGGTGCTGCAATGAGCATATGGGTGCATGTATCTTTTTCAATGAGAGTTTTGTCTGGATATATGCCCAGGAGTGGGATTGCTGGATCATATGGTAGTTCTATGTTTAGTTTTCTGAGGTACCTCCATACATTGTCCACCATGGTTGTAGCAATTTACATTTCCACCAACACGTAGGAGGGTTCCCTTTTCTCCACACCCTCTCCAACATTTATTATTTGTTGACTTGTTAATGATGGCCATTCTGACCAGTGTATATTTCCTCATTTTAAAGATTCAACATTTAAAAAAATCAAAGCCGTGGTATAATGAACTCCCCTCCTCTTCCATCTCAATTCACTTCAATCTCAATTGAATAATTGTTAACATTTTGCCATACTGAATCTATCTACCCATCTATATCCATATCTGTCTGTCTATTCTATTCTGCTGAACCATTTGAAAGTTATTTGCAGATGTCATGGCATAGCCCCTCTAATGCTTCTTAGTTGAGAACATTCTTCTGCCATGATCATGCCTAAGAGTATGAATAATACTTCAACATTATGGACTATTCAATCTATGTTTAAATAACCCTTAATTTTCTTAAGAATAGTTTAAAAAATTAGTTTCCAGATTTCCCATAATGGCTCAGCAAAAACGAATCCAACTAGTAACCATGAGGTTGCAGGTTCGATCCCTGGCCTTGCTCAGTGGGTTAAGGAGCCGGCACTGCCATGAGCTGTGGTGCAGGTCACAGATGTGTCTCGTATCTGGCATTGCTTTGGTTGTGGCGTAGGCCTGTAGCTACAGCTCTGATTCGACCCCTAGCCTGGGAACTTCCATATGCCCTAAAAAGGAGGGAAAAAAACATTAGTTTCCTAATGGAAAGCTCAAAGACTGGGAAGCTGAGGCAGATTTCAGAGGGTAGACAGTTGTGTAGAAGGGGTCAAGTGGTCCCATTTGGAAAGTAAGAGACCTGGAGTTGGAGTCCTAGGATGCGGTTCTAAATCCTCCTGAGGCCTCAGGGAAGACACTTAGCTTTCTGAGCTCATTGGCAAAGTGAAGGGGTTGGGTAAAATAATCCCTAAGGTCCCATCTGGTTCCCCCCTCAAAAATGTGATTATAAATTGCTAATGTAAAGTATTATATAAATGATACTCTGGTTTTTTGAGAAAGTATTTTTTTCCCTCTTCATTCTTGATAAGGAATTGCTTAGCTTGGTGATGAAAACTAAAGGTAGCTTACCCTTCTCTGGTAATGCTCTCTCCCATGAAATAATTATCTATTAACCACTTTCCCCTTTGTTCCACTGGAAGAAGAACAATTTTAAACTTAGCTAAATTTTTGGTACCATTTTTCCAGGCCTGCTCTTGTTTTTCCATCATATTTGTGTTAGTCATTGAAAAGATGGTTTCATCCTTTGCCAAAAAGGCTCCCAAATGTTGGCCATTTGTATTCTCTGCTAACCAATATTTTGTTCTTAATGAAACATTGTTTGAATAACTATGGAGTGCTCAGAGAAGTGTCTGTACTTGGCCCTGGAACATGAAAACACTAGGAGGACCAAGGTGGTCTTCTCTGACTCCAGTGTGAATTTATTGATACAGACCATGTACTGGTTATTTTCCCAGGAAACTAGAAGACTTATACTATTGGTTATAAAAAATCTGGGCACTGTGGCTGGCTCTGTCGACTCAGCATAGCCATACTGAGTTGATTGCTTGTTTTTCTGTTTCTCTCACCCTTTTTTCTCTCTCCCTCTTTCTCCCTTCTCCTTTCTTTTCTTATTCACATTTTCATTCTTTTGTTTATTCAGTATATGCATGAATTGCATGACTTGCCCTGAGGCACCGGGTAGGGACTACGGTGAGGGGTCCCCACCCCATCAGCTTATTTCTCCATTGGCCATAGCCCATGTCAAAATGAAGACCTGTGTCAGTGCCTTGAAGAGCCTGCTTGATTACTACAATGAAAAAGAAAAGGGACCAGGGAGTTCCCAGTGTGGCAAAGCAGAAACGAATCTGACTAGTATCCATGAGGATGCGGGTTTGACCCCTGACCTCGCTAAGTGGGTTAATGATCTGGCATTGCTGTGAGCTGTGGTGTAGATTGCAGATGTGGCTTGGATATCCCGCATTGCTGTGGCTGTGGTGTAGGGTGGCAGCTTTAGCTCTGATGTGACCCCTAGCCTGGGAGCTTCCATATGCATCAGAAGTGGCCCTAAAAAGGGGGAGGGGCATGGATAGTGTGTGTAGCACATTATTTACTTAAATGGCAACTTCCAAGCAAACTTCTGTTTTGAGAAACCTCGGCCTAGTTAGGAACGAGAAGGAGGGGAACTCAGAGCACATAGTGGTGACCCACTGGCGTGGGCTATGAAGAAGAGGGAGGCTGGTTCTCTGGGATTTGCTAACGCAGGTGGAGATGCATTGTAATGTTTTTATGGTGGCTTGGAACAATCCAATTTTGAGTCCATTTTATTCCTTACTGAAACATCAATTATAAAAAAAATAATAAAATCTTCCTCTGATGTGGTGCTAAGGTTTTAATCTCTTTCATCAGTATCCTCTGTAAGCTCTGTCATGGCCCTTTTTTCCTCATGATTCCCTGACTGTCACCCCAGTAGCATCCACCTGCATGTATCCTGCATGGATTCTTTGACTCCATTCTCTGTATATTTCATAGCTGCACAGCTGTGAAATAGCACACTTTGTGTGTACTTGAAAATTAATGCTTAAATAAATGGCATGTAAGACTCCTTTGGCGACCATATATCTATCTTCCACTCTGTGTTTTATGAGATCCATCTATGTGGCTATACCCTAGTTTGCATGCACTCCTTTTCATTGCTATGAAAAATTTCATCCAACAAATACACATTTCTTTGGGCGTGTGTGTAATGTTTAATTCATCACAGTAACAAACAGTAATGTGATGGTGCATGTTGCCTTGTACACGTGAAGGTATGCTACTTTTTTCTCCAATTCTTTGGTTTTAAAAATTTTCCAGCTTGTAGGGAAGTTGGAAGAGCATGCAGTAATCACCTGCTTTTTTATTAAATTTTATTGGAGTATAGTTTACTTACAATGTTGCGTTAGTTTCAGGTGTACAGCAAAGTGAATCAGTTATACACATACACCTATCCATTGCTTTTCAGATTCTTTTCCCATATAGGCAACTACAGAGTACTTAGTAGATTTCCCTGTGCTATACAGTAGTAGGTCCTTGTTACTCCTCCATTCCATATATAATAGTGTGTATATGTCAATCCTAACCTCCCAATTTATTCCTCCCTCCAACGTTTCCGTTTTGGTAACCATAAGTATGCTTTTGAAGTCTTTGAGTCTGTTTCTATTTTTTCATTTTTTATTATATTCCACATATTAGTGATCTCATATGATACTTGTCTTTCTCTGACTTCATTTAGTATGATTATTTCCAGGTCCATCCATGTTGCTGCAAATGGCATTATTTCATTCATTTTTATGGTTGAGTGCTAGTCCATCGAATACATGTACCACATCTTTACCCAATCCTCTGTTGATGGACATTTAGTTTGCTTCCATGTCTTGGCTTTTGTGAATAGTGCTGCTATGAACATATGGGTACATGCGTCTTTTCAAATTAAAAAAGTTTTCTTCAAATATATGCCTGGGAATGGGATTTCTGGGTCACGTGGTAACTCTATTTTCAATTTTTTAAGGAACCTCCATACTGTTCTCCACAGTGGCTGCACCAGTTTACATTCTTACCAACAGTTTCCTTCTCTCCACACCCTCTCCAGCATTTGTTATTTGCAGCCTTTTTGATGAAGGCCATTCTGACTGGTGTGAGGTGATGCTTCATAGTAGTTTTGATTTGTATTTCTCTAATAATTAGTGATGCTGATGCTTTTTGGCCTTATGTATTCTTTGAGGAAATGTTTATTTCGATCTTCTGATCATTTTTTTATTGGTTTGGTTTTTTTGATATAAAACTATGAGATATTTGTATATTTTGGAGATTAATCTTTTGTTGGTCTCTTCATTTGCAAAGATTTTCTGCCATTTTGTGGGTTGTCTTTTCATTTCGTTTACGGTTTCTGTTGCTGTGCAAAAGCTTTTAATTAGGTCCAATTCATTTATCTTTGTTTTTATTTTCATTGCTTTTGCACCAGAAAGATATTGCTGTGACTTATGTCAAAGAGTGTTGTGCCTATGTTTTCCTCTGTGTTTTATATTATCCAGCTTTACATTTAGATATTTAATCCCTTTTTAGTTTATTTTTGTGTATTGTGCTAGAGAAAGTTCTAATTTCATTCTTTTACATATATCTGTCTAGTGTTCCCAGCACCATTTATTAAAGAGGCTGTATTTTCTCTATTGTATATTCTTGCCTCCTTTGTCATAGATTAGTTGACCATGTATGTGTTCAGTTTACCTATGGGCTTTCCACTGATCTATATCTCTCCTCCACTGATCTATAGTTCTCTTAATCTGCTTTGCTGATTGTTACTTTGTAATATAGTCTAAAGGCAAATTGCCTGAGACCTCCAGCTTTGTTTTTCTTTCTCCAGGTTGCTTTGGCTATTTGAGGTCTTTTGTGTTTCCATACAAATTTTAAAATGCTTTGTTCTAGTTCTGTGAAAAGTGCCATTAGTAATTTGATAGGGATGGCATTGAATTTGTAAGATTACCTTGGGTAGTGTAGTCATTTTGACAGTATTGATTCTTACAATCCAAGGTCATGGTATTTCTTTCCATGTGTTTGTGTCATCTTCAATTTCCTTCATTAGTGTCTTATAGTTTTCAGAGTATAGGTCTTTTGCCTCTTTAGGGAGGTTTATTCTGAGGTATTTTATTCTCTTTAATGTGATTCATCTGCTTTTTTTAAACCTAAAATACCCAAAAACTTACTTTTACTATGTATGCCTTTTCTCTTTCTCACTGCCTGCCTCCCCACCCCGACAAGTCCATTTGAGCCGCTACAACAGAATACCATAGACTGGGTGGCTTATGAACAATAGAAATTTATTTCTCACAGTTCTGTAGGCTGAGAAGTCCAACATCAAGGTGGCAGATTCTGTATTTGGTGAAAGCCTGCTTCCTGGTTCATAGACTACCGTCTTTTCACTATGTCTTCACATGTCAGAAGGGGGAAATCTAGCTTTCTGGAGTCTCTTTTATACGGGCAACAATCCCACGAGGTAGCGCTCTCATGACCTAAGCACTTCCTAAAGGCTCCACTTCCCAATGCCATAACCTTGGGGATTAGGTTTTAACATATGAATTTGGGGGGACACAAACATTCAGTCAATATTGTTCTTGCTCTCTCTAGGTAAATAGATATATACAAACATGCGTGTGTAAGTTTTTTTTAAACTGAATCTTTTAAAGTTTTAGACCTTATGCCTAAATATTCCATCGCTGATCTCCTAATAACAAAGTCATTCTCTTATATAATGATAATACTGTTATAATGCCTAAGAAAATTAAATAGTTGCATAGTATCATATAATATCAGCCTAGAATATGCATGTTTTTATTTTAAAAAATACTGCCAAAGTCTCTCCAGAGACAGCTGTATTAATTTATTTTTCCCACAGCAAGGCATGAAAATTTCAACTTCGCCACACATTCACCATCGTTTTTTATTATCTCACTTTAATTTTTGCTAGACGGATTAAAAAGTACGGACTTTTACATCTGCATTTTTAAAAAGAAGAATTAACCATGGAAACATGTAATTCAGGTATAAAATTTTATCTTTAATTGTTAAATAGAAATGAGATCCCAGTTTATCTTCCAGCCCAGACTAATAAGCTCCACGTCTGTGAGCAATTTAGGGCAGGATTCTCATGTTTTCCTGAAAATTTAGGAAGTAAATATAATGCTGCTGAGTCCTTCACTTTATAAACATAGACCTTTCAGCCAAAAGTCTTGTCAGGGAATGTTTTGACACAATTATCTTGGGGATCCGAAGTTCTTTTCAGTGAAGTATTAATAGTTAGTATTATTTAAAAGTTCATATAAATCCTTAGCTTTAACGTTAGAATAGCCTTCAGGATATGAAGCCCTCACACTGAGAGCAGGGAAGAAACAGAACAGACTGTGCCCCTGCTCTTCGTGACAGTAAACTAGTATTACAACTTAAAAAATAATTTTTAGCAAAAACTCTTAAGGTTTGAACTTTGATGACTAATAGACATGGATGCTCATAACCAAATGTGGATAGAATTTTCTTTACTTTTTTATGAATAAGTAATAGCGAAAAATGCTCTATCTCTACTACCCAATAATTACCACTCTTAACGTTTAGGGGTGATAATTCCAATGTAGAAGGATGTGTGTATGTATGTGTGTGCATGCAAACATGACAGGAATCCAGATCACTTTCACCTTAAGTGACACACTCACTGAGTGTTTGCTATGGGCTAAGCGCTAGTCTAGTGCTTGTACTATTATTATTCCCATTATCCAGAGACAATCATTGAGATTTAAGTTTAGGCAGCAGGTGAGTGGCAGACCTAGAACTTGAGCACTGAGAGCCCCCTTAACCTTAATTGTACTCTCTCCCAATTTTTTGCATTACTTTCTCATTTACCGTACTAGAAACATATTTCATGTCAGTTAATATCCATATACATTGATTTTTCTTGGGCATATAATATTTCCATTGTGTAGAATCACCATAACTAATTCCATCACCTACTATTGTGCATTAAAAAAATTTTTTTTTGCTATTGTGTATAATGCTTTGATCACTGTCCCATTGCTTTTATCTGTTCCTACTAGTTGAACAGTTTCTTTTGAAATCTCAGAATTGGAATTTCTGGATGACATAATGCCACATTTTGAATTATATTAATCCAGGCTGTTATGTTGTTTCATATTGCTGCACAGGAGCTGCAGGAATTAATTGGAGTGAGTGTCTGTTTTCTTAGATTCCCACTAACACTGGAATTTTTTTCAATTTTGTCCCTCTTACAGAAGAAATATGTTTTCCCATGGTTTTCATTTGTACTCTTTCATTATAGTGAGGCTAAACATTTTTCATATCCTTGCTTATATTTTATTTTTATGAATTGCCTTTTTATACTTTCCATGTTTTCTGTTCTATTGATGTAATCTTTTAAAAAATTGATTTACAATGACTAGCTCTTTAAATGAAGAATATATATTCTTTGTTATATTAGAACACTTTCCCCCTAGCAAGTCTTTTATTTTTTCATGTTTTTAATGGCATATTTTACATTTTATTTATATTTTAAAAGTCTGAATTTCCCCAAACAATACTGGACCTTAACTTTCTTGACATATATTGAGTATTTAAATATTTTGTATATACATTTTTAACTCATCGAGGGTTGATTTTATTGTGGCATACAGATCTGATTTTCCCCTGTATGGTTAAGATCTAGTCCCAACACTACTGAGATGCCGTTTATGAAAATGGCAGGAGCAGTGCCTGGCACACAATTTCTCCATAAATAGTCCTTACCTACCCCCTCTCTGTCTCTGTCTCTTGCATAGTCTTAGAGGTACAAAGTAGGGGACTTTGCCTTATCTAAAAGCTGTACTGGAGGAGGGGAAATGAGAGCAAGAGTAATAATTGGGATTTCACCTTTTCATCAATGATAAATATATATGAAACTTTTCTGAATGATGTATGGGGATTGTTAGCTTCCACAAAGCTAGTTTGGGATTTTGATAAGCCTTTTGTCTCAGGCCATGTTTTTCCAGAAGATCACATCATCACTAGGTAAGTGGGACTTGGTTCTTATCTGGATTTTCATAATGATGCAGCATTCAGAAACATGTAGAAAACCCTGGTTGTTACCCTTGCTTTTCTCCTGTCAGACTGTAGTACATTTCTTTTTCTTTTTTGCTTTTTAGGGCCGCATCTGTGGCATATGGAAGTTCCCAGGCTAGGGGTTGGATCAGAGCAGCTGCCGGCCTACACCAGAGCCCCAGTAAAGCAGGATCCAAGCCACATCTGTGACCTACACCACAACTCACAGAAATGCCATATCCTTAACCCACTGAGGGAGGCCAGGGATCAAACCTGCATCCTCATGGATACTAGTCAGGCTCATCTCTGCCGAGCCACAGCGGGAACTCCACATTCTTTCATTTACATTGTTTGGCAAGGTTTGCATTGCTTGATGTTAGATGAAAAACAAATTAGAATCTCATTATTATTGGCATTTTAATTGTGGTGCTTAACTAGACTAATTATATTTGGTTACAGTCACCCAAAATGTCTGAGGCATTAAAAAAAAAAGCTGAGGTAAAATAATAATGTTTTTTAAGTTAGCTCTTGTTTCTCTGATGTATCAAGGCTAAATAGAGCTGCAATGGTTGATCATTTTGAAAGAGATTGTTCCTACCCATTTGTTGAGTGAATTGGGTCTTTTGTAGCATTTGTTTCTATTATCATATCAGAGTGTAGTCATTCTTTGTGAAGTGATCTTGGAATTCTTGAGCAAAAAGTGATTATTATAACTAATATGCCATAACAAAAAAGATAACCAAATTACTAGTTGATATAATTTGTATCGTGCCTCAGAGTACAAGACCAAGAAGAGTGTCAGTTTTCAACACTAGTTAGGAAAGTTCATCAGCAAATTCTTTGTTTTGTGCCAAAACCAAAGTTTTAAGAATGTAAAAATTCTTAGAGCATCTCTTCTCACATTATTTTCATTTCTAAATCTTTTTCTCATATTTGCTCATCTCTCAGTCTATCAAAACCTCCATAGTTCCTTCACTTTTCAGCACTAACTCTGCATGAAAATAAACCCCCACCCAAAAACACAGACAAAAAAGTGCAAATCACACAAATAATCCCCTAGGATCTAGATTATTACAGAGTCTTTCTATTTCATGTTAGAGTCTTTTTGACATATTCGATGGCTTCAATTTCTTTGTGTTAAGGCTGTGTTGCAAATATTGTCATTTTAAAATCACTGTGTATATTTTCTACCAAATATACCAAGAAAATGAAAATGAGTATCTTTTAAGAAAAACAAATACCATCCCATCAACCCCTTTTTCTTATTGTTTCTTATTTCCTAAAGATGCTGCTTAGATCTGGTAGGAGAATAATCCTTTTCATGCGTTTTTTAGTATATTTCCTCCAGTAGGGCTGGAACTGACCAGACTTTGGGAGCAGGGAAGGGTCCCATGAAAGAGAGCTTCAGCTTTAGTCTGGAAGCAGCTTCAAAGCCTGATTTAGTCACTTAAAGTATAGATGGCTGAGCATGTGTTTTTGTCTATGAGGAGATCCCAGCTGATCTAATCTCTTGACCATTCTTCCACAGATATACTTCATGGGGGAAAGGGCAGGCTGGGGTGGGCAAAACGTGAATTTATGCTTGTGGTTGACCAGATGTCACAGTCGGGATGAGGAAAGTTAAAGACACTGCTTATATCTGCAGGACAGAGTTTGGATTGTAAAAACTTAGTAGATCAATGGAAGTTGTATTATTCAGAAACCCAAGAAGATTCAGAATTTGAAAAAGAGGAAGAAGAGGAGGAAAAAAGCGGCTAGAATATGTACATTAAACTGAGCAAAAGCATGAGCCAAGAATTCTTGAGTTGGGTGGTTGTTGATTTACACGCACAAAGTACAATGAAAAGTCTTAGCTAATCTGCTGAAGAGGTTGAAAAATTTCCTCTTAGTTCTACGTAGAAAAAAAAATTATCCATATTATGTTTGAGTAGGGGAAGAGGGAGGAGAAGACTGAGCAGTCTGCTTGGAAATAGTCATGGTTTTCATCAGAAAACTCAGAACTGAATGTGCCTTTGTATAGAGGATATAAAGCAGGAATTAGGCCCACAATATTATAAGGAGTGAGGGAAAATCTTGAGTCTGACCTGTGAGACCTAATGTAACTAAATTTCTAGTGTGTGAGAATGAGTATGGAATTGACCATTTTAATATGCCCACTATAGGAGTTCCCACTGTAGCACAGTGGGTTAAGAATCCAACTGCAGCTGCTGGGGTTGCTATGGAGGTGCAGGTCTGATCCCTGGCCAGTCACAGTGGGTTAAGGAACCAGTGTTGCTGCAGCTGCCATGTAGGTCATAGCTGTTGCTTGGATTCAATCCCTGGCCTGGGAACTTCCATATGCTGTAGGTGTGGCCATAAATTTTTTTTTTTTTTTTAAAGCACACTGTATCCTGTAACTAATCTTGTTTCTCCTGTGGACAACCTGACTTTGGCAAAATCCTGCCAAGGCCATCTCATTTCCATCTCCTCTTAGATTCTCTTTGGATTTCAAAATTTGGGCAATGGCTACTTTGAAGATACTTTGAACACACTTTTCATTAGTGTTATCAAATTGACTTCATGCTATAGAGCTAACTTGAATGCATTTTATGATGATGTGTATGTTTAGCTGATAACTATTTCAGGTGGCTCTTGATTTAAATGTGATCACATGATAACACTGCCAGTTATCTTGGCATAATATGACTGGTCTAGAAACACTGTCTAACTCAGAAGAATCTTAGCATATTTAGCTAATAATATGAACTATTCTTACATGCTTTTGAAGTCTTCCTCAGGTCTTAAAAACCCTGGGTGAAAACAAGTAATCTGTTTTAGCCTGTCATCCTTTTAGAAAACAACTAAAAGAAATTTAGATATTTCTCTACTGGGTAGATGTATACCAGAATATACCCAACTGGGAGAGTATGTCCCAGGTAAAATTGCAAAATAGGAGTATTTTTCCATTTATATTTACCTATTTAACTCTAAGTGCAGTTTGAGCCAGGGAGGCACTTAACGTGTTTAGGGCCCAGGCAGGAGTACAAATGGCAGTCTCCAGGTTGGTGACCCTTTGTCACCACTGCCGCACTGCAAAAGGCTTTGTATGCCCTCAGACCAGCACATCCAAGCTTTGTCCATGCTTACTCACAGACATTTGTCTCTTGGCTACCTTTCAGGCCCAGGGACAGGATGTGCCTATCAGTGTCATGCTTATCCTTAAGAGGATGGATTGGGGAAGGGACACTATAGGACCTGGAAGTGGGCTGGGGGCCATCTGGCCAGTGAAGTCCCAGGATCTCAAGTGCCTGGAGCATGGCCTTGAAGCTGGGGAGAGGACAAGGATTAAAAGTTGGCATACACCCTTAGCCCTGGGACCTCCTCACACCACTGAGTGAGGAGAGATGGGAGAGGGCCAGAACAAGCCCCTCTGAAGTTGGAAACTCCTTTCTCTCACTCTGAAGGTGGCATTGTGTTGAGCCCTGGAACATGAGAATAATTGCAGGATGCTGTCTTGCTGGCCCTTTCGTTCTTGGCCAGCCCACATTTGGATGTATGTTCTGTGCAGACTGTGAAGCTAGGTGTTGTGGGAGGATACAAAATACAAAGCTATTTTTAATCTTGTTGTGGGGGAGACAAAAGCTGAACTGAGAATAATTACAAAACCACTGGTTAACAATGAAAAAAAAGGGTTATCCCCTAACTGTTGAATAAGAGAATATAGGGAGAGATGGAGTCAGGTGATGTGACTGGATTTGTTACCAACCTGGGTTCTTGGACTCTTCAGTCAATAGAAATTGCCAAGAGCCCAGATGAGGAATTCAAGCAAGGCTTCACTGGGATTTGTGCTGCAGCGGGAGGGAAACACAAACAAGTAACAATCCTTGCTTGCTCTCTTAGGTTGGGCCAGCTGGTCCCTTAAAAAGGGAGAAGCTGGACGCAAATCGGTGGATTGGTCTGGAGAGATGGCTTAGGTGGTGTGCCTGCCCCCTTGGTGGTGCTTTGTGCAGACAGGTATCATGTACAGTGTGCTGCTTTTACTCCTGGCACTTGAGAAATGGCAGTTGGGTTTTGCCCTTTTTGTATCTTGTTGTTCATAATTTGTCCTGACTGTGCATGTGTGCAGTTATTTTTAGTCCCTTACAGTCTCTTTATATTCTATTGCTCGAGAAGATGAGACATTTGTCTAGATGAAAACACTGCAGTGAAGACTCCCAGGTGTCAGATTCTAGCCTGTCTCAGTTTCGGGGCCATAGGGTTTGGGGATCATGGAGATCAAGACTGGCAGCCTTGGAGTTCCCATCATGGCTCAGCGGCAATGAATCTGACTAGCATCCATGAGGATGCAGGTTTGATCCCTGGCCTCACTCAGTGGGTCAAGGATCTAGCGTTGTCATGAGCCGTGGTGTAGGTCGCAGACGCGGATCAGATCCCAAGTTGCTGTGGCTGTGGTGTAGGCTGGCAGCTGCAGCTCCAGTTCGACTCCTAGCCTGCAAACCTCCATATGCTGCGAGTGTGGCCCTAAAAAGACAAAAAAAAAAAAAAAAAAACTGGGGGCCAGGGCTCCCACCATCACCATTCAGGTGTGGCTGAACCTGATATAAAACAGTGGGGCTAGGGAGAAAACAGGGGAGCATTGCGAAAAACTAGTTGAATGTGTGCCCCAGCAGATGTTCAAATTAAAAATAAAAAAGCTGAATAATGGGGTGACCAAACAAAATGGGATCGCCATCCCTGACTCTAAACTTCTGGGGTTTGTTGCTGATGACATTAAAGTGATGTTGCCACATTGAGGCAGAAACTTCCTCACCCACGCTTAGACCTAATAAAGTAATTTGAGTTATACAAGATGCTTCACAGAGAAAATAAGGGTGAGGGGAAAAGCTGTGAAGATTCTTTAGTGTCCTAGAAACAGTCCAAATGATGGTTAAGAGAAGTAGAATGGATGAAGAACCCTTTTCCCTTTGATGCTGGAAGTATAAGACGTTTGCTGTTTGGACAACATAGAGGAATCCCCTGTTATTCTTCATTTTCTTTTTAGGGCCGCATCCTCAGCATATGGAAGTTCCCAGGGTAGGGGTCGAATCGGAGCTATAGCTGCTGGCCTATGCCACAGCCACAGCCAGGCAGAATCCCAGTCACATCTGTGACCTATCCCACAGCTCAGGGCAATGCCCGATCCTTAACCCACTGAGCCAGGCCAGGAATCGAACCTGTACCTTCATGGATACTAGTTGGATTCGTTTCCGCTGCGCCACAATGGGAACTCCCCCTATAATTCTTTGTATTTCTGTAAAATCCTACCAATAATTATTACAACAAGTTTCTCTGTGTGTGAGTCTGGGATCACCTTTTCCAAACAGGCCCTGCAGTGGGTCAATGAGAATGCCCCTCGATTCGTGATGGATTCAGAACCTGTGCACGTGAGCTCATGTGGAACTTGGGTCTTTACAGATGTAACCAGGTCAGGATGTGGTCATACAAGATTAGGGTGGGCCCTGAATCAGTGTGACTGGTGTCCTAATAAGGTGAGCAAAATTTGGAGACATGCACACGCACACACACAGAAATGATGGCCATGTGAAGAAAAAGGCACAGATTGAATTAAAGCTTCTATAGACCAAGTAGCATCAATGATTGCTGGCAACTGACAGAAGCTAGGAGAGAAGCAAGGAACAGATTCTCTTTCAGAACCTCTGTGAGCAAATAAATTTCTCATGTTTTAAGCCATCCAGTTTATGGTACTTTGTTACAGCAGGCTAGGAAATGAATACAGGCTCCACTTCCTATGTCCTCATCATTATTAGAAATGCCAGCAAGTCCCTGCTCTCAGAGTTTACAATTCCTGTTTCTAACCTTGTCCTCCAAATGCAGTCAGTCTTCGAAACCATCGCATATTCTTCTTACTCTGCAAGCCATCATCCCTTAGCATATAATACATGAATTCAGCTTTCTAGAATTAAAGTGATTTTAATTCTCCCAACAAACGATGATGGGCATGATATTATTCTGCCCCTTAATGGATGAGGAAACTGAGGTTCGGAGAATTTAAGCAATTTGTCTATGGTCAGACAGCTTTCTAGCATATCACAAATTTGGGATTCCAGCAAGGATAGGTCCTTTACTCCAAGAAAAAAAACTCAACCCCAAATGGAATGCTTGGCTTTAATTATTTTTCCATACTGCCTTCTCTATCATTCCAAAGGTTAGGTTACAAGAACTTGTCTGTATCATTGGAATAAAATGAGACTAATCCTCAGATCATTTTCCTTTGCTTCCCCACACGCTGGAAGACTAACTCTTAGTTGTAATCTCAGCAAAGGCATTCCAGTGTTGATGGAACAAAAACTATTTTTTTTCTTGTAACAACAGAATTTCTTTTATATGTTTAATTACACCCTTAGAAAAGACATCAAATTTGCATTTGCTGGAAAGTTTTTTTTTTCCATAAGTAGGTCACTGGAGATATAATTATTACAAATAATAGCTAGCTTATATTCAGATTTCTTTTAGTGGAAATGACCTCTTTTGCATACGTTTTCCTACTGTCTGTAACAAAGTAGCTACTTGGGTTATGTTATTCAGCTGGTTTATAGCAAAGTCAAAAAGTATGTACTTACAATATGAGAAACATGTTAGCAACTCCCACAATTGTCTAAATGAAAAGCTGGGTTTTGGGTTAAGGTGGAAGTGTATGAAAAGGAAAAGACTGGTTGGTTGTGGATTTTCTTATTTCAGGCTGTATGTTTAAACAGCAAATTAGTGTTGTAATGCTAGAGGAGGCTGTAGAGTCTCCCCTAATTGTCCCCGGTATGACAGTCATACTGAGAGTGACCCCATACTTTATTATCCGAACCAAGACACTTTTTTTTTGGGGGGGGGGGGTGCTGTGCCTGCAACATGTAGAAATTCCCAGGTCAGAGAACCTGCACCACAGCGGTGACAATGCCAGATCCTTAATCATCAGGCCACCAGAGAACTCCCAGGACATGCTTGAGAAGAAAAAGGTAATAATTACCTCAGGACAATTGATCTAAAACGGGGTTGGTCCTGGTCATTTTAACCCACCCTGGAGAGTGGATTTGCAAACCTATTAAATTATTTTGGAGGAGGCCACACCCACAGCATATGGAAGTTCCCAGGCTAGGGGTCGATCAGAGCTGCCAGCCTACACCACAGCCACAGCAATGTCAGACCCAAATCACATTTGTGACCTGCACCGCAGCTTGTGGCGATACTGGATCCTTAACCCACTAAGCAAGGCCAGAGAGCAAACCCTCATCGTCATAGATACCATTTGGGTTCTTTCCTGCTGAGCCACAGTGGGAACTCCCATATTGAAAAATCCTTGACTGAATGTTTTGTCTGGAGCTCATGGTCCTGGGAAGACCGAGGCTCAAATGGATCTTGGCCTCCCTGGAACCAGGGAGTTGGCCTTTCCTGCTGGGGCTGAGACTCAGTCCCTGGAATTAGTGCCCAGCCCAGGCCCTCAGTATATGATGAATAAACTATGCTGGGAATGACCCTAAGCACATCCTGAGAAGGACTGTGACCTTACTCGAGTCACGGCTCTACACCAGAAAAGAAACTTCTTTCTTTCAGAAGGCGAAGCCATGATAAAGACAATTGGATGAGAACGCGAGTGTCTGCATAGGCACAACTTGTTTGTTGTTCAGGGAACTGAGGGGACAATTAAAGCGGGAGAACATATTACATTTACATTGGGAAAAGCCCCTGGGGATTAAACGGTAGGAAACATTCTGAGATTTTGTGCTCATGAGATGAGGAATGCTAAGGAAAGTGGTGTGAGTTAATTCTTCAAATGTATAGACATTTAGTGAGCCCCTACTCCAGGGCAGGTGTTGTCCAGGGTGCTGGAGTTCAGAGGTAGAGAAGAGAGTTCCCAATCTAAGGGAAATCACAGACCGAAGGGAAGATGTAGAAACACATAAACATCATGACAAGGCAGTAATAATGGGATGTAAAGAAAAAGTGGGCACCGAAGGAAGAGAATGAGTCTTCCTACCTGGGAATGCAGGGGATTCGCGGTAAAAGTGATAGTGGAGCCATGCGATGAATGGATGAGTTGGCCTGGGAGTCAGCAGGCCTCCCAGGAAAGAGTAAGGGGCGCAAGGGTGATATGGCCTGAGTTTGAAGTGGTTGATGTCACATTGCCACTATCTTGCTGTTACTTAACCCATGTGATCTTGAACTGAACCTTTCAAGGATAAATTCACATATTTTGATCTCCATGGTGCTGAAGGACACCGTAGACCTATTGGATATATATACTGGTCTCTGTTTATCCATGGGGGATACATTCTAAGATCCCCAGTGGATCCCTGAAACCATGCGTAGTACTGAATTCTGTCTATACTATTTTTTTTCCTATGCCTATCTACCTATGATAAAGTTCAGTTTACAAATTAGGCCCAACAAGAGATGAACAATATAGCTGTTAATAAAACAGAGAAATCCTTACTGGGAATCTGGGGTAAATAGGTGCAAACTCTTGCCTTTGGAATGGATAAGCAGTGAGATCTGGCTGGATAGCACTGGGAACGATATCTAGTCACTTATGATGGAGCACGATGGAGGATAATGTGAGAAAAAGAATGTATATATGTATGTGTGCCTGGGTCACTTTGCTGTACAGTAGAAAACTGACAGAACACCATAAACCAACTCTAAGGAAAAAATAAAAATCATATAAAAATTAAAAAATGAAATTATCATGGTAAAAAATAAAAAATAAAAAATAATAAAATAGAGCAATTCTAACAATATGCTCTGACAACAGTTATGGGCACGTGGTCTCTCTCTCTCTCTCAAAATATTGTACAAATCAAATGCCTTTTCCATCTTGACTAAGCACTTAGCTCACACTGTGGCTCTAACTTTTGCACTTTGAAGTGTAACAGCAAAACTGTCACGAGTTTCTTTTTCCTTCTTCACAAATTCATGGAAAGATTTGTTTCTCCCACAGATTTTAGCCACCTCAGCATACAGTCTTATTTCTTTCCTTTCTTTCTTTTCTTTCTTTGAACATTCTCAAAGTCGAGAATGTTCACCTTCTCCCTTAAAGCACTTTTTGGCTCCTTTTTGGCATACTCGAATTGCCACCATCACTACTCTTGTGCTTTGGGTTGTTATTAGGTAAAATAAGGCTGGCTTGAATATAAGTACTGTGATAATTGGTAAGTCTGATATCTGCTTAACCAGTTAGCTACTGAAGTGACTGATGGGTGAGATATGCTGGATAAAGGGATGATTCACATCCCAGGCAGGACGGAGCAGGGTGGGGCAAGTTTTCCTCACGCTATCCGGAAGGCTGTGCAGTTTCAAACTTCAGCATTATTTATTGCTGGAGTTCCTGCTGTGGCACAGTGGGTTAAGAATCCAGTTGCAGGAGTTCCCATTGTGGCTCAGTGGGCTAAGGAAACTGACGTTGTCTCTGTGAGGATGTGGGTTCAATCCCTAGCCTGGCTCAGTGGGTTAAGGATTTTCCATTGCCATAAGCTGCAGTGTAGGTCACAGATGCAGCTGGGATCTGCTGTTGCCAATGGCTATGGTGTAGGCTGGTAGCTGCCGCTCTGATTCCACCCCTGGCCCAGGAATTTCCGTATGCCACAGGTGTGCCTATAAAAAGAGAAAAAAAAAAAAAGGAAAAAGAAAAAAGAAGAAGAAGAATCTAACTACAGCAGCTGGGGTGGCTGCAGAGGCTCAGGTTCAGTCCCACGACTGGCACTGTGGGTTAAAATGATCTGGTGTTTCCACAGCTGTGGCATAGATCTCAGCCATTGTTCAGATTTAGTCCCTGGCCTTGGAACTTACGAATGACATGGGTGTGGGATGTTTTTTAAAAAAAAAGCAGATTTATTTATTTTTGGGATTTTTCCATTTAATATATGCAGACTGTGGTTGACCACAGGTAACTGAAACCACAGAAACTGAAGCTGTGGATAAGGGGGGTGAGGGGGGACTACTGTACTTAAATCTGTATAAAACTAATTTCATATTCTGCCAGAATGGTGAGAAGGACTTCAAGAGAACAATTTTAAACTCACCCAAGTGGAAGATAGGGCATGGTACTTTGAAAGCCCTACAGTTTGGGAATTCTCTGTGCTTTCATTCTTAACCTGAACCTATATGTAATTGCACTAGTTTAACTTATTTTGATTTAAATTTATCTTCCTAGGGGGGAGGATGGCTAGAAGAATGGGTCAGGTATTCTGTAGTTGCTGGCCTTTCAGCAAATGCTTTAGTGCTTAGAAATGTGTACCTTGTCTCCCTGTCTGCCCTTATTGAGACTTGAGTATTTTAAGTCTGTCCTCTCTTTTTAGGGTTTCTTTCCTTTCCTTTAAGTAATTTTTGTCTTTACTCTATTCTTTCTCCTATTGTTCTTTCAAATAAGCAAAAATCAAGCATTTAAACAATCATAACTTGTGCAAGAACACGATCTGACTGGAGACGCATCCCTGTGTTGACCGTTCTGGGGTGAGATTACTTCATCCTTTCAAAGGTTGAGAGGCTAAAGTCTTTTATCAGTGCCCCCGTGGTATGATGTCGTGATAAATATTTCTGTAAGACTGGAGGAAATGTCAGTTTTCAGGAGGATCAGTAAACTGTGGAAGGTTCTAAAATTATTTATGAAAATGCTTAGAGTTTGTCTTTATGAAAAGTTAAAACAGTTATTAGTCAGAGTTATAGAGCATAAAGTGATCTCTCAACCCTTCTTGTAAGTGAAGTGAGTTGTCCTTCTAATGGGGTTGCTAATATTTTAGCTGTAGGCCACAGAAATTATTTGAATAAGTTTCTCCCTATCCTCTGTGTGGTATACTCATTTTTAGGGCAAAGTAATTGATGTCCTGGGCATTTTCCAAAAGACAATTTTGTCACTAACAAACATTTGATCCTTAAGATTCTATGTAGTTTGTTACTTTGCCGGAATCTCATACAGATGAATTGTTAACACACAACAAGGAAAATTGTGTAACTCTTTGAGGAAGGGTTAGTTAAAATGTTCGGCTAGTAACAAAGATCTCTGGCTCATGTGACAGTATACAAGAGATGTATGTCAATGACATCTGTTTCCCGACCTAAATCAGTTAATACTAAGCTAAATATTTGTAATGAATTTTTTATTGATACCATATTTAAAACAAATTATAGAAATTTTATTGTACAGGTTAAAAGCTTAAATTAATTTAGAGTAAAAATTAGCCTTTCTGTCTCATTGAATTTGCACTTTTTTTTTTTGCATTTGACTTTTAAATGGCAACTATGAAAAGTACATTAATTCTGATACTTTGAATTAGAAAAATATCAGAAATTCTTTGGGATTGAAAATTGTTAGCATGATCTTTTGGCTTCTCCTGATAGAAAAACTACTCAGAGATCAAGTCTGGACTTGAAAATACCATCTTGATCAAGATGAGGCTCAGAGAAAGTGGCAGGAAATACTTGGAATTACTGTTTTTTCTTGTTTATTCAATAAATATGTTGTAGATTAATGAAACAAAAAGAATATATGATACAGCATCTTGAATTTTTTCCATTGTTTTTGTGTTGGTTTGTTTTTTTAATCTCAAACTATCCATTGAGCCTCATCACTTAAGATCTTTCAGCTTTTCCTTCTTTGTTTCAAAAGCCTTGCATCTCCCTCTTCAGTTGAGAGAGCGCCCACGATCCCTGTCTCCAGTTATTTCCAGTTCTGCGTTGCCTAGGACATTGCCACTTCTCCTTCTGTGATGAAAAATAGCACCTCCTCTATTTGCAAGAGCAGTAGCTGGGCAATGTGACATGATTGTGATGGTGATGTAGGGGTTGGCTAGAAGTAGACAGGACTCGTTTGAATAGGTGAATCTTTATGGCACTTTCAAAATGTTGTCCCTCTTGAAGCGCAAAGACAGAGTTCCTACAGAGATATTTTATTTATGCAGAAGTCAGATTGGAACTTGGTATAAAATCTTACTGGCTAAATGGAACATGAGGTAAAAACGTGTGCATTGCAACCTCAGGTAGATTACTTTCATAGCCGATCCCGTTGGCAGAGCCCTGGAAAAGTGCTTCCCTATTAGTCCGTGGGCTGGGTCCATCAAAACCCCTGGAGCTCTGGTTGAAATGCATATTGCCAGGCTCCCACAAGGGCCAGTCAGACTTGAACTGAGGAGGAGTCCAAGAACCTAGATTTTTATGGAGTATCCTTCCCTTCATGGGATTGCACTTGGGTAGATGTCTTTGTTTGGGCTGCTATCAAATACCACAGAGTGCATGGCTCCTCAACAACAGAAACTTATTTCTCAGAGTCCGGAGGCTGGGAGTTGGAGATCGGGTTGCCATTAAGCTTGGGTTCCGATGCAGTCCTCCAGACTGCAGGCACCTCCTGGGGTTCTCACACAGTGAAAGGGGCAAGGCAACTCTCTGGGTTCTCTTTTCCAAGGGCACTGATGTCATTCCCGTGAGCTCCATCTCATGACCTAATCACCTTCCAAAGACCCTCCTAATGCCATCTCTAGGGATGTAAGATTTTCAACATATGAATTTGGTTGCGGGGGTGGGGGGGGTGGACACGAACATTCTGGCCACAGCAAGAGGGAATCACTGGGAATTCTCCCCAACATTAGCCAGATGCTCTCAGAAATCAGAATCTTTAGAATAACAAGTACCAAGACCGTAATACTCACGGGTACAGCAACTCCCACCATGTGGAGAGACTGCTGCCTAAAGTCAGCCATGAGTTATAGGGCACCGAGCAGAGCGCCCCCCAGCCTGAGTTCCCTGCTTTGGGCTGCCTTCCTTGCTGCTGAGGACTACTCCTGCTTAAAAATCCAAACAGGATTTTCTTTTTATTTTTTTAAATAATTTTTATGCTTTCCGTTATAGTTGGTTTACAATGTTCTGTCAATTTTCTACTGTATAGCAAAGTGACCCAGTCTCACACACACACACACACATATACATACACATTCTTTTTCTCACATTATCCTTCACTATGCTCCATCACAAGTGGTTATATATAGTTCCCAGTGCTATACAGCAGGATCTCATTGCTTATCCATCCCAAATGCAGTAGTTTTCATCTATTAACCCCAGATTCCTAGTCAAAAGGGATTTTCTTAAATCATCTGCCACACTACCAGGAAACCCTGATAGAGAACCTGAGACTCCCTGTGTGGCTGGCCCCCAGGTCCCATGTGTTCTCATGAGAATGGGCAAGTGGCAGAATACCTGCTCCCATGGGAGGCTGCTCTGTGTACTCAAGAGACTCATCCAATTAGTCCGGGGTCTTCTCTTGGCCAGGCAAACCTCTTCTTATTGCTTTCCCAAACCATGATCATCCTGGTTGTCTTCATAAATAAACATCCACATATGAATATTATTAGGCTTCTGCTGTGCACGCTGGTTAAGGTCCAAATACACCAGGGAACAAGAAAAATAAGGTCCTGTCCCCATAAAGCCATCCTTCTTGTCATCAGAATGTCCACACCGTCTTCTGCCCATTGGTTTTGTAGATCATTTATACCAGCATCCAGAATTGTTTTCCCATTTTTGTTCGCCTTCTGTAAAACTGAGCTAAAAAAAACAACAGCTTCTCACAGATGGTTGCAAAAAACATCACAGGAGATGGTTCTGCCCCGCTGCAGGGTTTTATCAGCTCCTCCCTTTGGTGCCCAGGGAGGCGCTCTTTGACTAAAGATTATAGGTAAATTTTAGAACACTTGGCTTTTTGTTTAGATGTCCTTGGACTATTTCTTGGAAAGGATTTATTTTGCCTTGGCTTCTCTCCCCTCCTGCCTCCTAAAAAGCAAATTCCCCCCACCTTGGGCCTTTCCAAGCATTCAAAATTAAGCTGCAACTTGAGCCTCATATTGCTTTATCAAACCGCAGGAAGAATTTGGAATTGTATTGCTAAGATATTTTGCTGGCCCCTTTTCAGTTACATGAATTTCAGCTCTCAGTGTTTTTATATGTGGGTGAAGTTTATGAGAAGAATTTCAGAAGCCTCTCAAGAGAAAGAGAGGGAAAGCTCCTTTAAGGATGATAAATTTCACATAAAGAGGCCAATAATTTGTGTGTATTATTTTCCAAAATGAAATACCCCCAAACACTGGAGATAAGATATTGTAGTTGGAATATCATTGAAGTCTTATGATAATATATTTAATTTGATTACTCATGGCAAATGAAAACTCGTTTTTCACTTATAACATTCATGTTTCCTTATATAACAAGCTTATTTAAATTAAAAAAACTTTTAATATTATGTAATCATACAGATGGTACATGGATATGATAAAAATAGCAAGGTAGGTACACAAATAATGGAGTCTGGGGAAACACTGGCTAAGTGAGTGCCAGGAACAAGAATCCTGGAAGAAAGTTCCCAGCCCTGCAGAGAGCATACCCCCCACCCACAGAGGCAGGAAGCCTGCGGAGGTGAGCGTTGACTTAAATGGAACACAAGTTATCCATATGTGCCAACCACGCCAGAGTAGCAAACCACATATGTGCAGATTAACCACTTACTGAGCATCTACGCTGGAAAAGGAAATAACTCAAATTTAAGGCTGGGGAAGGCAGAGGATTCTAGCACAGCTTTATACTGAGAAACTCAGGAAAGTATGCAAGCCTTACTTGAGAAACACGTTGGCCTCCTGCCCAGACGTTAGAGGTCACAAAAGCAGGCCATCTGAGAAATAATCAATGTTACTAGACAGAGTGTCTTACCTAGAAGTACCTGCTGATTTCATTACAGACCACAGTTGCAGTAGGATGACAATAAGAAACTCAAATGAGCAGACTCTTAATGATAATGAAAGTTTTAAAGTACTTATAAGAGTTCCCTTTTGGTGCAGCACATGAAGGATCTGGCATTGTCACTGCAGAGGCTCGGGTTGCTTCTGTGGCATGGACTCAGTCCCTGGCCTGGGAACTTCCACATGCCATGGATGCGGCAAAAAAAAATTAAAGAACTTGTAACCTGATGTTGTTGTTGTTTTCAATTAGGAAAATAGTGAAGCAAAAACTAAGCGGAAGAGAAGAGTTATTTCCTTTATGTACATTTGGAACAGAATCTAGAAATGAAATTATAATTTTACTGCTTTGCCTGCTCTGTGTTTTCAGAACATTGGGTCCAGGAGTGAGAGTCCTTCTGGGCTGTGGTCCATTCCCCCCACTTCCCTCACCCCCTGTCCACCCTTGTCTCATCTGATTAAATCTCTTCACCAGACACCAAAGTTCACCTTCTACCCAAAGACTTCCTCCTCCTCCCTGTGAACCTTAATGCCGCTCCCAGAGGGAGGCTCCTGTTCTTCTGCTATCTGCAGAGGCTGTGGAGGAACTCTCACCAGCCTGTTGATTTTGTGGAGGACTCATGAGAAAGTTCTCAACAAAGAGATGAGACAAAGCAGAGTAGACCCGTGCTGCTGGCCCAAACCACCCATTCTAATACACTATTAAGGGAGATGTCAAAGCTAAGTCACCTAATCCTCCAATCACCAATAATTTTCATTCTAAAAATCATATCCTTTATATTTTTCTTTTGTACAGACTAAATGAACAGTTGTGCTCAATGTCTTAAGCATTGAGTTTCTGTTTAGAAGAGGTGAGGTTACAAAAACAAGACCTATATATGTGATGCCTGCAAGTGACTCACTTCAGACCTAGAGACACAACAGATTGGAAGTGGGGGGGGGATGGAAAAAGATATTCCATGCAAATGGAAATTAAAAGAAAGCTCTGGTAGCGATAGTTAGATCAGCCAAGATGGTCTTAAAAATAAAGACTGTTATGTAATGATCAAGGGATCAACCCAAGAAGAAGATATAACAATTTTAAATACATACACACCCAACACAGGGGCACCTAAATATATAAGGCAAATATTAACAGACATGAGAGAACTCAGCAGTAACACAATGATAATAGGGAACTTTAACATGCCTCTTACATCAATGGACAGATCATCCACACAGAAACTCAACTCGGATCCTTAGCTTGAGTTTACATGTCCCCCAGGTCCTGGTCATAGCCGTCACTGCAGAGAATGACTTACCTCTCAGCTGCCCATTCCCACTCCCACCTCCACCCCAGCTCCCATCTACCACTGGAACCATCCCATTTAGAGCAGAGCTTTGAATATAAAGACAAAATCCCAAATATTGGAGTCTCAGAAGCAGATGAAGACAATGCTTAAGCTGACAGAAAGGTGTGACTTGGCCATTTATATTAGGAAATACTCAGTGTAAAACTAGCAAGTGGTATTATCATGGGAAGTGCATGTACCAGCATAGACCTGGACTTAGACTCAAGAATCAACACTTCCAAGCTGAGTCACCTTGAGAAAACTTTGATCTTGAATAAAAATTATATAAACTATTTAATCTTTTTGACATTTAGTTTCCCTTCTAGAAAAAGAAGATACTAACTGGGCTGTGTTGAGGCTTAAATTATAGTGAGAGGACCCATTCCCCCACCCCCACCCCACCAAGTCTCCTTGTTCTCTCAGCCTCAGCTGAATATGGTGTATGTCTTTCAACCTCTTTTCTTCACTTTTATTATTTTATTTTATTTTATTTTTGCTTTTTGGAGCTGAACCTGCAGCATATGGAAGTTCCCAGGCTAGGGATCAAATCAGAGCTACAGCTGCTAGCCTACACCACAGCCACAGCAACTTGGGATCCAAACCACATCTGTGACCTACACCACTGCAATGCCAGATCCCCAACTCACTGAGTAAGGCCAGGAATCAAACCTGCGACCTCATGGATACTAGTTGGATTCATTTCTGCTGTGCCACAATGGAAACTGCTCTTATTCACTTTTAACCTGTCCTTTTTTTGCCCCGTGTTTGGTTTTTTTATTCTTCAAATAACCACAATGTAGAACTGAAGAATTTTTTCAAATATTGGTATTGATCAAAAACATTTATATCTTTTTAAAATCACTTAAGTTTTTCAAGATGGTCCATGTTCAAAGCAAAATCAATGACTCTCTAAAAATGTTTCTATGTTTGGAGCTGGTGGTGGGGTTGGTTTTAACCTCCTGTAAATGAATGACCTTTATAACTCAAAAAATTATCTTGGTGTAGATCACTGGGGTGAGTCTGGAGGGATTTTTCTGGCTTAACAGGGCCCAAATCACAGCTTGCCTTACATAATCTCTCAGTTCACATCAACTTTATGGTGTGCAGAATGTAGAAGTATTAACATTCATTTGGAGTAAGATAGCATTGAACCCAAGGTCGACTTGGCTGATGTGGAAGCATTGTACGTGGAGGAAATGCAGGGACCCCAAGATGCTGCAAGAATGGAGATCTAATCTGATCCAGGACTTGGGACCCAGCTCTAAAAATATAACTCTTCAACCAAGTTCTCAGTGATCATACAGAATCTTGATAGCCAAGAGTCATCAGAAAACAGTGCTTTCAGGGCACCTGGTCTCATCACAATCATCATTAGACAATTTGTATCAGATTTTCCTACAGTCGTCTGTGATATAAGATCTATGAAAGAAAGCTATGACTTCTCACGTTTGTTCCACTCATTCCTTAATTTAGCCATTTTTTGAGAGCTGACTGTATAACAGACACAACGTACCTGAATGATTGATACCTGTGCCCTACCCTTCCTGGACCAAAGGTATAGCAAGAGACATATCTGCAAATAGGCAGCTAGAGGGGTGGGACCCTTGGGGTGACCATAGACACTTTGAGAACTCAAAGGAGGGAGGAAGGCCTAGATGATGGGGGGATGACAGGGAAGAAAATTCCTTCCAGGAAGGGTGGTAATTTGTGCTGAGCCTTGAAGGCTAAGGCATCAGTAGCCTGGCTTCTAGCTCTAGCTCTGTATTTGCATCAACCTTGCCTTATTTGCTGACTCACAGCCAGTTTCCTCTTTTCTGTTTTGGGAAGATAGCGTCCACCTTTCCTGCCTTTGGAGGTGAAAGCGAGGCAATAGTGAGGCTTCTTGTGAGGATGCTCACCTGTCGGGAAGTTCTTCCTCATGCCCCAGCAACATGTACCTGCAGGATGGTGGATCTTCCTGGGCTGGGGTTCAAGGTGCAGCTGTGAACTTCAGATCTGTCTTCACGAGACCAGTGTGCCTAATTCCATTTGCTCATGATCCTAATGTTCTTCTTTGACAGTGGAGTCTGTCCTTAGACTCTGATTGAGGAAATCACCTCTTTCTCTCAGTGACAGTGTGTCCTTGCAGAGCTTACTAAACAATGTGAGCCTCAGAATTCACTTCTATATAGCAAAGATGATGATAATGGTTCATACGTCATAGGGTGGTTGTGACGATTAAAGGAGACAGTTCGTGTAAAGGACCAGGCACAGAGTGACTACTCTAATAGCATTATTGGAACTGGGGGAGAAATGAGGAAGGAGTCACAGAGAATCAGGATAAGCCTTCTGGTTGGCCACTTTTGTGATTGCTCCTTCCATGGTTGAGGTCACTGCTGCCCTCATACCGCCTTGAGTGGTTGAGAGAGGTTGGCCTGCTCTATTTTGCTATTTGTGGATAGTACAGGTAATTGAGACTGGGTGAATTTCTTATCACTATTATGCATTCAAAAAATACTGGCTTTTTATTCAAGTTTTAAAAAGGAAAGAAATCCTATCCCAGACTATAGCATGAACGAGTCTTGAGGATGTTATGCTAAATGAAATAAACCAGTCACAAGAAGACAAGTACTGTGTGATTCCATTTATATGAGACATCTAGAATATTAACATTTCTAGACACAAAAAGTGAAAAGGTGGCTGCCAGGGGCTGGGGGGTAATGGATATGGAGTTTCAGTTCTGTGGGATGAAAAGGATTCTGGAGATTGGTTGCACAACATTTCGAATATACTTAACAGTTCTGAACTGTACACTTACAAAAAGTGAATATGGTAAATTTTGTGTCTTTTACCACAATTTTATTTATTTTTTTAATTTTTTAATTACCTAATTAATTTTGTTACATTTATAGGTGTACAACAATCATCACAACCAAAGTTTATAGCATTTCCATCCCAAACACTCAGTGCATCCCCCCACCCCCCAACCTGTCTCATTTGCAAACCATAAGTTTTTCAAAGTCTCTGAGTCAGTATCTGTTCTGCAAAGATGTTCATTGTGTCTTTTTTTTAGATTCCACATGTAAGTGATAGCATTTGATATTGGTGTCCCCTTGTCTGATTGCCTTCACTTAGCATGATAATTTCTAGGTCCATCCATGTTGCTGCAAATGCCCTTATTTCCTTCCTTTTAATGGCTGAGTAATATTCCATTGTGTATTGTACCACATCTTCCCTATCTACTCCTCTGTTGATGGGCATTTAGGCTGTCTGCATGCCTTGGTTATTGTATAGAGTGCTGCAGTGAACACTGGAGTACATTTGACTTTTCGAGTCATAATTTTCTCTGGATAGATGCCCAGGAGTGGGATTGCTGGATGGTTATTCTATTTTTAGTTTTCTGAGGAATCTCCATACTGTTTTCCACAGTGGTTGCACCAATTTACATTCCCACCAACAGTGTAATAGGGTTCCTTTTTCCCCACACCCTCTCCAGCACTTATTGTTTGTAGACTTTTGGATGATGGCCATTCTGGCCAGTGTAATGTGGTACCTCATAGTGGTTTTGATTTGCATTTCTCTAATAATGAGTGATGTTGAACATCTTTTCATGTGTTCTTTGGCCATCTGTATGTCTTCTTTGGAGAATTGTCTGTTTAGATCTTCTGCCCATTTTTTGATGGGGTTGTTTGTTTATTTGATACTGAGCTGTAGGCAGTGTTTGTAAATTTTGGAGATAAATCCCTTGTCAGTCAATTCATTTGCAAATATTTTCTTCCATTGTGTGGGTTGTCTTTTCATTTTGTTTATGGTTTCATTTACTGTGCAGAAACTTTTAAGTTTAATTAAATCCCATTTGTTTATTTTTCTTTTTATTGTCATTACTCCATTACAGGTGGATCTGAGAAGACATTGCTGTTATGTTGGAGAGTGTTGGACCTACATTTTCCTCTAAGAGTTTTATAGTATCTGGTCTTATATCTAGGTCTTTAATCCATTTTGAGTTTATTTTTGTGTATGGTGTTAGGAAGTATTCTAATTTCATTTCCTTACATGTGGCTGTCAGGTTTCCCCAGCATCACTTATTGAACAGGCTGTCTTTTCTCCACTGTTCATTCTTGCCTACTTTGTTGTAGATTGGTTGACTATAGGTGTGTGGGTTTAATTCTGGGCTTTCTATCTTGTTCCACTGATCTGTATTTCTGTCTTTGTGCCAGTACCATACTGTTTTGATGACTGTAGCTTTG
Organism: Catagonus wagneri; assembly: GCA_004024745.2. Lineage (NCBI taxonomy): Eukaryota > Metazoa > Chordata > Mammalia > Artiodactyla > Tayassuidae > Catagonus > Catagonus wagneri. Next base: position 2,643,970 of record PVHT020000021.1, read on the forward strand.
TAGTATAGTCTGAATCAGGGATCCTGATTCCTCCAGCTCCATTTTTCTTTCTCATATTGTCTTTGGCTATTCTGGGTCTTTTGTGCTTCCAAACTTAAAATGTTTTCTTTGGGAGTTCCCACCATGACTTAGTGGTTAATAAATCCAACTAGGAACCATGAGGTTGTGGGTTTGATCCCTGGCTTTGTTCAGTGGGTTAAGGATCCGGCGTTGCCATGAGCTGTGGTGTAGGTTGCAGACATGGCTCGGATCCCACATTGCTGTGGCTGTGGTGTAAGCTGGTGGCTACAGCTCCGATTAGACCCCTAGACTGGGAACCTCCATATGCTGTGAGTACGGCCCTAGAAAAGGCAAAAAGACAAAAAGACAAAAAAAAAATTTTCTTTGAGTTCTGTGAAAAATGTCCCTGGCAATTTGATAGGGATTGCATTGAATCTGTAGATTGCCTTGGGTAATATAGTGATTTGATAATATTGACTCTTCCAGTCCAAGAGCATGGCTTGTCTTTCCATCTGTTCATGTCATCCTTGATTTCTTTCATCAGCGTCTTATAGTTTTCAGAGTACAGGTCTTTTGTCTCTTTAGGCAGGTTTATTCCTAAGTATTTGATTCTTTTTGATGTGATGGTAAACGGAATTGCTTCCCTAATTTCTCTTTCTGATCTTTCATTGTTAGTATATAGAAATGCAGTTGATTTCTGTGTATTAATTTTGTATCCTGTGATTTTGCCAAATTCATTGATGAACTCAACAGTTTTCTGGTAGAGTCTTTAGGATTCTCTAGGTATAGTATCATGTCATCTGCAAATAGTGATATTTTTACTTCTTCCTTTCCAATTTGTATTCCTTTTATTCCTTTTACTTCTCTGATTGCTGTGGCTAGGACTTCCAAAACTATGTTGAATAGTAGTGGCGAGAGTGGACATCCCTGTCTTGTTCCTGATCTCAGCAGGAATTCTTTCAGCTTTTCACCATTGAGAATGATGTGAGCTCTGGGTTTGTCATATATGCCCTTTATTTTGTTGAGGTAGATTCCCTCTATGTCCACTTTCTGAAGGTTTCTTTTTTATCGGAAATGGGTGTTGGATTTTGTCAAAGGCTTTTTCTGCATCTATTGAGAGGATCGTATGGTTTTATTCTTCAGTTTGTTAACGTGGTGTATCACACTGATTGATTTTCAGATATTGAAGAATCCTTGCCTCCCTGGGATAAATCCCAATAAATCCCACTTGATAATGATGTTCAATCCTTTAAATGTACTGTTGGATTTGGTTTGCTAGTATTTTGTTGAAGATTTTTGCATCTATGTTCATCAGTGAAATTGGCCTGCAATTTCTTTTTTTGTGGTATCTTTGTCTGGTTTTGGTATCAGGGTGGTGGTGGCCGGTAGAATGAGTTTGGGAGTGTCCTTTCCTCTGTAAATTTTTGGAATAGTTTCAGAAGAACAGGTGTTAGCTCTTCTCTAAATGTTAGATAGAATTTTCCTGTGAAGCCTGTGGTCCTGGACTTTTGTTTGTTGGAAGTTTTTTAATTGGTTTCAATTTCAGAACTTGTGATTTGTCCATTCATCTTTTCTATTTCATCTTGGTTTAGTCTTGGAAGATTGCTCTTTTCTAAGAATTTGTCCATTTCTTCTAGGTTTTCCATCTTATTGGCATATAGTTGCATGTAATAGTGTCTTATGATCCTTTGTATTTCTGTGATGTCCTTTGTTACTTTTCCTTTTTCACTTCTAATTTTTTTATTTGTGTCCTCTCTCTTTTTCCTTATAAGTCTGGCTAAGGGTTTATCAATTTTGTTGATCTTTTCCAAGAACCAGCTTTTAGTTTCATTGATCTTTTCTATGGTTTACTTCATTTCTATTTTATTGATTTCTGCTCTGATCTTTATGATTTCTTTTCTTCTACTAACATTAGATCTTGTCTGTTCTTCTCTTTGTAACTGCTTTAGATGTAAAGTTAGGTTGTTTATTTGAGCTCTTTCTTGTTTCCTGAGGTAGACTTGTATTGCTATAAACTTTCCTCTTAGAACTGCTTTTGCTTCATCCCATAGGTTTTGGAATGTTGTCTCTTTGTTGGCTTTTGCTTCTAGGTATTTTTTAATTTCCTCTTTGATTTCTTCAGTGATCCACTGGTTGTTTAGTAGCAACAGTGGTTGTTTGGTCTCCACGTGTTTGTGTTTTTTGCAGTTTTTTTCTTGTTGATTTCCACTTGTATAGTATTGTGGTCAGAAAAGATGTTTGATGTGATTGCAATTTTCTTAGTTACCGAGGCTTGATTTGCAGCCCAGGAAGTCATCAATCTTAGCAAATGTTCCATGTGCACTTGAGAAGAATGTGTATTCTTTTACTTTTGGATGGAATGTCCTATAAATATTAAGTCCATTTGGTCTAATGCTTCATTCAGGGCCTGTGTTTACTTGTTTATTTTCTGTCTGGATGATCTATCCATTGCTATAAGTTAGGTGTTAAAGTCCCCCACTATTATTGTGTTATTGTCAATTTCTCCTTTTAAGGTTTTAGTGGTTGCCTTATATATTGTGGTGATCCTATGTTGGGCGCTTAGATATTTAAAATTGTTATATCTTCTTCTTTGATTGATCCTTTGATCATTATGTAGTATGCTTCCTTGTCTCTTTAAATATTCTTCATTTTAAGGTCTATTTTGTCTGATACGAGTATTGCTACTCCAGCTTTCTTTTGATTTCCATTTGCTTGGAATATTTTCTTCCATCCTCTCACTTGCAATTTGTATGTGTCTCTAGAAGTGAAGTGGGTCTCCTGAAGACAGTATATATGTGGGTCTTGTTTTTGTATCCGTTCAGCTAGTCTATGTCTTTTGGTTGGGGCATTTAGTCCATTAACATTTAAGGTAATTGTTGATATGTATGTTATTGCAATTTTATTAACTGTTTTGGATTTTTTTTTTGCTCTTTTTTCTTCCCTTCTTCTCTTGTTCTCTCCTACTGTGGTTTGATGATTATCTTTAGTGTTGTATTTGAGTTGATTTTTCTTTTTTTGTGTGTATCAATTGTAGATTGCAGTTACCCTGAAATTTTGATATAGGAGAGTGTGTGTACGTGTGTGTGTGTGTGTGTGCGCGCGCGCGTGTGTGTGTGTATGATTGTTTTAAGTTATTGGTCTCTTAATTGCAAGTGCATCTCCAGTATCCTGCATTTGTACCCTTCTCTTCTCACAATTTCTGATTTTGTTTGCATAATTGTTCATGGATGATTTCCTATCTTTACTGTATGTATGTCTTTACTGGTAAGTCTTGTCATTTAGAATATTTTTGTTTCTGGTGTGGCCTTTTCTTTTCAGTCTAGAGAAGTTCCTTTAGTATTTGTTGTAAAGCTGGTTTAGTGGTGCTGAATTTTCTTAGCTTTTGCTTATCTGTAAAACCTTTGATTTCTTCTTCAAATCTGAATGAGCCTTGATGGGTAAAGTATTCTTGTTTGGAGTTTTTTTTCCTTTCATCATGTTAAGTATACCATGCCACTCCCTTCTGGCCTGCAGAGTTTCTGCTAAACAATCTGCCAGTTACATCATTGGGGTTCCCATGTATGTTATTTGTTTCTTTTCCCTAGCTCCTTTCAGTATTTTCTCTTTGTCTTTCATTTTGGTTATTTTGATTAATATGTGTCTCAGAGTGTTCCTCATTGGGTTTATTTTATATGGTACTCGTTGTGCTTCCTGGGTTTGAGTGAGTGGTTCCTTTCCCATGTTAGGGAAGTTTTTGGCTATTATCTATTTGAATATTTTTTCTGTCCCTTTCTCTCTCTGTTCTCCTTCCAGCACCTCTATAATACAGATTTTGGTGTGTTTAATGTTATCCCAGAGTTCTCTAAGACTCTCTTCATTTCTTTTCAATCTTTTTTCTCTTTTCTGTTCCACATTAGTGATTTCCACTAGTCTGTCCTCCACCTTGCTTATTGGTTCTTCTGCCTCCTGTATTCTGCTGTTGGCTGCTTCTAATGAATTTTTTTATTACAGTTATAGTATTTTGCATCTCTTCTTGCTTAAGTTTTATATTTTGTATTTCTTTGCTCAGTGTTTCCTGTAAATTATCAATCTTTGCCTCCAGTTTATTTCCAATGCCTTGCATCATCTTTAGCATCAACAGTCTAAAGTCTCTTTCTGGGAGGCTGATAATCTCCTGACCACTTAGCTGTTTTTTTGGGACTTTTTCTTTCTCCCTTATCTGAGTTAGTTTTCTGTCTTTTCATTTTTATAGGTATTTGGTGTGGTGACCTTTTTTCAGACAATAGAATTGTATCCTCTCTTACTTCTGGTGTCTGTTTCCCTTGTGGTTGAAGTTGGTATGGGGGCTTGATGCAGGCTTCCGGATGGGAGGGTTGGTGCCTGCCCACTGTTGGCTGGGGCTGATTCCTATCCCTCTGGTGGGAGGGCCTTTGTCTCTGGGTGAGATGAGAGGTGACTGTATGCCTGAGGGGTCATCTAGCAGCCTGTTTACTGATGGGTAGGCTGAGATCCCACCTGGATTATTGTTTGGCCTGGGGCTTCTCAGAGCTTATGGGTGGGGTCAGATTTTCCAAAAATGGCCACCTCCGGAGAAATGAAGGCTGATCAATGTTCCCAAGAGCTTTGCCTTCAATGCCCTTCCCCCACAACAAGCCACAGTCTCACCCCTGTTTTCCCAGAATATCCTCCAAGAACTGCAGTCAGGTTTGACCCAGATGCCTATGGAGCCTTTGCTTTGCCCTGGCACCCAGTGCATGTGAAAATCTGTGTGCACCTTTCAAGAATGCAGTCTCCATTTCCCCCAGTGCCATGGAGCTCCTGCGCACAAGCCCTGCTGACCCTCAAAGCCAGATGCTCTGGGGGCTCTTTCTCCTAGTGCCAGATCCCCAGGCATAGGGATTTGATGTGCAGCTCAGAACTCTCACTCCTGTAGGTGAGTCTCTGTGATACAGTTACTTTCCAGTCCTGGCAGGTATGGGGTTGCTTATATCACATAATCGCCCCTCCTACCTCTTAATGTGGTCTCCTCTTTGTCTTCTGGAGTAGGATATCTTTTTGAAAGTTTCTAGTCCATTTGGTTGAAGCTTGCTTGGCATTTGGTTGTAATTTTGTTTTTTTATGAGAGAAGTTGAGTTCCAGTCTTTCTATTCAGCCATCTTAATCCCCCAGTGTTACACAATTTTAAACAAGCTTATTGAGCATGTGCCAACTCTAAGGTTCATACCTGGCCCAAGGTGAGTATGTGAGTAAAAGCAAACATGGCCCCTACCTCCTCTTATGAAACATCTAGGCTGGTAGGGGAGACATATGTCAAAGTAAGAATGGCATTAATGGGCAAAAGTGCAGCTGGGACAGAGGCTCTAATAAGAAGTACATTGTACCCTCAGAACCTAGTGTGTGAGGCCTGAACCTTGTCAGGGAGGCCAGGCCAGGCCAAGAGCAGTGGTGAGTGGAATGAAGGAAGACCATCCCAGGATGGTGCAAAGCATGAGCCAGAGCTGAAAATGTAGAGACTGAAAGAAAGTGTATTGTGAGAAGAGGCTGGCAATGGTGGAGAGGCCAGGCCACATGGCCTTTTTGGCCACAGTGAGGAGTTTGGTCTTTCTTCCTGAGCTGAGGGCTTGCCATTGAGGGCTTTGAACAGATAGAAAAGCAGGTTTGTGTTTTGAAAAGATCAACTTGAAGGGACATTTTTTTTTCTTACAAGGAAAGATCTTATCAAATGCTAAGAATTGTCTCAATTGTCCAGATGGAATATTGAATGAGTTCCTTCAACATTACTCAGGGGCCTGATGTTTACAAGGCCCTGACAAGAGTGTAGATGGAGACCTACATCCCATAAGTCTAAATAGTTACAGGCTACAATTAAGCTAACAAACTATTATCAGTATATCCTATCCTCTTATCATGGCAAATATTTCTATAACTCAAATATCAGAAAAGATGTGTACAGCTATTGTTTCCATATGACTAAGCCTCAACAAAGTATTAAAGATGATTGGATTTAACTGTAAACTGCACTATCTGGGGATTCTGTGTGGTCAATGAGATGTGGAAGCATTAATATAAGGATTGTATAATTAACCACTTCCTATTTTTTTTCATTTTTGGCCTTCTTTATAGCAAAATAGCTATGTTGCTCTAAGTTTTTCATATAAGTTTTTTTTTGATTGAACTGAGATGACTTCCTTTTTTTGTAACAGGTATATTGAAGTATAATTTGTAAATACAGAATTCACCTGCTTGAACTATCTAACTTTTTTGAGTCATTTTAGTTTTGAGATCATTTTTCATTCATTCCAATTTGAAGAAACTTTGTCCTGCTGAGGGAACATCAACCAAATTGTTTAAAAAAAAAAAACAAAAAACCTCTTTGGAGCTGTATTTGATTTGAAAATGAACCATGAATATATAATGTTTCAGATATGTGATGGTATCTCATACAATAAATTATCTTTATCATAAAAATATTAGAAAATATTTTAATTCCATCACACGGGTCTCTATCAAAAACTGCAACTCTTCCTATCTGATCAAGCATTATCTTTATCTAATATTAATGTAAAGCGCTGACTCATGTTTCACACATGTTGGCTGGACCTCTATACGAATTTGAGAAAATAGGGATGGTGTAACACTGTAAACGGTGTGTGAATTCTGTGAGTTTGGAGATGCTCCTGAACTATAAATTGGAATATGAGAATGGGGAGGAATATAGACATTTGGTGCAATGGGGAATTGTGCTTCATCATGCAAGCACCATTCACCATGTATTCATGTATCTGGAAGGAAGGAATTGACAAGTTCATTAGCCTTTTCTCTTTTCTCTTTTCATTTTTTAGAGTTTTTTTTTTGAAATATAGTTGATTTACAAGGTTGTGATAATTTCTGCTGTACAACAAAATGACTCAGTCATACATATACACATATCCATTCTCTTTCACATTTTTTTCCCACATAAATTATCACAGAATATTGGACAGAGTTCCCTCTGCTATACAGCAAGTCCTCGTTGGGCAATCATTCCATACACCTCAGTGCATATGCCAATCCCAAACCCCCAGTCCACCCACCCCCCACCTGTCCCCTTTGGTAACCATAAGTTTTTCAAAGTTTGTGAGTCTGTTTCTCTTCTGCAAATAAGTTCATTTGTATCCTTTTTTTTTTTAGATTCTATGTATAACTGATATCATATGATGTTTGTCAGTTAGCCTTTTCTCTTCTCCAGGAATTTCTGCCCCTCAGCCTCTCCCTGAATTCTTTTTTTGTTTGTTTGTTTATTTTGTCTTTTTAGGGCCACACCTATGGGATATGGAAGTTCCCAGGCTAGGAGTTGAATCAGAACTGTAGCTGCCACCCTAAACCACAGCCACAGCAACGTGGGATCTGAGCCATGTCTGCGACCTACACCATAGCTCATGGCAAAGCTGGATCCTTAACCCACTGAGCGAGGACAGGGATCAAACCTGCAGCCTCATGGATACTAGTTGGGTTCATTCCCACTGAGCCACAATGGGAACTCCCCCTCCCTGAATACTGAAACAGCCCCATCACTGCTACGGCTGGTGTTAGCAGTGGGGAAACGCTCACATGTTTGGGGCTCTCAGTCATGGTTGCCAATTGTTTTGAGGTCCTAGGGCAAGGGGTTTCAGGGAGCAGTTCCCTAGAGCCTAAACTGTGTTAGTCATAACAGTTTAGGATTACCCCTAGTAACACAGACACTCATGTGTCCTTAATAGTGTGTGTGTGTGTGTGTGTGTGTGCATGTGTGTGTATAAGATATTCGAGGCTTTATAAAATACAGAGTCCAGAGTAAGGACTCCTCTGCCCAGTGGCTTAGAATGTTACTCCCCTGCAGCCTACATCACATAAGCATCCAGAAAGCCCTTTCCAAGTCCACCCCATGAATTTACTAATCCTGATATTGACCAACAATGCCAGGAAACCCTTTCTTTCTCAGCATCCTCCTTTAAAAGACTGCTGACCGTGTTCTTCACTTGTTTTGTCTCCTTAGGAACCGGTGAAAGTGGCAAAAGCACCTTTATCAAGCAAATGAGAATTATCCATGGGTCTGGTTACAGCGACGAAGACAGAAAGGGGTTCACGAAGCTGGTTTACCAAAACATATTCACTGCCATGCAAGCCATGATCAGAGCCATGGACACCCTGAGGATACAGTACGTGTGTGAGCAGAATAAGGTAACGTGCTGGAGAGTGATGGACCTGTTGGTGAATGCATGCTTTCCTCCTCAGGTTAGCCTGTGTCTCTGAACTAAAACAGTTACTGAGAGCTCTTGGGCTCCGACTGGGAGCAGAGATGCTCCGGCAGAGTGTCATGAATTTGGCAACAGCGCTGTGGTCTTAGTCCTGTAGGCATTCTAGCTCAGTGGTAGTGTGGTGCTACCCAGTGTGCTGCAAGTCAGAAATGTGGGTCATCATTCTGGTGGCTTTTTTCAGGTGCTGAGAATAGGAAGACTGATATATACATTTCCTCTTTCAGCTAAAATACCTTATTAATTTCTTCATTGGTACAATGAAGATCTCGGGTTTATGATAGTCAACTTTTTAACAATTTCTAGTCTTAAGAAAAGTTTTCTGGAATTCCCACTGTGGTGCGATGGGATCAGTGGTGTCTCTACAGTGCTAAGGCACCAAGTTCAATCCACGGCCAGCAGAGTGGGTTAAAAGATCCCGCATTGCTATAACTGCGGCATAGGTCACAACTCCAGCTTGGACCTAATCTCCGTATGCCTTGGGGGGACCAAAACAGAAAAAAAAGAGAAGAAATATTTTCTTAGAGGCCCTGCAGGCTACTCAAAGAGGTCACTGGGTTTTGTTTGTTTGGGGAGCTAGCCCTTCCTAGGAAGTAAGTGATAATTTTTGAAGGGTAATGCTCGTGTTGCAACTAGCAACAGACTCTCGTAAAGTAAAGGTATCAGGTTGCCATTTGTTTTCCCATCACCATGATTATTTAAAATATGCACCTATTGAAGACCAAAGGAGGCAGGAGGGTGGGCGAAGAAGGCAAATAAAATTTTATATGGTGTATTGGAGTGTAAATCCAGAAAAATACTGTCTGAACTCATTAAGAACCGTCTAGGTGATAGAGTTTATTTTAAATAATATTACCAAGTTATAACAAGACACGATGATAAAGAGAAAAATTTCGTCTATTGGGTCTCTTGTGAACTGATGGAAAAGAATTTAGCTGCGCAAATGTCAGAATTGCGTATGGACCACAGAGACAACTTTATCATGAATTGGTGGCATCTGTATTCACATATATTATATAAATGTGATATATGAAGACTTTCAAAGCAATCAAATTAAATTTTTCTTGTTACGCAGAGACTGGATTACCTAGAAAAACAAAGCATGTGCCCAATTTTAGATGCACCTTTGTAATGTGACTATAACGTCATGTTTTTAGCACCAGTTCCTTACAGTCTTGAGGAAAAGAAGGAATAGATCTTGCCTACAGTTTCAACTTTCAACAGTGTTAGGCTGAAACGTGTGTGTGTGCACGCGCGCACGTGTGCACGCGCATATGCATGTGCCGGGGCTGGGGAGTGGTAGTGGTGGGAATTAGCCTTTAGTATATCTGGTGCCAAGTAACGTGAGTGGTGAATACTGAGCCATTAGGACATTCTCCAAGTGACTCTGATGAAGCCTTTACACGTTGGTTTTGACTACATGCCTTCTATCTTTCTGAATGTGTGCAATTTGAAAAAACCACCCTATGCAAAGTATTTTAAAAATGAGGCCAACTTTGAAAATTTAAGATTGTTTCATCTTTGGAAACCTAAGACGGGGTATTCAGGAACTTCCTCCCAGTGACTTGAGTTAATCTCTTTCCTCCTTTATAAAAGGCGTTCTGTTTCCTAGTCATAATGGGGTGCCTGGAGAAAGCTTGGAAGGTAGCGATGGGTTTGTAAAAAGACCTGTTGGGAAGAAAGCCTCAAGTATAAGCCTTCTGCTTACCTTGGCAACATGTGTTTGTAAAAACCTGGTCAGACTTAGTAATCGAGGTCTCTGGGGTTTTGTTTTGTTTCCTTTTCCCTCAAGGACTTCTAGAGGTTCTCTGTGTTTGTATTTCAAACAGAAAGGCCTTATGGGGTTTGACATTCCACCACTTTCTCCTTTTCTCTGGGTAGGAATTCTGGTGGCTCACGTCTACTTGCCCGCTAATCTGTGTTAGTTTCCTACAGCTGCCATAACAAAATACTTCAGGCTGGGTGGCTTAAACTAGTTTCCCAGCTGGAAGTCTGACATCAAGGTGATTGGTTCCACCTGGAAGTTCGGGCTTGGGGTGGCGGTGGGGACGCTGTTCCATGCTGCTCTCCTGGCCTCCAGTGTTTGCCGGCAATCCTTGGTATCCTCAGTTTTGTAGAGGCTTCCATCCCTCCCTGGCTATGTCTCCATGCAGAGTTCCCCCCTGTGTGTGTCTGTGCGCACATGACCTTCTCCTCTCTGTGACCAGATTTCCCTCTTCCTATGAGGACAGCAGTCATGGCGTGAGGGCCCATCCTAATCCAGCGTGACCTCAGCATAGCTCGATTACATCTACGAAGACCCTATTTCCCAATAAAGTTACTTTCTGAGGTTTGGTGTTTGCATGCATTTCACGGCAACACTCTTCAATCCAGTACAGTCTGCCCCTTGCCCCCGTTAATGTCCAACCCCTCAGCAAAATGCATCCCCCTCATTCCAGTATCCCCAAAAGTCTTAACCCATTCCAGAATCAACTCCAAGTCTCACAGCTAATCTAAATATCAACTCAACAGGTCCCCAATCTAATCATTTAACTCCTCTAAATCAGGTATGGGTGAGACTCTTGGTATAGTCCCTTCTGGAGCAGAATTTGTCTCCTTCCACAGGCTGTGAAATGAGGAAATAAATCAATTTGTACCTCTGTCTCCATTCTCAATGCTTTGTCTACTTCAAGTACCTGCATCCATGCTTCATAAACTTCCTCTTACCCCTCAAACATATGCTAGGGGTGAACCACATATCTAAATGGCTTAAGGAGAGGCCAAAAGGTGAGTGGAAAAAATCACTGGTTCCCCCAAAGCTGGGCTCTGCTTATGGTTCTGCTGTGGATCTTGGACAAGAGTCTGCAAACTTTTTCTATTAATGGCCAGAGAGTAAATACCTTTTTGGCTTTGAGGGCCGTAACTCTCTATTGCAACCATTCGGCTCTACTGTTGTGGAAAACCAGACATGGGCAGTGCATAAATGAATGTGTGAAGCTTGCTTACAAACTCTTTTTGCAAAATGTGAAAACTATTCTTAACTCACGGGCCAAACAAAAAACAGGCCAAGAGTAGATTTAGTCCATGGGCTGGAGTTTGCTGACTCAGTTCCAGGGGAAGCCCTATAACCTCTCTGGTCTTGCATTTCCTCATCTGTCAAATGCAGACAACACATGCTCTGTCTGCTACATAAGTCAACATGAGCAAAAGGAAGTGCTTTTCAGATTAAATGACACTTGAGAAATTGAAGGTTATTTCTGGGGCAAGTTCAAAGGCCAAAAATGGATTCATTGTTTCTTCTGCCATTCATTCAGTTCTTTCTGATCCATTTCTTCTCTATTGTTTTCTGAGTAATTTTCTCTGTGGACTAGTCCTGATTCCCAATGTGAAATTATAACAAAGTACCGTTCTAAGGTCATAAAAAGGTAAAATGACCAGTGCTAGTGTTCTAGGAGTTTAAGTAATTACTTAAGAAGCATGATCTCTGTTTTCTTTTAAAAAGTACTGCTTGGAGTTCCCGTCATGGCTCAGTGGTTAACAAATCCGGCTAGGAACCATGAGGTTGTGGGTTCGATCCCTGGCCTTGCTCAGTGGGTTAAGGATCCGGCGTTGCCGTGAGCTGTGGTGTAGGTCGCAGACGCGGCTCGGATCCCGCGTTGCTGTGGCTGTGGCGAAGGCCAGCAGCTATAGCTCCTGTTACACCCGTAGCCTGGGAACCTCCATATGCCGCAGGTGCGGCCCTAGATAAGGCAAAAAAAAAAAAGACAAAAAAATAAAAAGTACTGCTTTATTTGAAACAGTCAGTTAACAAACCTTATTAGCTTTTCTTTTTAGTCATGCAATCCTTCCCTCATTTCTTATTGATGAATGTTTATTTCCATTATTTGATTTTTTTTGAGATAGAAACACTTTCTTAAAAGTATGTAGAAGGGAATTCGTGATTTCAGAGGGTTTTATTTTAAAATATTAGTAAGATTGTTGCTCAGCCATGTTGTTGAAAATCTCTGCCTATTGCTTTACAGACTGCTTTTCAAAGGAAATTTAAAACTTTACTGTAGCATTCAGTTTTTTTTTTTTGTTTTTTTTTGTTTTTTTTGTCTTTTTGCCTTTATCTAGAGCCGCACCCGCGGCATATGGAGGTTCCCAGGCTAGGGGTCTAACAGGAGCTGTAGCTGCCGGCCTTCGCCACAGCCACAGCAATGCGGGATCCGAGCTGCATCTGCAACCTACACTACCGCTCACGGCAACGCTGGATCCTTAACCCACTGAGCAAGGCCAGGGATCGACCCCGCAACCTCATGGTTCTTAGTCGGATTTGTTAACCACTGAGCCACGAAGGGAACTCCACATTCAGTTTTTAGTCAACATGTTTTTTTCAATTAAGATTTAGCCCTGAATTTTTTTTTCACATGAGAAAAATTTTATTTTTTCCCATAACTTAATGAATTTTATTACAATTATAGGTGTACAAATAGCCCTGAATATTTTTAATATACATCATCTGCCTTTTTTTTTTTTTAACAGAAATGATTCATATGTATATGCTCACTCTGTCGATAAGGTTTTATTTTTATGAATGTCTCTCAAGTGTCATAGGAGCACATAACAGAATTTATGGCTTCTTGAATAAATATTACAAAGGTGTTTACTTACTGTCAGGACTTCTGAATTTGAATTAGCTTATAACTTGTTTCCTGGTGATGATATCATGGAAAACCTTCATATTTTTTACTGTTTGTAGCATCTCCAACTTTGAGAAATTGTCCTTCTAGGCCTGTATTTTCGTGAAGGAAATCCATTTAAAGGTTCTGCAGAATCTGGTTGGATGATTTAGATCAGAATTTCCAAAGGGCAACTGGCAACTGTCTGACTTTTCGAAAATGTTTGGTTCTGTATTCAGGACTCTCTAGAAAACAACAAAATCTGTATGTTCCTTTGGTAGCTGATCCCAGCTTCTTCACTGCCCTGGGGTCATGTCATTTTTTTTTTTCTTTCTTTTTTTGGCCTTTTGGCTTTTAGGGCTGCACCTGCGGCATATGGAGGTTTCCAGGCTAGGGTCCAATCAGAGCTGTAGCCGCCAGGCTACGCCAGAGGCACAGCAGCGCGGGATCCGAGCCAAATCTGTGACCTATACCACAGCTCACGGCAATGCCGGATCCTTAACCCACTGAGCAAGGCCAGGGATCGAACCCACATCCTTATGGATGCTAGTTGGGTTCGCTAACCACTGAGCCATGACTGGAACCCGGTCACATCATATGTGTATGTTAAGTTATACACATTTAATTGCAAGGCTTATTATAAAAACAAAAACATCTTTAAAAAGGAGACAATCATTAAACAGTAAAGGGGAGTATTTTGCCTGCCGTTCCACTCCAGTACTTAATTTGGAATTCAGTGTTTCTAGAAGTGTGAAGTCTGGCATTCCCTTCAAAAAGCATCTTACTCTTTAACTAGAATTTTCTACTTAATTCCAAGTCACAGTTGAGGCAGTGGGCTTGGGCCCTCTAGCCAACCACAGCTCTTGAAAGGATGAATTTGGGGGGTTTAATTGACTCACAAAGCCTCCGTTTGTTTTGTTTTGAGGTTTTCAGGTCCTGCATTTAGGTAAGCAGATGTCTTTGTCCTCAGCTCCCTGCAGTGTCTTGAGTTTCAGTCTCTTGGAACCCCATCACCCCCAACTTCTGGGTGTATCAGAAACATGCCACACATTGGTCTTCAGGCTTGAATCCACATTGAAATCTTCTGGAAGGCTTTTCTGCAGATTCCTGGGGTACCAGCCCCAGAGAGCCTGAATGAAGAATTCTTGGAACTCAGTCTGAGCTTTTAAGGTGGCTTTTAGAATCTTCCCAGGTGATTCTGATTAGGCAGCCAAGTTTGAGAACCACTGACCTATGTATCTGAATGTTATCTGGAGGCGATCATTTCAGATTCTACTTTTCTGTCAACCTTTCCGTAGAGGAGAGGAATACTGATGGTAATCTCTTCCATGGAAGACTTAATTAATCTCCATTCAAAGGTAAGATGAGTGGTCAGCCTTAAGGATGTTTATTTAGTTCAGCAGTGAGGAGGGCTAGGAGGGGGGTGCTGTTGGCGAGATGAGGTGATGGTACCCTTGACAACATCTCCAGGTGACATTTTTGAATTCAGGGTGGATTCTGTGTTTGCTTTCTTTGAGTTTCACAAGGATCCTAGCACAGGATCATGCTGAGAGCTTCCAGGGATGGGAGGGAGGTCACGAAAGAAGGAGGAGCTACATTTCATTCTCTGCAGGTCACATTACTGCATCTTCTCAACTTCCTTTCCCTGCTCTTGGGACGTGGAAGTTATCATTCCTTTCTCACTAGTAAAGAATAAGGGATGCAGGTTATGTTGGTAATACGAAAGGTATAGATATTGTTTATAATAAAAATACCTTACAATTTCATTTTGTAAATAGAGATGTACATTAGGAAACTGAGTAGTTACATATGTTCACTCATCATTAATAGGTAGTTTTATTATTGAGATGGTAAACACTAAGTGTAAAACTTAAACATCAAATATCCAACTTCACATTTAAGCAATAAAGTCTAGCATTTAGGGGGCAGGATCATAGAAGACATTTTCTAACAAGAGTTTTGGTTATGTCTCATATCTGTGTATATATAACTCTTCCAGCTTAACTTTTCATTCTCAGAAAGGAAGGGGTTGAAGTTCCAGAAGCATCTATTATTAAAGATGCATGTCAGAAAATCAGGCATGGTTAGTAAAAATGGTTCATTTATGTGCCTCTATATTGAAGAACTTTATGTATGTTCAGACTCCCTTATTTCCTAATTTTAAAAACCTCTGTTAAAATATATTTTTCAGTCCCACTTCCTCATCCAGTTTGAAAAGTCAGATTCTGCATGAATCTCTGGGAACAGGGAGGCCAATGTTCAGACTTCGGCTGTAGTCCAGGGTTTCTGGTTCTCTGGTGCATGTTAAACGCAGGCTCTTTCTTCCTATGTCTTATTGGTTGTTAAAAATTAGGTGGTACATTTTTCTCCTTACTAAGAATTTGGAGTTCTAGCAAGTGTCACAGCAACAACAAATTCTTTACCAAAATCCTGGGCTGGAGTTTTTCCATTTATCCTGCTTGTTCGCTGATTAATCAATGTTGACTTTAGCATGAAAGTTGTTTAATCAGAGCTTGAAACATGAGAGTTTGGAAAATGAGGAAAAACAGGATGAAAATGAGAAAGAACTGTTTTTTTTCTCCTTAATCACCACCACAAGTAAGTCTGACCACCCACTACTCTTTAAGCCTAGCTTGGGAGATGAAGAAAGTTTGGGGCCCGTGCTGAGTAATGAGATTGATTTGACTTTGAAATAGCCATTTCTTCCCTTACCTCTGAGCTAGGTGTGAACCTATCACATGCAAAGAAATGCTTTTAAAAAACTGGTGAAAAGGGAAAATCTCACAAAGTTACAATCCAAGAACTAGTGTGACCATCAGTCCATGTGAACATCTATCCATCCATGTAACAAATGTGAAATATTTGCCTTGAATCTTTTAAGTTCTACCCAACTTTGTTGCTGTCTTAAAAAATATGGAAATGTGTGAAACACCCCCACAATTCAAAACTGTTTAAGAAAAGCTAGAATCATCATCAATGATGCTAGTAAAATTCATATTAAATCTAAAATGGGTATAGAGGGAACATATTTCAACACAATAAAAGCCATTTATGACAAATACTCAACGGAGAAAATCTGAAAGCCTTCCCACAAGACAAGGATGCCCACTCTCAACCACTTATACTCAACATAGTATTGGAAGTCCTGGCCACAGCAATCAGACGAAAAAAAAAAAAAGAAATAAAAGGTATCTAAACTGGAAGAGGTAAAATTTTCACTATATGCAGATGACATGTATATAGAAAACACTAAGGAATCCACACAAAAACTAGCTGATCTGATAAACAAATTCAGCAAAGTAGGAGGATGCAAGATTAGAATTCAGAAATTGGTAGCATTTTTGTATACTAACAATGAAATATTAGAAAAGGAATATAAAAAGACAATACCTTTTGAAATTGCCCCTCCCCAATACCTAGGAATAAACCTGAACAAGGAGGTGAAAGACTTAATTGCTGAGAACTATAAAATTACTAAAGAAAATTAAAGAGGATTCAAAGAAATAGAAAAATATCCCCTGCTCCTAGATTGGAAGAATTGATATTATTAAAATTGCCATACTACCCAAAGCAGTCTACAGATATAATGTGATCTCTGTCAATTTACCCATTGGCTTTTCCACAGAACTAGAACAAACAATCCAGAAATTTTTATGGAACCACAAAAGACCCATAATTGCCAAAGTGATCGCAAGAAAAAAAAACAAGTTGGAGGCATACCTCTCCCAGACTTCAGACAATGTTACAAAACTACAGTAATTTAGACAGTGTGATACTGATACAAGAACAGACACATGGACCAATGGAACAGGAGAACCCAGAAATAAATCCAGACACCTACAGTCAGTCTTCGACAAAAGAGGCAAGAATATGAAATGAGAAAAAGATAGTCTCTTCAGGGGATTAATATGGCAGAATAGAAGGACTGGAGCTCAGCTTCTCTCATAAAAACAACAAAATTGGAGTTCCCATCGTGGCTCAGGGGTTATTGAACCTGACTGGGAACCATGAAGTTGCAGGTTTGATCCCTGGCATCGCTCAGTGGGTTGGGGATCCGGCATTGCCATGAGCTGTGGTGCAGTTTGCAGATGCAGCTCAGATCCCGTGTTGCTGTGGCTGTGGTGTAGGCCTGTGGTTTTAGCTCCGATTAGACCCCTAGCCTGGGAACCTCCATGTGCTGCAAGTGTGGCCCTGAAAAGGAAAAAAGACAAAAAAAAAAATTACAACCAAATGCTGAACAAGCTTCAACCAAATGGACTGGAAACTTTCAAAAAGATATCCTACTCCAGAAGACAAAGAGGAGACCACATCAAGAGATAGGGGGCAAGATTATATGATATAAGCAATCCCATACCTGCCATGTGGGAAGCCCACAGACTGGAAAGTAACTGTATCACAGAGACTCACCAACAGGAGTGAGAATTCTGATCCCCATGTCAAATCCCCATGCCTGGGGATCTGGCATTGGGAGGAAGATTCCCCAGAGCATCTGGCATTGAAGGCCAATAGGGCTTGTGTGCAGGAGCTCCATTGAACTGGGGCAATGGAGACCGCATTCTTGAAAGGTGCACACAGACTTTCATATGCACTGGGTCCCAGGGCAAAGCAGAGGCTCCACAGGAATGTGGGTTGGGCTGACTGCAGTTCTTGGAGGATATCCTGGGAAAATGGGGTGACTGTGGCTTATGGTGGGGGAAGGGCATTGGACTCAAAGCTCTTGGAAATATTCATCAGCCTGCATTTCTCTGGAGGTGGCCATTTTGGGAAAATATGGCCCCACCCATTAGTGCTCACAGCCCCAGGCCAAACAGTAATCCAGGTGGGATCACAGCCCCACCCATCAGTAAACACCTGCCTAAAGACCTCCCCAGGCACACAGCCACCTCTAATCTCACCCAGAGACAAAGCCCCATCCACCAAAGGGATAGAAATCAGCCCCACCTACCAGTGGGAAGACACTGGTCCCCCCCATCAGGAAGCCTACAGCAAACCCCTGTACCAACTAGAGCCACAAAGGTGGCAAACATCAGAAGTAAGAGAGGCTACAACTCTTGTCTGCAGAAAGAACACCACACAAAAAACCTATAAAAATGAAAAGGCAGAGAACTGTAACTCAGATAGGAGAGCAAGAAAAAAAAACCCGGAAAAATGGCTAAGTGATCTGGAGATTATCAGCCTCCAGGAAAAAGACTTTAGACTGTTAATGCTGAAGATGATGTAAGACATTGGAAATAAACTGGAGGCAAAGACTGATAATTTACAGGAAATACAAGATTAAAACTTAAGCAAGCAGAGATGCAAAATACAATAACTGAAATAATAAACTCATTAGAAGCAACCAAAAGCAGAAAACAGGAGGCAGAAGAATGAATAAACACAGTGGAGGACAGACTAGTGGAAATCACTGATGTGGAACAGAAAAGAGAAAAAAGATTGAAAAGAAATGAAGAGAGTCTCAGAGAAATCTGGGACAATGTTAAACACACCAACAGGAAGCACAACGAGTACCATATAAAATAAACCCAAGGAGGAACACCCTGAGACACATACTCATCCAAAGGACCAAAATTAAAGACAAAGAGCAAATATTGAAAGCAGTTAGGGAAAAGAAACAAATAACATACATGGGAACCCCAATAAGGTTATTGGCAGATTTTTCAGCAGAAACTCTGCAGAACAGAAGGGAGTGGCATGATATACTTAACATGGTGAAAGGAAAAAACCTCCAACCAAGAATACTTTACCCAGCAAGGCTCTCATTCAGATTTGAAGGAGAAATCAAAAGAGTTTGCTAAGAGAATGCAGCAACACTAAACCAGCTTTACAGCAAATACTAAAGGAATTTCTCTAGGCAGAAAAGAAAAGGCCACAACTAGAAACAAAAATGTCATAAATGGCAAAGCTCACCAGTAAAGGCATATATACAGTAAAGATAGGAAATCATCCATGCACAATTATGCTACCAAAATCAGAAATCTTGAGGAGGGTAAAAAAGCAGGACACTGGAGATGGACCTGCAATTAAGAAACCAATGACTTAAAATAATCTCATATATATATATAGACTCCTATATCAAAACTTCAGGGTAACTGCAAACCAAAAATCTACAATTGATACACAAACAAATAAGAAAAATCAATTCAAATACAACACTGAGGATAGTCATCAAACCACAAAAGGAGAGAACAAGAGAAGAAGAGAACAAAAAAGAGCAACAAAAATCCAAAACAGTTAATAAAATGGCAATAAGCATGTATATATCAATAATTACCTTAAATATTAATGGACTAAATGCCCCAATCAAAAGACATAGACTAGCTGAATGGATACAAAAACAAGACCCAAATATATGCTGTCTTCAAGAGACCCACTGCACTTCTAGTGACACATACAAATTGCAAGTAAGAGGATGGAAGAAAGCTGGAATAGCAATACTCATATCAGACAAAATAGACCTTAAAATAATGAATATATAAGAGACAAGGAAGGACATTACATAATGATCAAAGGATCAATCCAAGAAGAAATATAACAATTTTAAATATCTATGCACCCAACATAGGATCACCACAATATATAAGGCAACTGCTAACAACCTTAAAAGGAGAAATTGACAATAACACAATAATAGTGGGGGGCTTTAACACCTAACTTATAGCAATGGATAGATCATCCAGACAGAAAATCAATAAGGAAACACAAACCTTGAATGAAGCATTAGACTAGACAGAGTTACCAGATATTTATAGGACATTCCATCCAAAAGCAACAGAATACACATTCTTCTCAAGTGCACACAGAATATTCTCTAAGATCACATCCTAGGCTACAAATCAAGCCTCAGTAACTTTAAGAAAAATGAAATCATATCAAACATCTTTTCTGACCACAATACTATACAAGTGGAAATCAACTAGAAAAAAAAAAAAAACTGCAAAACACACAAACATGTGGAGACTAAACAACATGCTACTAAACAACCAGTGGATCACTGAAGAAATCAAAGAGGAAATTAAAAAATACCTAGAAGCAAAAGTCAACAAAGAGATGACACTCCAAAACCTATGGGATGAAGCAAAAGCAGTTCTAAGGAAGTTTATAGCAATATAGGCCTACCTCAGGAAACAAGAAAGAGCTCAATCAAACAGCCTAATTTTACACCTAAATCAGCTACAGAAAGAAGAACAGACAAGACCTAAAGTTAGTAGAAGGAAAGAAATTGTAAAGATGAGAGCAGAAATCAATGAAATAGAAATGAAGAAAACCATAGAAAAGATCAATGAAACTAAAAGCTGGTTCTTGGAAAAGATCAACAGAATTGATAAACCCTTGGCCAGACTTATCAAGAAAAAAAGAGAGAGGACACAAATCAATAAAATTAGCAGTGGAAAACGAGAAGTTACAATGGACATCACAGAAATACAAAGAATCATGAGAGATTACTACATGCAACTATATGCCAATAAGATGGAAAGCCTAGAAGAAATGGACAAATTCTTAGAAAAGAGCAATCTTCCAAGACTAAACCAAGACAAAATAGACAATATGAATAGACCAATCGCAGTTTTGAAATTGAAACTGTGATTAAAAAACTTCCAACAAACAAAAGTCCAGGACCACATGGCTTCACAGGAGAATTCTGTCTAACATTTAGAGAAGAGCTAACACCTATCCTTCTGAAACTATTCCAAAAAATTGCAGAGGAAGGGACACTCCCAAACTCATTCTATGAGGCCACTATCACCCTGATACCAAAACCAGACAAAGATACCACAAAAAAAGAAATTGCAGGACAGTTTCACTGATGAACGCAGATGCAAAAATCTTCAACAAAATACTTGCAGACCAAATCCCACAGTACATTAAAAGGATTATACATCATGATCAAGTAGGATTTATCCCAGGGATGCAAGAATTCTTCAATATCTGCAAATCGATCAGTGTGATACACCACGTTAACAAACTGAGGAATAAAAACCATATGATCCTCTCAATAGATGCATAAAGAGGCTTTGGCAAAATCCAACACCTATTTCTGATAAAAACCCTTCAGAAAGTGGACATAGAGGGAACCTACCTCAACATAATAAAGGCCATATGTGACAAACCCAGAGCTAACATCATTCTCAATGGTGAAAGGCTGAAAGAATTCCCTCTGAGATCAGGAACAAGACAAGGATGTCCATTCTTGCCACTACTATTCAACATAGTTTTGGAAGTCCTAGCCACAGCAATCAGAGAAGTAAAAGAAATAAAAGGAATCCAAATTGGAAAGGAAGAAGTAAAACTATCACTATTTGCAGATAACATGATACTATACCTAGAGAATCCTGAAGACCTTACCAGAAAACAGTTAAGAGCTCATCAATGAATTTGGCAAAGTCTCAGGATATAAAATTAATACACCTAAATTGACTGCATTTCTATAAACTAACAATGAAAAATGAGAAAGAGAAATTACAGAAACAATCCCGTTTACCATCCCATGAAAAAGAATCAAATAATTAGGAATAAACTTGCCTAAAGAGACAAAAGACCTATACTCTGAAAACTATTAGACTCTGATGAAAGAAATCAAGGATGACAGAAACAGATGGAAAGGCATACCATGCTCTTGGATTGGAAGAGTCAATATTATCAAAAATGACTATACTACCCAAGGCAATCTACAGACTAAGTGCAATCCCTATCATATTGCCAAGGACATTTTTCACAGAACTAGAACAAAATATTTTAAAATTTGTTTGGAAGCACAAAAGACCCAGAATAGCCAAAGACAACATGAGAAAGAAAAATGGAGCTGGAGGAATCAGGCTTCCTGACTTCAGACTATGCTACAAAGCTACTGTCATCAAAACCATATAGTACCAGCACAAAGGCAGAAATGTAGGTTAGTGGAACAGGATAGAAATCCCAGAATTAAACTCACACACCTACAGTTAACTAATCTATGACAAATGAGGCAAGAATATACAGTGGAGAAAAGACAGCCCCTTCAATAGGTGGTACTGGGAAAACTTGACAGCCACATGTAAAAGAATGAAATCAGAACACTTCTTAACATCATATATAACAATGAATGTCCTCAAAAATAATCCTCAAAATGGATTTACTGCCTAGATATAAGACTAGATACTATAAAACTCTTCGAGGAAAACAAAGGCCAAACACTCTCCAACATAAACGACAGCAACATCTTCTCAGATCCACCTCCTAGAGTAATGACAATTAAAACACAAATGAACAAATGGGACTTAATTAAACTTAAAAGTTTCTGCACAGCAAAGGAAACCCTAATGAAATGAAAAGACCACCCACAGAATGGGAGAAAATATTTGCAAATGAAGTGACTGACAAGGGATTAATCTCCAAAATTTATAAACACCTTCTGCAGCTCAATACCAAAAAAACAAACAACCCCGTCAAAAAATAGGCAGAAGATCTAAACAGACAACTCTCCAAAGAAGACATACAGGTGGCCAAAAAACACATGACAAGATGTTCAACATCATTCATTATTAGATAAATGCAAATCAAAGCCACTATGAGGTACCACCTTACACCAGCCAGAATGGCCATCATCAGAAAGTCTACAAACAGTGAGTGCTGGAGAGGGTGTGGAGAAAAAGGATCCCTATTACACTGTTGGTGGGAATGCAAATTGGTGCAACCACTGTGGAAAACAGTATGGAGATTCCTAAGAAAACTAAAAATAGAATGACCATTTGATCCAGCAATCCCATTCCTGAGCATCTATCCAAAGAAAACCATGACTCGAAAAGATACATGTACTCCAGTGTTCATTGCAGCACCCTATACAATAGCCAAGACGTGGAAACAACCTAAATGTCCATCAACAGAGGAGTGGCTAAAGAAGATGTGGTACATATACACAATGGATTTTTACTCAGCCATTAAAAGGAAAGAAATAATGGCATTTGCAGCAACATGGAAATTATCATGCTAAGTTAAGTCAGTCAGATGGTGAGATACCAACATCAAATGCTATCCCTTACATGTGGAATCTAAAAAAAGGACATAATGAACTTCTTTGCAGAACAGATACTGACTCAGAGACTTTGAAAAACTTATGGTTTCCAAATGAGACAGGTTGGGGCGTGGGGGGATACACTGAGTGTTTGGAATGGAAATGCTGTACAATTTGGTTGTGGTGATCATTGTATAACAATAAATATAATAAAATTCAGTGAGTAATAAAAAAAAAGATAGTCTCTTCAGTAAATGGTGCTAGGAAAACTGAACAGCTGCATGTAAATTGATGAAACTAGAACACACCCTCACACCATGCCCGGAAAAATAAACTCAAAGGCTTAAAGATTTAAACATAGGGCAAAACATCATTAAAATCCTAGGAGTGAACACAGGCAAAGCATTCTCTGTCATCAATCATACAAATGTTTTCTTAGGTCAGTCTTCCAAAGCAATAGAAATAAAAACAATAAACTGATGGGATCTAATCAAACTTACAAGCTTTTGCACAGTAAAGGGAACCATTAAAAAAAAGACAGCCTACCGAATGGGAGAAAATAGTTGCAAATGCTGCAACCAATAAGGGCTTAATCTCTAGAATATACAAACAACGCATACAATGCAACAACAACAAAAAACAACCCAACTGAAAAATTAGCAGAAGACCTAAATAGACATTTCTCCAAAAAAGATATATGGATGGCCAGTAGGCACATGAAAAGATGTTCAACATCACTAATTATTAGAAAAATGCAAATCAAAACTGCAGTGAGGTACCACTCACATAGGTCAGAATGGCCGTTGTTAGTAAGCCTGCAGGTAACAAATGCTGGAGAGGGTATGGAGAAGAGGGAACCCTCCTGCACTGATGTTGTGAATGTTAGTTGGTACAAGCACTGTGCTGTAATAATAATATGGAGGTTCCTGAGAAAACTAAATATAAAACTACTGTATGATCCAGCAATCCCATTGCTGGGCATATATCCAGATAAAACTGTAATTCAAAAAGACACCTGCACCTCTATGTTCATAGAAGCACTATTCAAAATAGCCAAGGCATGGACACAAACTAAATGTCCACTGACAGATGAATGAATACAGAAGATTCAAATATACAGTGGAATACTACTCAGCCATAAAAAAGAATGAAATAATGCCATTTGCAGCAATATGAACACAACTAGCTTATCGTGCTAAGCAAATTAGGTCAGAAAGAGGACAAATACCATATAATATCACTTGTATGTGGAATCTCATATATGGCACAATTGAACCTATCTACAGAACAGAAACAGACTCATAGATTTGGAGAACAGACTTGTGGTTGCCAAGTGGGAGGGAGGAGAAAGTGGGATGGACTGAGTGTTTGGGGTTAGTAGAGGCAAACTAATACATTTAGAATGGATAAGCAATGAGGTGCTACTCTATAGCACAGAGAATTATATCCAATCTCTTGGGATAGACCATGATGGAAGATAATATAAGAAAAAGAGGAGTTCTTGTTGTGGCTCAGTGGAAACGAACCTGACTAGTATCCATGAGGATGCTGGTTCTATCCCTGGCCTTGCTCAGTGGGTTAAGGATCTGGTGTTGCTGTGAGCTGTGGTGTAGGTCACAGATGTGCCTCCGATCCCGCGTTGCTGTTGTTGTAGCGTAGGTCAGCAGCTACAGCTCCGATTTGACCCCTAGCCTGGGGACCTCCGAGGGTGCAGCTCTAAAAAGAGAAAAAATTTAAAAAAATTTTTAAAGAAAAAGTATGTATATATATGTATATATATGTGACTGGGTCACTTTGCTATACAGCAGAAATAGGCACAACATTATAAATCAACTATACTTTCATAAAAATTTTTAAAATTCATATTAGATCTCAAATCCTTCATAATTTGCTTTTTCTTGGGGATAGAGCAGCACTGTCATTTTCTGATGGTAGAGAGGTAACAGGTGTGTCAGTGCTGCTCTCTTCTCAGCCCTGCCTTTTCTGATTACCCAGTTTCTTCACTGATAAATGAATGCTGTAAACATGTGCCAAGAGTTAAATTACCCCCTGGGTTTGTATTGGAGTCCTGCCAAGACAATCATATGTTCCTCTGGTTTTACTGAACTGAGAGGTAGATTTTATTAACCGGTTAATGACCTCTGCAGTATTATCCTAGGCAAAACTTTCTAGAAAGCATCCTCTATTAAAAGCTTTAAAAAAAAATTCAGGTGGGGACTCAAATAGGCTACAGTAACTAATCTAACAGAAACAAATCATTTAAAGGTGTGTGTATATGTGATGTGTATGCATGCGTGAGTGGGTGTATTTACCAGTAAACCTACCTTCAGAATTAAAACTGTATTCATTAGAAGCCAGAACAGCTGGCTTTTTTTAATTGACACTTCTCTTTGAAAGCTCAGATGTTTCCAAGGAGCTTCGAGACACTGCATCTCTAGGGTGCTTCACCTTGGTTTCTGACACCTACAGCTCTGTCAGGTTTAATTAAGTATCATGTACAGTAACGTAAAATAGCTTTCACATTGTTAGTCTTGCTTTCTGTTTGCCCTCAATTAAATTTTTAAATGTTTTGGCACATTTTTATCTGTAATTAGGAGAAAAGATTTGGGCACATTTGTTTAGGTTGGCCATTTATGGATCTAATTAGAAAATTGTTTGCTTTTGTGAGTGTTTAAAGCATACAGAGTTGGTGAGTTCTGCCATGGCTCAGCAGTAACAAATCTGACTAGTGTCCATGAGGACACTAGTTTGATCCCTGGCCTCATTCAGTGGGTTAAGGATCTGGTGTTGCCGTGAGCTGTGATAGGTGGCAGATGTGGCTCAGATCTGGCATTGCTGTGGTGTAGGCCAGCATCTGCAGCTCCGGTTTGACCCCTAGCCTGAGAACTTTCATGGTTTAGGCCACACACACACAAAAAAGGAATAGAAAGACTAATTTTTCTCTTTTTAACATCACATCTAGTCTTCTAGTCATTAATTTTATTTTTATTTTTATCTTTTGGCTGCACTCGCTGCATGTGGACATTCCCAGGCCAGGGACCAGATCCTCACCACAGCAGCAACTTGAGCGGCTGCAGTGACAATGCCAGCTCCTTAACCCACTGTGCCACAAGGGAACTCCTAATCATTGATTTTAGTCATTTATCAGAGTAAAGGTGGATCTAGTCGTAAAAAGGTTGGGGAAGATAGGGATGACTTTGTATTTTACGTACCGCAGAATTCTCTCCCATTGATACTGAGAGTGCCAGAAGCGGCTGATGATGGCATTTGTGGGAGACCAGCATGGCTGACCAGTAGCCACCCATTCTCCCCAAAGCCTCGAACTGTTCCCCCTCCTTTCTTCTTTCTGCCTTGCGTTGACATGGAATCTTTCCTATTGAGCTTATGGAGGCTTCACTTGAAGTTTTATCATCATTTATTGTTATTATCATCATGATCATCATGATCTGGGTCAGCCTGTGTGTAGAGCCCTAACTGTGTTAGTGATTACCCCAAACAAGAAAGTCTATTTCCTAGTCCAAGTTAGTTCTTGGTGTACCAGAATGAGACAGTGGCTGACATAAAATCGAATTCCTGTCCTTCTCATTTGCATCATTGGCAGCCTTGGGCAGATCACTGACACTCAGTGTTTGTATTTCATTCCTAAACTGGAGCTCTGTTGGCTCCCGGTGACATTACAAAATTTAAACATATGTTCAGGAGCGAAAAATTATATTTTTCTGTGTCCTAAACAGGTTTTTTTTTTATTTCTCTCATTAACTTCCTAATTAATAAGACACTACATCAAATACAATGTAAAATATGTCAGCATAGGCTGTTTTATTTCGTATAATCCAGGAATTCTTTTCAGTTACAGTAGAAAGTACCAGAATAAGAACCAGAATGACACATATACCAGATTTGCAATGAGGAAATCCATGTTGCAGAATATATATGGTTTGCAGATGTATCTTCACCCCTTTGTGAGGATAATATCAGTTTTTAGGTTTCAAAAGAATGAATTGAATGGATAAATGAGCAGTCCTCCTTCCTGCAGATGTTAGCATCTGCACCTCCTGCATCTAAAGTCACCATGAGAACAAGCATCTATGAACAAGAACGTCCCTCTCAGAAATTTTGGTTCCGAATGAGAGAAAGATGAGGTAGAATTCATTCAATGTCTTTAAAGTGGCTTGGTTTCTTAAATTTTTTTTTTCAAATGACAAGACTAAAATATCGGAGAAGAATCTTTTCTAACAAGTGATGAAATTTCTGGTGATTTCTTTATACTTCCCTCCAAGAGAAAGGTCTAGGCTGGACCAGGCAGTTGGTGGCTCTGACT
Source organism: Catagonus wagneri (assembly GCA_004024745.2). Lineage (NCBI taxonomy): Eukaryota > Metazoa > Chordata > Mammalia > Artiodactyla > Tayassuidae > Catagonus > Catagonus wagneri. The sequence continues at coordinate 2,671,171 of PVHT020000021.1, forward strand.
GTCCTCGTCTGAGTCTAACCCCTTCAGGGGGTTATATCCTTTTCAGTCACACTCTCCACTTTCTTGGCTACCAGGGACAAGGCACCACCACTGTAGTTAGTGATTCATTTTTATTTTTTCTATTTGGCTAGAGGTGACCCTTCGCACTATCAATGAAAGTAAAAGGCCAGCCCTCCCCTCCCCCCATTGCGAAGTCGAGTCCTCCCTTAATTTGGGTGTGAAAATCTTCTTATGTTAGTTTTGCAGCTCTGCTTCCAGGTGGGTGGTATTTCTGCCACTAGCGGTTAACGGGAATGACTGCTAATGCCTAATAGTCATTTCCAGTTAGAAAACTGAGAGACAAAGAGCCAGCCCATAGCAATAGTAGGCACGTGCTTTGTCTTTGTTTTATGGATTAAGTGAATGGTACAAGCTACCTAAATGAAGAGCTTGGCCTAAGAGGAGATAAAACAGACAACTGATCTGGAATCTTGGGGCTTCAAGAATTGATCGCTGCCCCTCTCCCTTGAAGCAGGGCCCCCTGAGTGAACGTCCACCATGTCCTCAGTGACTCTTCACAGCCCTCGTAGGACACATGCCACGTGCCTCTGTGAGTGGGTCTCCCTCCCGTAATCTGAGGCTGTTATGTGGCTTGTCTCTCCTGGCTCACTCTGGGCTCCTCAAAGGCACAGTTGTATTCATGTCTGTTTCCTCCAGCTCTCAGACAAAGGTGGTGCAAACCAAACAAACAAAAAATAATTTTTAAAAAACTGCCTTTTTTGGAGTTCCCATCATGGTGCAGCAGAAATGAATCCAGCTAGAAACCATGAGGTTGCAGTTTCTATCCCTGGACTTGCTCAGTGGGTTAAGGATCTGGCGTTGCTGTGAGCTGTGGTGTAGGTTGCAGACGTGGCTCGGATCTGGTGTTACTGTGGCTGTGGTGTAGGCTGGCAGCTACAGCTCTGATTTAACCCCTATCCTGGAAACCTCCATATGCCGAGACCGCAGCCCTAGAAAGCAACAAAACAAAACAAAACAAAACCCTGCCTTTTGAATTCCAGGTTGACAGTATCAGAAATCCCAAGTTGTTACATCATAGCTTTGGCATTAAAAACAAAACAACCTCATCCAATAATACAGACCAGAGAAGCTGGTTTTTGTTATATTGTCTATGTTTTTTTTTTTTTTAACCCAAGCACCCTGGCTCTTGGCAGCAGCATCTCGACCACTTCGCTGCTTGCACCTGCAGCTCCAAACGCAGTGACCCAGTGTTCTCTCTTCACCCCAGTATTCACAAGCCTCCTTCAAGTCCAGGACTTTGCACATGCTCTTCTCTGTGCTTCCCTCCTCTCTTTGCCCACGCAAGTCTTTCTTGGCTTCCACAAGAACGGAAGCCCCACGAAGGCCAAGGACATGTCTGTTTTTACACATCCTTGGTGCTCCAGTGCTGACATGGACTCTGGCCAGTTTGCCCAAAGCCCATTCACTGAAGAACCAATTTCTAGGGCAAAGGAATACAGTTTTTTAGGTGCCCACACAGGCCACCTTCTGGCCTCTCCTGAACTTGGCTCTGATGAACCCTCTAGCCTCACCTGCTTTTCCTGGTGGGTTGTGTTTTCCAGCACAGCCCATGTCTCTGTTTGCTCATGTTCTCCATCTGTTGGAACATCCTGACACCCATTCCCTCTGCACTCATACGTAGCTTCATTTCTTTATCTCGACTAAGGTATCCAAGTGGTCAGCAAACATTCTTTGGCAGCCTCCTTCTTTTATCCTTCCTGGGGCAGCACTCTTTCCACTGTACCATAAGACCTTGCATTAACATAGTACATTTTAATTATTTACACAATTCTCCCGGTTCAGACTAGGAGTTCTTTGAGACTGGAAATCATGTTCTGTTCATCTCTACGTCACTTTGGGCTCAGTAATTGCTGGTGAGGTGACATTAAACCCTTGCGTGTAGATATGAATCCAAAGTTGCCTGAGACCTTTGTCCAGGGGGTGAAACTGACAGTCTCAGAGGATGCCTGAGCTGTTCTCTAGGCATTATCCCGTTTCCTCCTTACCTTTGAGATTGTGATAATGGGCAAATAGAAACAGAGAGTCTGCATGACCATGTTTTTCTTTTCCAAAAAAAAAAAAATGCTTGGCGATTGGCAATGATGCTTCTGAGTTGCCAAATAATCAAGAAGCTTTGCAGAGTCATGAGGCTCAAAATTCATTGTAGGGAAGCTTGCGACTGGGCCTGTTCAGCTCTTGGGATATATTTGGTGAACTGCAAAGATGCTCTGCCTGTGGAAGATGGGGCAGTGGTGATGACTCTTTTCAAGCTGAATCTCCGGGCAGCTCTTTTGGAATCCCACAGGGCTATTAAAAAAAAAAAAAAAAATGGTGCTGTAGGAAGAATGGCTTGTTGATGAGCTAGAAGAGAGACTCAATAAATAATACTTCTTCAACAAGTTCTAAAGTGATTGAGACATAAAACAAAGAAGTTGTATAGTGACCAAGATACCATGTTTGTTATGGTGAAAGCTAGGGGTAGAGAAGTTGGCTCCTTCCTAAGTCAGGTGACCTTTCTAGTACTGAATCTGGAATGTGATTGATTGACCCAGAAGGGCATCTGGGAGACCCCAGGCCTCATCCACAGGGCCAGGCCTCTAACAGCATGGAAGAGGAAGGGGCAGAGGCCAGGAGTGTCCCTCATCTGTCATCCTCCACATGGAGAGTGGCAGGTCTGCCCCCTGTGTCAGAGCGCATGTCACAGGCCATCTCTTCATGTTCTTAGCTCTCAGAGGGTATATGCTGTACTGTGTATACTTGTGGGTGCTAAAATGAATGTGAATCTGCCAGGCTTTTTTGAAGATTTATCTCTTTATCCTAAGCAATTCTTCAGCGTGGCCACTATAAGTTGCCCACACCACACAAATATGGAAACTGAGGAGGTAAAATGACATCCCCAAAATCATTCAGGTGTTATGCGTCAGAGCTGGAAGCTGAACTCAGGGAGCCTGACTTCCCAGGCAGAGCTGTTAACCCCTGTGTTTCCAGCTTCTTCATGGTCATGTCAGGCCACATGCATGAAGTGGGAGGTCCTGGGTCATGATTTAAAGGTTTGATTATGAAAGAGTAAACAATGTGAAAGGAGGGTTCTCTGTCTTGAAATCTCTATTCCTGGCCACTCTCATTAATTCCTTTCTTCCTGGCTGGGATCCAACCTGCTCACACAACTGTCTGTGTTATCTCCATCAGTGTTTTCACAAAGGGGTTATGCAATTTAAAAAAATACAGAAATATCAGGATGTTAGTACATCTGTTGGATGAAGTTTAAGGTTGGAGAACTTTCTGTTAAGTGAATTTGAAAGAGTTGCATGGAGAATATATTTTTTAATTTGCTTTGATTTCCTTAGATAAGTAAACAAGCCAGAGATGATTTCAAATTTATTTTGCAAATTGCAACAATCAAAACATAACAATAACCTTCAAACCAGTGCCAGAGAGTCAGGAAAGATCAAATAAAATCTTTAGCATATATTCTGAGAGTGGCATAAATGGGACTCCTCTGGGCTTTGAGACTCTGCCTGGATTATGTCTCAAGTGTGGTTACATGTTTTCACTCACTTTGCCCCAATCTGTTCGGACTTCCAGACCTGCTCATGAGCTCCATTTAATTCAACTGGGGAAAAAAAATCACATGAGGATGCATATATCGAACCTATCTACAAAACAGAGACAGACTCACAGACATGGAGAACAGACTTGTGGGTTACCAAGGGGGAGGAGAGAAGGAGTGGGATGGACTGGGAGTCTGGGGTTGGTAGATGCTGTTACATTTAGAATGGGTAAGCAATGAGGTCCTACTGTACAGCACAGGGAGCTATATCCAGTCTCCTGGGATAGACCATGATGGAAGATAAGAAAAGAAAGGGAATGTGTGTGTATATATGCTGGATATATATGTGTGTGTGTATATGACTGGGTCACTTTGATGTACAGCAGGAATTGGCACAACATTGTAAATCAACTATACACTAATTAAAAAAAAATCACAAGAAGAAAGAGAAGAGAGGGCTGTGAACATGATTTCTCCTGTCTCCCCAAAAAGGCACACACACTTGCCACACCTTCAAGTTCCGTGTCTCACTGAACAATGGTGCCCGATTCCCAGCGCCCTCGGTGAGCTGACCTGGGACCTGTATAGAGAATGTGCTTCTTCTCTGTGACTTTATGGACATAACTGACACTCTTGAGGTCTGAGTGTAAGGTCTTTTCTGGGGAGCAAAGCAGGAATTGAAATTGCACCTTTGTGCCTAAGTAGCTGGATAGTTTGGACAATTTACTGACCCTCTCTAAAACAAAAGGGAACTGGACTGGTTTCTGACCTATAGAGGCATGGAGGAGCTGTCTTAGATTTGGAGGATAACAGAATGAGGGCATTCTGGAATTTCATAAAGCTATGGTCATCTTGGGAAGATTCTTTTAACTTCTTTCTCCTGCCTTAACAAATGAACTTTTTTTTTTGGTTTGTTTGAAATAAGTACATCTCTGGTGTCCTGTGATCTTGGAGCCTGAGATTCAACTCCACTGGCAATTTGGAGACAATGTGACCCCTTCCTGACTTTGGGTGACCCCTTCCTGACTTTGGGTGACCCCTTTCTGACTTTGGGTGACCCCTTCCTGACTTTGGGTGACCCCTTCCTGACTTTGGGTGACCCCTTCCTGACTTTGGGTGGTTCAGAGAACATCTCCCCAAGGAATAGGGGAGGTGTTCACTGCTTATCACGTAGTCTTTCGATCATAGAACATCTTCAGACAAGATGCCTCCTTAGTTCTCTCTCTCTTCTCTCCGTGGACACTTTTTTTTCTTTTTTTCTTTTTAGGGCTGCACCTGCAGCATATGGAATTTCCCGATCCAGGGGTCGAATCAGAGCTGCATCTGTGACCTGTGCCACCGCCACAGCAGCACTGGATCTGAACTGCATCTGCAACCTATGCCTCGGCTTGTGGCAATGCCAGATCCTCAACCCACTGAGTGAGGCCAGGGATTGAACCCACATCCTCATGGATACTAGTCAGTTCTTAACCCACCGAGCCACAGTGAGAACTTCCATGGATAATTTTCAATTTAACTTCTACATGTCTGTTCTGGGAGCTGCTCCCTAATCATATCTTAGGAGGCTGATAGAGAAAGGGCCAAAGGGAGTCTTGCATCTCTGCCTCCTGGCCATCCCAGGGGCACCTTGGGTCTTGGGAGCTCTCTCTTTGGTGAGACACCCAGAGGCCATGGACTGGGAAGCAAACCTAAATGTGCAATAGGACCCATCTGAGAGCAGTGTGCTTTGGCATAAAGACGGAGGGATATTCTTACTGTGTTCAGGCTCATCTCTTTAAACATGAGTAAACATTCTTGGTTAATATTGAAATAAAATACTCATTCCATCTAAAAGTTCTGTGAAGTCAAAGCCCTGAAGTGTTAAGCCAATGAGAATATATTCAAAGGGAAATTCATTCTGAGTCCCACCCAGGAAGTCTGATTATAGAGTCACAGAATTTCAGAGCTTGAAAGAACCCTCAGGTATCCTCTAGGTCAACCCTATTTGGTTTAGATAACTAAAGTCTAAAGAGATTAAATGATCTGCCCAAGGCAAGTTAGAAGAACTGGAAAGAATCTCAGTAGGGTTCTGTTTCATGTCAGCCTTGCAGGGATCTAAACGTGTGTCAAAGTGAGTTTCTGAGGTTTTAAACATCACCTTGTTAGACATGAAGATCATAAACTGAGGAGGCATCCAAAGAATACCCTTTCTCTTTATTTTTTAATTCATGCTTTCTACAGGTTGTAGAATTATTTTATTTTTGACTTTTTCAAAAGAGTTTCTCCTCTCAGCTTTTAAGAGAAAAATTTTACAACTAGAAAAAAAGTTGAAAGAACAGCACAATGACCATGCATATACCTGCTTCCAGGTGTCAGTATTTTGTGGTACTTTCCCTCTTTCTTTCCCTGTCTCTCTCTCTTTCTCTACATTTTTGTGCATGCGTACACACACACACAGACAATTTACCTTTTTTTTTAATGTAAGTAAAAGTCAGCTGCAGGCCTCGTGATGTCACCCTTAAATATTTCACCCAGTGTCTCCTCGAAGCAGGGCATTCTCTCCTGTAATGGCAATTCCATCAGCACACCCAGGCAAGTTTACTTAGAAGCTTTACTATTATACAATATCAACTACATTTTCAGATGCCCCCAATATGTCCTTGATAGCCCTACTTTTTAATATAGGAAGGAATCAGGCATTACATTTAGCCATCATCCTTATTCTCCTCTAAATTACCACATCGCCCAATCCTTTAATTTTTGTCTTGGGTGACATTGACATCGACAGTTTGAAGGGTCTAAGCCAGTTGTCTTATAAAATATCCCACAATCAGGATTTTTTTCTTTTTTCCCTTTTTTTGCACCTGAGGCATATGGAAGGAAGTTCCCAGGCTAGGGGTCGAATGGGAGCTACAGCTGCTGGCCTTCGTGGCAGCCACAGCAACGTGGGATCCAAGCCGCATCTGCAATCTACACCACAGCTCATGGCAATGCTGGATCCCCGACCCACTGAGTGAGGCCAAGGACCGAACTTGTGTCTTCATGGATACTAGTTGGATTCGTTACCACTGAGCCATGATGGAAACTCCCAGGATTTGTATTGTTGTTATCTCGGTAGATTTTTTTTTTTAATTTATAATTTTTTTTTGGCCACATCCCTGCCACATGGAAGTTCCAGACCAGGGATCAAATCTACGCCACAGTAGTGACCATGGCAGATCCCTAACCTGCTAAGCCACCAGGGAATGCCTCTCCTATATTGTTGATGCCGAGTCTGATCACTTGGATAGTGTGATTCCTGTCAGATCTCTTCATTGTGAAGGGACCTCTCCCTTTGAGATTACTAAGTAATCTGAAGAATGACACTTGCCACACTGTGGAATCTGTTCTCTACCCATTAGTACTCACCAGTAATCCTTGCCCATAAGATCCATTATAGAGTTCCCATTGTGGCTCAGTAGGTTAAGAACTGGACATAGTATCCATGAGGATGCAGGTTCGATCCCTGGCCTCACTCAGTGGGTTAAGGATCTGGCATTGTCAAAAGCTGCAGTGTAGGTTGCAAATGCAGCTTGGATCTGGTGTTGCTGTGGCTATGGCAGAGGCCAGCAGCTGCAGCTCAGATTTGACCTTTAGCCCCAGAACTTTCATATGCTGCAGGTGTGGCCCTCAAAAGAAAAAAGACCAAAAAAAAAAAAAAAAGATCCATTGCAGAGATGGGTACAAAATGATGACTTCTTAATGGCCATATTTCTTATATTTATTAATTAGTAATTTTATGTAGAGAAAATATACCTTTCCCTCTTTAAAAAATTTAAGTAAGCCTCAAATAATTAAACAGGATTATCATATGACCCAGCAATGCCACTTCTGGGTATATACTCAAAGACTTGGAAGCAGGGACTCACATACCTGTACACCCATGTCCATGGCAGCATTTTTTACAACAGCCAAAAGGTGGGAGCAACAAACATGCTCATCCACAGATGAGCGGATAAACAAAATGTGATATATAACTACAGTGGAATATTATAAAGCCTTAAAAAGAATGAAACTCTGACACATGCTGCCCGACAGGTGAACCTTGAAGATGTGCTGAGTAAAATAAATGGAGACAAAAGTATGGTTCTCCTTATATGAAGTACCCAGTGTAGTCAGATTCATAGAGACAGAAGATAGAATAGTATGTGTCAGGGCCTGGGGGGAGCTGGGAATGAAGAGTTATTATTTAGTAGGTACAGAGTTTTGATTTACAAAGACGAAGAAGTTTTGGAAGTAAATAGTGATGATGGTTGCACAACAGTGTAAATGTACTTAATGCCACTGAACTGTGCCCTTAAAAACGGTTGCTATTCTTGTTGACTTTTTTTTATAATTCTTGCTGATTTTTAAATGTCAAAATGGTAAGCTGCTAAATGTGGCCATTATTGAAAAGAGAGAGCTCCAGTAACACGAAGTTTTTCTAGTTGAAATGTTAAATCCTTAAATGCGATACAGCTTCTAATTATTGAGCTTCCTCTCAAAAAAGTTTTCTACTTGTTTTATGTAGCCAATATTGCAGTAATGTATGTTCAAAATCAAATCTTAAAGTCTCAAAAATGTTTAGCTTGTGAAAATAATTGATTCTGAATATTTGTTACAAGTCTGTTCTATGTATTAGTTACTAGTAAGTATACAGTAACATATCATGCATCAAAACTTACTGAAATGGCAATCAGAGATGATTATTTTCGTGTGACTTTAGAAATGTTGACAATATTAATTATTCATTATTGTTGTTTTCCAAACATATCTTCTCCCAGAAAGCATGTTTATGTGGTTTTTCTCCAGAAGTATAACCTTTTTCAAATGCTACAATTTAATCGGACTGCTACTATCAAACGTTAGCGTGAATTTTCACCTGAATCCTAGAAATTACTCATAATTGGTGATATTGCACTTTTTTGTATTTTGAGTTAATCACCACATTGACAGATGTTTAATATTTTTTAATTACTTATTTGAAAGTCTGTTCAGTGAGGTCCCAGGACTATTCTTATGGAATATGTTTTCTGTGTATTGGTTTCTGTGTATTCTTATGGAATATGGCTCATGCGTATTCTGTGCTCTTTCTATACCACATTTATTTGAAGCCCAGACTTAGCCATTTCTGTCTAATTAGGTCCGAACCATCAAAGATAAAGGCTTTCTTCTATTATGAACAGCAACAAAGTCATCTATTCTAAATGGGTGTTAGGGAAATCTTAAAGATGAGTTGTTTGGAAGCTGGGAGTCTGAGGCAGTATTGCAGAATAGAAGATCAGTGTTTCCTACAGTCTGGTAATAAAAGCATTATTGTTCCAAAACAAACAAACAAACAAACAAAAAATAGTTAAGATGGTAAATTATATGTTATATATACTTTACCACCAAAAAACCTGATTAGATTCTCAGTTATTCCTTTTCATTTTAACATGTTATCATAATTACTCATTTTGATATTAGAAATTGGCCCCGAGGAACCCCTCCAGGCTAGCTCTATATTCTTCATTAGTCGTTGAGTTTTCCTCGCTTCCTGGCATAAGATGTTTCAGGCCGACATTTTCTTCCCCTGTCCCAGTACTGCACGCAGCCGTTTCTGCAAGGACACCTGGTTCCATTTACAGGGCAATGGTAGCCAGAAACCAAGATCTGGATGCTAGGTGAGCTCAGCACTATTTGGTTGTCATATGCCTCTCATCCTTTCAGTGAACAAAACTCAGAAAACATACGCGCGTGCACACACACACACACGTGCTCAATATGCGTACTCACATTACATGTGCACATATACATATCCAGATATGTTCATTGTTAACCATTAGTTTCCAATTTAAATCCAGAATCACATTTTCCTCAGTTCATATTCCTTCTCCATAGTAACAACTCTGATTCTCACGAATACCAAGATATTTCCTCATTTGCTCTATCCTTCAGTAAACAAAAGAGTTTCAGGTTTATCACATAATTCCGCAGATCATTTTAGAAACTAAAGACTAAAATTCACGTCTTTGGATTCCCACCAGTGCTCAGTGCATTTTAGGGACCTATTTTCCTTCTTTTCTTACTAGATGGGGAGGGTAAGTTTGAGGTTATGGTGGTGTTGGTAGAGACTCGGAGATTAAAAAGGAGAAAGAGGAGTTACCATTGTGGCACAGCGGAAATGAATCCAACTGGGAACCATGAGATTGCTGCTTTGATCCCTGACCTCACTCAGTGGGTTAAGGATCCGGCATTGCCATGCACTGTGGTGTAGGTAGCAGATGTGGCTCGGATCTGTTGTGGCTGTGGCTGTGGCATAGGCCAGCAGCTACAGCTCCGATTAGATCCCTAGCCTGGGAAACTCCATATGCCATGAGTGCGACCCTAAAAAAAAATGGAGAAAGAGGTGGGGAGCAGGAAGCAGAGGAGAGGGAAAGGGGTAAAGAGAATGAGAGAGCTTTTCAACATTTAAAACTCACATGAGTAAACCTACTAAATAAGAATGAGGTATAGAAGAGATAAGCAGTGGAAAGAGGAAAACAACTGAATTTTTTTTTAAAAACGAATCTGGCTTTCTGACTTTTGGAGTAAATGCTTTGTATGTTTACTTAAACAAGAAGTAGTACATAAGGTTAGGCTCAATGAAAATAGAGGAAAAGGCAGCTGCTTTTTATGAATTCCAATAAGATTTTATCCTGTGTGGGGAGCTCAGTTGCTGAACTTGGCTTTGATGGTGACATTTTCTCAGACGTGGCATTCGATCCAGTATGCATGCTCTACGTGGTTGTTCTCAAAATGAGGAATTAATTTATTTTTAAAAGGTTCTCCTGCCTTTGGAGGAGAACCAGAAATCTCTTTCAAGTTGGGGAAATAACTTCCTTTAGAGACCTAACCCCTCTCTCACCCCAGCAAGCCATTTGGCCTTTTGTGTAAGAGTTAGGTGAGCGTATTGAAACAAGAGACTTTTTTTCCCTCATTACTTGACTCTCAAACAAGCTGTTTTTCCCTGCTATGCAGTGCTCTGATTTTGAAGAGGGATGGTGAGGTGGAAGTGGAGACATGGAACAAGGGGCCCAAGACTTATATTTTAGTTACGGTTTGAGGCTTATGAGCCCTGTGATCACAGGTACCTCACAGCTCTGAACTTCAAGTCTTTAACTATGAAATGGGAATAAAACTTGCTTTGGGTTTTTTGTTTGTTTCTGTTTTGAATTTGTGCTGTACACATTTGCAGAAAAGATTGCAGGGGACGTTAAGAAATGATACATCTTGGAATTCCCACCGTGGTGCAGTGGAAACAAATCTGACTAGGAAACATGAGGTTGTGGGTTCGATCCCTGGCCTCGCTCAGTGGGTTAAGCATCCGGTGTTGCCATGAGCTGTGGTGTAGGTCATAGACGCATCTTGGAGCTGGTGTTGCTGTGGCTCTGGTGTAGGCCCAGCAGCAACAGCTCCAATTAGACTCCTAGCCTGGGAACCTCCATATGCCACAGGTGCAGCCCTAAAAATAAAAAAACAAAAACAAAAAACAAACAAACAAAAAAAAAACAAAAGAAATGACATGTCTCTAACCATGCTGATAATGTCAGGATAAATGATTCAGAGAGGAGGGGATGAGAGGAGGAGGTTAATGAGCCCAGAAAACTCAACAAAAGGGAGTTGCTGTGAATGAGCACAAAGTACGTTTCCAATTCTTTTGCTGTCTAGTTTGGTAGCCACCAGCCCCATGTGGTTATTGAGTTCCTGAGATGTAGCAAGTTTGAATCAGATGGACTGTCAATGTAAAATATACACACTGGATTTCAAAGGTAGTATAAATATAAGAAATCAAATTATCTAAGTAATTTTTTACATTGATATATATTGAAATGATGTATTGGGGATGTATGGAGTTTTTAAATACATGATTAAAATTAATTTTTTTCTTTTTACATGTTTAACAGTTCCTTCATTTCAAATTTCTTGACTCAGCAGCATTACGTATTTCCTAAATATTTATTTATTTATTTATTTATTTATTTATTTTAACCTAATGGATTTTATTTTTTATAGTTGTACATAAATCATCGCAAGTCAATTTGACAACAACCCCGGAGAATAGTTTGGCTGTGTCCTAAATTAATATGACCATACTCCTGGGCATTTAGTCCTGAGAAATGAAAACTATATTCACCCAAAAGGCTATATGCAAATGCTCATAGCCACCTTATTTGTATTAGCCCCAAACTGGAAACACTGCAGATACCTTTCTCACAGGTGAATGATTAAACCGTGGTGCATGGAATACTACTCAGAGACAAATAGGAAGGAACTGTTGATATGCTGGGTAAATAGAGACAGTCCCCAAAGGCTACATACTATATGATTCCACTTATATAATATTCTTGAAATGGCAAACTTACAGAAATGGAAAAAAGATGAGCAATTGCTGGAATAGGATGGGGACAGGATGGAAGTAGCTGTGGCTATAAACGTGATTCCTCACAGCCGTCAGCATTTCTCTACCAGTGTACAGATTTTTGTTATGTATTAGCTGGTATCCTAGACAGGTGTATGACCAGGAAGCTTGTTAGGGGAGGAAGGTAGAGGTGCAGGAGTGAAAAGATACCCAGTTATGGCCTGTGGTCTGTCCTTCATCCCGTGATCCTAGGAGCTGCCCCCCACAAAATCAGGAGGACCAGACAAGCCCAACAGTGCTTCTGACAATGGGCATTGCACTGCGGGAAAAATGGAGCTCACAGCACCTCAGTGTGGGGAGATCTGAGTGCTCTGAGACCAAGATCAAGACTCACTGATACTGTGGCAACCCCCTTGAGCTACAAAGTATTAATCAAACCATGATTTCATAGGCACAGGAAACAAACGTACGGTTACCAAAGGGGAAAGAGGGGGAGGGATGAATTAGGAGTATGGGATACGAGTACTGTATATAAAGTAGATAATTAACAAGGACTACTGTATAGCACAGGGAACTGTATCCAATATTATATTAACCTATAATGGAAATGAATTATAAGATTATGAATTCCATTATAATAACCTATAATAGAAATGAATCTGAAAATATATATGTATGTCAAACTGAATCTCTTTGCTATACATCTGAAACTACCACAAGATTGTAAATCAGCTTTAGTTCAATTCAAAAAATAAACCCAGGAGTTCCCGTTGTAGGGCAGCAGAAACAAATCTGACGAGTATCCATGCGGATGCATTCTTGATCCCTGGCCTTGCTCTGTAGGTCAGGTATCCAGTGTTGCCATGAGCTGTGGTGTGGGTCACAGATGTGGCTCGGAGCCTGCATTGCTGTGGCTGTGGCATAGGCCAGCAGCTGTGGCTCCGATTCGACCCCTAGCCTGAGAACTTCCTATGCTGTGAGAAAAAAAAACCCAAACCCCCAAAATTACAAAACCTCATTTCATACCCACAAAAATCAAACCCCAAAATAGAACAAAACAAAACATTAAAGATGTGCGACTGTGTTCTGTGTCACTATGTGCATCATGCCAAGTGCTTCCAGGCACATTAAATGCTCCCCACCATGACCCTAGAAGGTTGGTCCTAGGATCCCTCCATTCACTCACTATATATAATGACCTCCTACCCTGGGCCCAGCCCTATTCAAGGTGTGTTGTTAGGTTGGTGTGTACAGTTCTTGCCCTGACGCAGCTGATTTTCATTTGAGCCAATTTATAGATGACAAACAAAGAGCTCAAGTAATTTTCCCTGACAAATCAATGACACTACCTGGATTCGACCCTATACAGCCCAGATTCAGAGGCTGAAGCCACAGTCATCATCACTGGAACATTTCCAGGGAGAGTGAAGTCAAGTTTCAGTCCTCAGAATGGTACTGTCTCCATTATAATTTATGCTCATTTGTGTTGTCAAATGAGAATTACATCTAGTAATTGTCTGTATGCTTTATAGATCACAAATATGCACGTATAAATATGTTGGAGCATAAATACATTTATGTTTGATCCCTTAGTTCATCCAGTATTTTTCTGAGCACCTGTTACATGTCAGGCACATGACCCCTAGTCTCAAGAAGTTCACAGTGTGGAGAAGTCAAGTAAGTCAGCAATTATTACATAGTTGTGAAATGTACAATAGAGCTAGGTTCCAAGTGCCAAGGAGCAGACCAAAGGCCCTTAGACTCAGCCCTGAGAGACTTGCAGCTCAGGTGGGTGGTCGTTGTGTGCCATAGGTAAATAAATGGGCTCAAAGAGGCTACATGTCCCACCCATGGTCACATTGCTAGGAGCCGGAGCTCTAGTCTGAAACTAGAATTTCTGACTATTTGTCTAGTGAGGTCTTTATCTCTGCAGAGGTGAAATTTCTGAGTGTCCACATCAGGCCCTGATTAGCTTCTGGACAAAGGAGCCAAAGGGTACATCAGATCCAGTTCTTTCCTTCTTCTGCCTCTTAGGCTGTAAGCCTAACCTGATCTTTTGGGAAGAGCTGGAGTTTGAGACAAGACCAGGAGGCTTTATCATTCATGCCAGCCTCACTCAGTGGAGTCTTCGGTGTAAGTTCTTCTAAGGTTCATGGGAAAGAACAAACGGTCAGTTAAAGGCCTCTGCCATTGAGGGGGAAATAAGTAAAGGATACACATTACAAAATAGAGAAATGAGTGGTTACCTCTGGAGAGAGAGGGAGAAGAATGTAAAGCAGAGGGCCACCTAAGTAGCTTCTATGTGATATTAAGACCTAAAGCATACAATGCCATGATTTGACCAAGTAGGATAACGGATACAAAAACACTTGTTATATTATTCTTTATACCTTTCTGTTTGCTAGAACTATTCCATGAAAAACACAGAGCATACCATGAGTGGGGCATCAAGTGTGGATTAATCCGAACCCACGGTAAACACTTTTCTGATTTTCAATAACCTTGACCTTTCCTGAACAGGTTGATGTTTCTCTGAGGTCTAGTTCAAAGGTCACTTCTTCCATGAAAACATTTCTGATTCCCTTTTGTGGCTGAAAGAATGTGCCCATGAATTCCTGCTATACAAATTAGTACCTCTTTTTTTTGGCAGATCCAGGTCACATCTCTGCTCCTTCCAGTCTGCTCTGTGCTCTGGGCAGCAGGGAATTGCTCAGAGAGTGCTCAGTCAGTTTGCCAAATGGGAGAAACCAGCCTTTGATGCCAGAGGTAGAAGTCAGTGATTGAGTAGTTTTAGCTCTGGGAGCTTCAGATTTTTACTTCCTTGAACGGGTCACTGCAGGTGACTGTTGTCAGTATCAAAGGTGAGGTCAGGTAAGGAAAATGAACAGAGCACACTATCCCTGCATCACCAGTGAGATCAAAGGAACTGATGTGGTTTATGCCCTTTCTGGTGGGAGACCCTCTATCCTTCTCTCACAGCCATACCTATTCCCAGGCCACAGGGGGTGCTTAGGGACGTCTCAGGAGTTTAGACTGTCCTTGGACATTTATGGTTCCGAGCTCTGAACAAGCAGGGCATTCTAAGGCAAAGCTCTTCTTAAAGGGACTCAGTAACAAAGTAGTTAAGGAACCACTGCATTTTGTCTTGTGAGAACTTGACTCTTGTACCTGTGACTTAAGATGAATTAATCAAAGTCACCCAGCCAGGGTTCATACTTTGACTATGCAGGCAGATTACATAAAAGTTTCCTAAAAGTCAACTGTTTCAAAAACAGTACTTTTCCACTATCATGATTTGAAATGTTATTATTTGCCAAAGGAAGGAAAAACAGTAAATTCCTTCCGTATGTACTCATCTTCACAGGGTGCAATAAAGGTTCCAAGAGCAATGTAGATATGCAAGCTCCTACAAAGCACATCCCAGTGCAGAAGGTGTCATGGACATCACTCCTGTTTGCCTTGGGTCTAGTCTTAACAGAGAAAGTCCAAGGTCTCCTGGTATCATGAACCTTCTTTACTCCTTTCATGAAACACTACCCTTTCTTGGAAGAAAGCCCTCTAATTAAGGAATATGATTTTTCACTGTTTAATAAAACAAGTAGCCTTTCTTTTGTGTGTGGCTAAGTCATCTCTGAACAAAATCATTTTAAAGAAACAGAGCATTAAGTATAGTTGAAGTACCTTCCCCTTTGCTTCCTTTCTTTAAACTATGACCTGTAGTGGATTTCTCAGAGTCCCTAAAGGTGCAGAGCATCCTGGGTTCGTAATTATTTTGAAATATTCTAAGCATGTAGCAATCTGCAGGGAACAAAATAAATATCTCTGTGCCTACTTGGTCAAAACTCATTGGCCATATTTGCTGCATAGTCAGGGAAAGATACTAACTGCTGTAACAAAACTTCAAAATCTCTGTTGCTCAACACAATAGAAGCTTATTTTCTGTTCATACAATATTCATGTACTTAGGCAGCTTTCCACCAAACCCACCAAATGGTGACGCAAGGATCTAGGCTACATTCTTCTTGAACTTCTGCAGACTTCAGCATGGTCTCTCCAAGTCACTGTGAATGAGCTAAGAAGTTTCCTCATGACAATTCTAGACTACTCTGGGTGAGAAGAATTTGTTCTTAGCTAATTAGCAACTACTGTCACATTTCAGATTTTTTTCTGGGGGAGGAGGAATGTTTTCACTCCTCTAAGGCAGCCTAATCACTGTGTGGCTACCTGACATCTTCCATAGTTCTTCCTTTGATCTGACCTGAGGTCTGCTGAGTCTGAGGCCCTTTTCCTTGTGTGTGAACTTCACTATTCTGAGTGTGAACTATTATTCTGGTTTTGCTTCTTCAGGAGGCAGGGATGAGCTGGCTGCTATGCTGAGCTCCGTGGTCACCCAGAGTGTGGAAAAGTATCCTCTTTACCTCTCTCGTCCTCTCAGAGGAACTCTTTCTCATTCACTGAAGACGGTGATGCCAATTTTCAGTATCCTTAAAAAGTACCAAAACCAGACATTTTAATTGGTATAATGTAACCATTAGTATGTTAGAAAATCTAAAATCCGAATCGTGTCCCCAGGAAGTTGGATGCTCCATAAAGGAACAGATTCTTTCATCTCTTAAGCATTCTGACCGAATCCTTTCCTTGCTTAAACCCTTCTAAGCTCAGCTGCTGTTGGAATTCCCATTTCCCTAGTTTCTCCTAAGGTGTGGGGCATCTCTTTCTTTTAAAAAAAAAAATTGTAGCTGATTTACCATGCTGTGCTCCATTTCTGCTGAATGGAGCATCTCCTTTTTATGTGTCTTTGTCATGTGGATTTCTACCAAGCCAATTTAATTCTCAAAGATTCAAGCTAGAGGGCCCCCTTGGGCCTGCTCCTGCAAAGATTTTAAGGGGCTGAGAGGATATCCCCACCTGGAGCCTGTACCCTGCTTCTGGATCATCTCTGGGTACCCAGAACCCCTGAATCCCCTGCCCAGCAGCACTGAGTGGCTTCCGGGGCTCGTGTGGGTCTCTTCTGTGAACAAGGGAAGGTTGCAGGGTGGGGTTGGGGGTTGTGGTGTGTGTGCAGGGGCCTGAGAGAGCATGTCACATCCCCTTTCACTGCTGTACCCCCAGCTGGTCTGCTTGTCTCAGCCTGATCCAGACCCAGGGAGAGTGCTAGTCAAAGAATGAGGAGAAGTACTGAGAGTCAGAGAAAGAGATGGGCAGAGAGAGAAGTGCGTGCCCATGCTGTCTTCTCTGTCCTTCCCCTGGAGCCAGACCACTTGCTATTCTCAAGTCCAGATTCCCTCCATTCTTTCTTCTTCTTTTTCTCCTCCTCCTCCCCCGACTCCTCCTCCCCTCCCCTTCCCGCTCCTCCCTCTCCTCCTCCTTCTCCTTCTTCTTTTTAGGGCCGCACCCATGGCATATCTTCTTTCTTTTTTCAGCCGCCCCTGTGGCATATGGAAGGCCCCAGGCCAGGGCTGGAATCTGGGCTACAGATGCTACCTACGCCACAGCTGTGGCAGTACCAGGTCCTTAACCCACTGGGCCACAGCGCAAACTCCTTCTCTCTCTCCTTTTACTGAAGAACTAGAGCCATCATCCTAGGATCTGAGGCATGGCCCCAGGATACATTTTAAATTTTGCACAATAAATACTTAAGCATGGCTGCTGTCATTTTGCCTAAGTATTGCAAGAATTATCATCTACCTAAGCCTTTTCAAGTTCTGGCTCTGGTGACCTAAGTTTTCTTAATGAGAGCAACAGGTTTCTGTTTATAAGGACCAAACCCGATTACAGGTCTGGGTGATTATCAGTTTAGCCAATTCCCTTGCAGAGCTATACTAAAGAAGAGGGTTTATGTCAATACTTCATCTTGCAAGTCAGACTGTATTTTCATTTCGGTTTTCACGATTATAATAGGACTTTTCATCACTCAGTGATGGTGAGCAATGCAAGTAAGTGGTCTCTCCCTTGCCTCTAGGCTTTCGTCAACACTAGCAGCTCACAGGTAAATAGCACTCCTAGCTTTTTGCAGGACAGAAGCAGTTCTCAAACTTTGGTGTGCTTCAGAAGCCTCTGGAGCACTAGATTGCTAGATCCTACCTTCAGAGGTTTTGATTCAGGGGACTGAGGTGGGGCAGGAGAATCTGATTTCCTAACAAGCTCCCCGGTGATGCAGGCTGCTGGTATGAAGCACACCTTGAGAGCTCCAGGCATACCTTGGAGATTTTGTGGATTTGGTCTCAGACCACTTCAATCAAGCAAAAATCATGATAAAGTGAATCACGCAAATTTTTGGGTTTCCCAGTGTATATAAAAGTTATGTTTGCACAGTACTATTAAGTGTGCAATACCAGTTTGTCTAAAAAAAAAAAAAAACCGTGGCCATACCTTAATTTAATTTTTAATTTTATTTTATATTTTGTTCTTTTACGGCTGTACCCACAGCATATGGAAGTTCCCAGGCTAGGGGTCAAATTGGAGCTGCACCTGCTGGGCTACACCACAGCCATAGCAAAGCAAAATCCAAACCACGACTATGATCTACACCACAGCTCATGGCAATGCTAGATCCTTAACCCACTGAGCAGGCCAGGGATTGAACCCATATCCTCATGTATATTAGTTGGGTTCATTACTGCCGAGCCACACGGGAACTCTGGACATACCTTAACTTTAAAAATGTCTTATTGCCCCCAAAATGCTAACCATCAACTGATCCTTCAGCTGGTCATCTTTTTGCTGGTGGCTGCTGACTGATCAGGGTGGTGTTTGCTGAAGGTTGAGGGGGCCGTGACAATTTCTTAAAATAAGACAGCAGTGAAGTTTTCCACATTGATTGACTCTGTCTTTCATGAACAATGTTTCTGTAACATGCAATGCTGTTTGATAAGCCTCTTACCCACAGTAGAACTTGTTTCAAAACTGGAGTCAGTCCTCTCAAACATTGCGCTGTTTTTTTTTATCAATTAAGTTTCTGAACTTTTCTAAATCCTTTATTGCCATTAAACAACCTCCACAGCATCTTTACCAGGAGTGGATTCCATCTCAAGAAACCACTTATTTCATCCATTAAGAAGGAATGCCTCAACCAGTGAAGTTTTATTATGCAATTATAGCAGTTTATTTGCATCTTCAGACTCCACTTCTAATTCTAGTTCTCTTGCTATTTACACCACATCTGCAGCTCCTTTCTCCAGTGACGTCTCGAACACCTCAAAGCCATCCATGAGAACTGAATCAGCTTCTTCCAAATTCTGGCTAATGTTGATATTTTGACCTCTTTCTTGAACCATGAGTGTTCCTAGTGGCATCTAGAATGGTGAATCCTTTCTATAAAGTTTTCAATTGACTTTGCCCAGATCCATCAGAGGAATCACTGTGGCATCTATAACTGTATGAAATAAAATTCTTTTTTTCTTCTTCTGAACAGTCAACAGTGGGCTTAAAATATTCAGTAAACCATGTTGTCAACAGATACACTGTCATCTAGGTTTAGCTCTTCCATTGATAGAGTGCAGCCAGAATAGGTTGAGCATAATTCTTAAGGGTGCTGGGATTTGGGGAGTGATAAATGAATGTTGGTTTCTACTTCAAGTCCCCAATGCATAAATACCTAACAAGGGAATCAGGCTGTTCTTTGAAGCTTTGAAGCCAGGCATTGGCTTTTCTCTATCTTTTCAAGTCCTGAATGGCATCTTTTTGCAATAGAAGATTGTTATGCATACGTAGAAATGTGTTGTTTTGTGTAGCCACCTTCATTAATTATCTTCACTATATCGTCTCGGTAACTTCCTGCAGTTTCTCTATCAGCCCTTGCTGGTCACCTTGCACTTTTATGTTATGGAGATGGCTTCTTTCCTTCAGCTTCATGAACCAACCTCTGCTACCTTCAAACTTTGCTCCTGCAGCTTCCTCACCTCGTTCAGCCTTCATAGAATTGAAGAGAGAGCCTTGCTCTGGATTAGGTTTTGTGGTTGATTTGCTCTTTTATTCAGACCGCTAGACCTTTCTCCATACCAGCAATAAGGCTGTTTTTTTGCTTTCTTCTCATTGGCGTGTTCTCTGGAGTAGCAATTTTAATTGCCTTCATTTACAGCTTGGCTAAGTGTTTGGCACAAGGGGCCTGGTGCTTGGCCTGCCTTGGCTTCTGACCTGCCTTCCTCATTAAGCTTAATCATTTCTAGCTTTTGATTTAAAGTGAGAGATGAGTGACTCTTCCTTTTACTTGGACACTCAGAGGCCAGTGTAGGGTTATTAATTGGCCAAATTTCAGTATCGTGGTATGTCACGGAATAGCGAGGCCTGGAGAGAGGGAGGGAGATGGGGAATAGTTTTGTCAGTGGAGTGGTCAGAACACATGCAGCATTTCTTTTTCTTTCTTTCTTTCACTCTTTCTTTCTTTCTCTCCCTCTTTCTTTCTTTTTCTCTTTCTCCCTTTCTCCCTTTCTTCCTTTCTTTCTCTTTCCTTCCTTCTTCCCTTCCTTCCTTCCTTCCCTCTTTCTGCTTTTTTAGGGCTGCACCTGCGGCATATGGAAGTTCCCAGGCTAGGGGTCGAATCGGAGCTACAGCTGCCAGCCTACACCACAACCAGAGCAACTCAGGATCTGATCCGCATCTGCGACCTTCACCGCAGCTCATGGCCAGATCCTTACCCCCCTGAACGAGGCCAGGGATTGAACCCACATCCTCATGAATCCTAGTCGGTTTCATTAACCACTGAGCCACAAAGGGAACTCCCTCATATATCAATTACATTTGCTGTGTAATGTGGGTGCAGTTCATGGTGCCTGGAAACAGTGACGACAGTAACATCAAATGGGATCACTGAGCATACATCAATAAAACAAATACAGTAATTTTGAAAAAGTTTGAAATATTGTGAGTATTCATAGCCAGTCTACTAACATTGCTTACCTGAACTATAGCGTACCTCAGAGGTGTTGTGTACCCAGTTTGAGACCAGGGTAATAAAATGAGTCACGTGAGTTTTTTGTTTTCCTAATACATATGGAAGTTAGGTTTACACTCTATTGTAGTCTACTAAGTAAGAGCATTATGCCTTAATTTAAAAATTTATTTAAATACTGTTTTTTCTTTTTTAGGGTCCCAGGTGTGGCACTTGGAGGTTCCCAGGTTAGGAGCTGAGTTGGAGCTGCAGCTGCTGGTCTACACCACAGCCACAGCAATACCAGATCCGAGCCACGTCTTTGACCTGCACCACAGCTCGCAGCACTGCTGCATCATTTACCCACTGAGCGAGGCCAGGGATCAAATCTGTGTCCTCATGGATATTGGTCAGGTTCATTACCACTGAGCCACAATGGAAACTCTCTAAATAAATTTACTTGAAAATTACTTAAAAAAAAAGAAAAAGAAAGAAAGAAAGAAGGAAAGAAAGAAACTCAGAGTTCCCATTCTGGCTCAGCAGAAACATATCTGACTAGGAACCGTGAGGTTGTGGGTTCGATCCCTGGCCTTGCTCAGTGGGTTAAGGATCTGGCGTTGCCGTGAGCTGTGGTATAGGTTGCAGATGTGGCTTTGATCCTGCCTTGTTGTGGCTGAGGTGTAGGCCAGAAACTGTAGCTCTGATTCAACCCTTAGCCTGGGAACCTCCAAATGCCATGGGTGCAGTCCTAAAAAGAAGAAAAAAAAATTACTGCTTATCGCTAAAAGAAAATGCTAACCATCATCTGAAGCTTCAAGGAGTCATAATATTTTTGCAGTAGTAACATCAAAGATCACTGGTCACACATCACCATA
Organism: Catagonus wagneri; assembly: GCA_004024745.2. NCBI lineage: Eukaryota > Metazoa > Chordata > Mammalia > Artiodactyla > Tayassuidae > Catagonus > Catagonus wagneri. Next base: position 2,692,881 of record PVHT020000021.1, read on the forward strand.
ACAAGTAAAATAAAACTGAAAAAGTTGGAAATATTGCAAGAATTACCAAATATGTGACACAGAGACATGAACTGAGCAAATGCTGTTGGAAAAGGGTACCCCTAGAATTGCTTGATGCAAGCTTGCCACAAAACTTAAATTTATAAAGAACACATTATCTTAATAAAATGAATTATGCCTGCTAAAAAAAAAAAAGGCAGAAATTTTGTGAGAATCACCAACATGTGACACAGAGACATGAGGTGAGCAAATGCTATTGGAAAAATGGTGCCAATGGACTCGCTGGGTCTAGGGCTGCCACAAACCTTCAATTTATAAAAAATGCAATATCTGTCAAGGGCAGTGAATCAAAGCACAGTAACGTGAGATAAGCCTGTATGGGAGTAGGGCAGTCATTCTAACCCACGCTTTGAGTAGACCTGAATAACTAAAAGGTGGAGGAATGTACATATGGTGTCTTCGCTATTAGGCCATCTTAATTATTGTTTCAACTGTCTTTCCTGTAGTCCAGGATTCCAGATTCTGTCTTCTCTCTCCTCTGCCTCCTCCTTTTAAATTACTGTTTTAAAATTTTACATCTTGGAATTCTCACTGTGGCACAGTGGGTTAAGGACCCAGTATTGTGTCTGTAGTGGCGTGGGTTCAAGCCCTGGCCCAGTGCAATGGGTTAAGCATCTGGCATTGCTTCAGCTGCTGCACAGGTCACAGCTGCAACTCAGATTTGATCCCTGGCCCAGGAACTTCTGTATGCTGTGGGCACAGCTGAAAAAAGAAAAAAAAAATCTACACCTTTATAGAGATTTATTTCACACTCCATTGAAATCACCCTCTAAATTCTACACTTCAGCATATAATTAAATGTTTTTAATTTTTTCACACTCCATTGAAATCACCCTCTAAATTCTACACTTTGGCATATAATTAAATGTTTTTAAAACAATTTTTGTCCCCCATCAAAGAAACTGTGTACCCATTTAACAGGCATTCCTCCATTTACTTCACCCCCACCCAGTCCCAGGCAACCACTAAAATACTTTATATCTCTATAGATTTTCCCATTTGGATGTCTCATATAGATGGAGTCATACAGTGTGTGGCCTTTTGTGACTAGCATCTATCACTTAGCATAATGTTTTCAAGATTTATCCACATTGTACCATATATTAGTACCTCATTCTTTTTATTGTTGAATTATATTCTGTTGTGTGGTTATACCACATTTTGTTTATCCATTCATCAGCTTATGGCTATTTGGGTTGTTCAGACTTTTTTGGCTAATGCCATAGTGAACATTTTTGCACAGGTTTTCATGTGGACATGTATCTTATGCTTTCTTGTGTATATAGCTGGAAGTGGAATTGGGCCATAGAGTAAATCTGTGTTTAACTAGGTGAGGAAATGTCAATCTGTGTTTCTAAGTGGCTGCCCGATTTTCCCTTTCCACCATCAGTGTCTGAGTTACTATTTCCTTCATCTTTACCAATTCTTGTTATGCTCTGTCTTTTTGAATATAGCAATCCTAGTGGGTATCAGCAGTGTCTCTGTGGTTTGGGTTGTATTTATCTGAGAACTAGTGATTTTGAATATCTTTTCATGTGCTTATTAATTATTTATAAATCTTCTTTTCAAAAATGTCTATTCAGGAGTTCCCTTCGTGGCTCAGTGGTTAACAAATCCGACTAGGAACCATGAGGTTGCAGGTTCGATTGGCCTTGCTCAGTGGGTTAAGGATCTGGCATTGCCATGAGCTGTGGTGTAGGTCGCAGATGTGGCTCGGATCCTGTGTTGCTGTGGCTGTGGTGTAGGCCGGTGGCTACAGCTCCTGTTAGACCCCTAGCCTGGGAACCTCCATATGTCGCGGGTGCGGCCCTAGAAAAGGCAAAAAGACAAAAAAAAAAAACTATTCAAATCCTTTGTTACTTTTTGAGTTATTCAGTTTTGTATTACTGAATTATCAAGGGTTTCTTAATCTGAATAGAAGCCTTATCAGATATGTGATTTATAAATATTTTGCCCCATTGTATGGGTTGTTTTTCATTTTCATGATTGTGTTCTCTGAAGCACTAAAGTTTTAAATTTTTATGTAGTTCTAGTTCACCTATTTTCGTTGTTGTTGCTTTGCTTTTGGTGATATATCTCAGACTCCATCACCTAATTAAAGGTCCAAAAGATTTACTCCTATGCTTTCTTCTTTGTTAAAGCTTTAACTCTTACATTTGGTTCAGTGATCCTTTTTTTCATTTTTGTATTGGGTGAGATGAGGGCCTAGCTTTATTCTCTTGCATATGAATATCTGGTTGTCCCAACACAATTTGTTGAATAATAGCCTACATATTCTTTTCTCATTGAATTGTCTTGGCAACCTTGTAAAACAAAAAATTGACCACAAATATAAGGATTTATTTCTAGACTCTCAATCTATTCCCTTAATCTGTGTATCTCTTCTTGTGCCAATACCACACTGTCTTGATTACCGTAGCTTCTTCATAAGTTTTGAAATTGAGAACTCTTAAGTCCTCCAACTTTGTTCTTCTTTTTCAAGATTATTTTGGTGATACTGGGTCTCTTGCACTTCCACATGAATTTTAGGGCTAGCTTGTCAATTTCTGCCAAAAAAAAAAAAAAGGATTGTTCTGATTATGTAGATCAGTTTGGAGAGTATTGTCATCTTAAAAATATTAAATCTTCAGATCCATGAACCTGAGATGTTTTTCCATTCAATTAGATCTTAAATTTCTTCCAGCAATCATTTGTAGTTTTAGGTGTATAAATCTTATACTTCTTGTCTTAAATTTTATTCTTAAGTATTTTATTCTTTTTGATGCTGCTGCAAATGGAACTTCTTAAATTTCATTTTTATTTGTTTTTTAATTAAGTACAGCTGATTTACAATGTGCCAATTAATTTCAGTCCTGAAAAGATTACTAGTGTATCAAAATACGATTATTTTTTATTTTATTTTTGCTTTTTGGGGCCACACCCACGGCATATGGAGGTTCCCAGGCTAGGGGTGCAGTCGGAGCTACAGCTGCAGGCCTATGCCACAGCCACAGCAATGCCAGATCCAAGCCGCATCTGCGACCTACACCACAGCTCAAGGCAATACCAGATCCTTAACCCACTGAGCAAGGCCAGGGATCAAACCCACAACCTCATGGTTCCTAGTCGGATTCGTCAACCACTGTGCCACAACGGGAACTCCCAATTATTTTTTAAATTGATCTTATATCCTGCATCCTTCTGAACTTATTTGTTAGCTATAAGAATTTTTATATTCCTGTAATCTGCTACATGCAAGATCATCTCCTCTATAAAGAGAGATAGTGTTACTTTTTCCCTTCAATCTAGATGCCTTTTATTTCTTCATATTGCCTAATTATTTGGGCCAGAACCTCCAGTACAGTGTTTCTTGCTGGAAATTAAGGGCCCAGAAATGCAGTCCTCCATCGCTATGATTGAAACCATGCTGTGGAAGTTTCAGTGAACAGAGAGGGGTTGATGAAATTGACAGTAACATGGATCCACTTAACACACCTTCCTGATGGCATTTTGCAACATCTTAAACAGAAAAATACTGCTATTTTTATCATCTGTGTTCCAACATCAGTGGAAGTCTAGTGTGAAGATTTGCAAGGTGTTTTATCCTTAAATAATAAAATAGAGGGCTGGGCAACAGTGCTGACGTTAAGCCCCTTGGACCACCATTGCCAGGTTCAGCACTTTGTCAAATGTGAAAAGAAGACAGATTCAGCTGGTAGAGCATCACCGGTAATTATTTTACTAACGGGGTGCTCAGACACAGGGAAACAGACTTCCTAATAACTCTAATAGACTACTTCTTATGGACACAGTTGGCACATATGTTACCTTTTATGTATTTGTTTATACAGTTGACTCTTTTTTTTTTGTCTTTTTGCCTTATCTAGGGCCGCACCCGCGGCATATGGAGGTTCCCAGGCTAGGGGTCTAACAGGAGCTGTAGCTGTCAGCCTTCACCACAGCCACAGCAACGCGGGATCCGAGCCGTGTCTGCAACCTACACCACAGCTCATGGCAACGCCGGGTCCTTAACCCACTGAGCAAGGCCAGGGATCGAACCCGCAACCTCATGGTTCCTAGTCGGATTCTTTAACCACTGAGCCATGACGGGAACTCCTATACAGTTGACTCTTGAACATCACGGGTTTGAGCTGTGCAGATCCACTTCTAAGTGGGTTTTTTTCAATAGCGAATACTGTGGTACACACTACAGAATTGTGGCTATGGAGGAACTAGGTACACAGAAGAACTGCATATACGGACTGTAAATTTTGTAAGAATTTTCAACTCCAGAGCATCAGTGGCCCTCACCCCTTGCTCATAATAATTTGCTGAGTGTGTCCTTTCTTATTCCATTATGATTGAGAGCAGAGACCTTTTTCTACCTTTACAAGTACTTACACTGCTGGTGTGGTGCAGCTCATAAACTGCACAGACGGCTCTCCTAACTCAGGCTTGATTTGACTTTAGTGATTGTGGCCGGTTGTAGGACCAGACTTAACTTTCTCCTGTGGTCTCATCTCCGCTTCTGAACAGCTCCTCGAAAATGCATGCATAGCACCTCCAGCACAGTCTGTACCAAAACTGTCCCCCACTGCCCCGATTGTCATGGTGATACTGTTGTACTTCTTGCCCGTTTGCCATGTTTATTTAATACTCACACCTTCCTCTCCCTTGCTCCTTTTATCTAGTTGTTAATGGGTCAGGTTGGGTCCACTAGTCTGGTTTCTGGAAAACTTGATCGTCTTCCCTCCCTCTGCATTCTCAGGTGCCTTCACCCGCAGAGTGGCCAAGATTGTAAGAGTTGAAGCTCTTCATCTGTTTCTTCAATTAATGATAATTTGTTGCAAGGCTAACCTTTAAGCATTGCTCTGATACTATCTCTTCTGATAGTATCTCTTTCTTACTCCTACGATCTCAGTAGCTCCCATGACTGGTAAAATTCAGCCCAAATTCCATAGCAGGCAAAGTTTTCCATGAGTTGGCCCCAGCATTTCCTGTTCATCTAATCTCTTGTTGGGGCCAAAACTCTACATCTTCTGTTTGTGTCCCTTTGCTTTCTTACTCCCAGATCTTCACTTACTTTGTCTCTTCGGCCTTGAAGCCATTTCAGCATTTATCCTATTTCACTCTTATAACTCATCTCACATGCGACTTTCTCTCTGAAACCTTTTCTGAATTCTCTGGTTAGTGTCAATCTCTTGTGCCTTCTGAACCGTTGCAGCAATTTAGCTGTGGCTTTCTTAGGAATCTGCCACTTTGTCTGGTTAATCAGTTATATTTACAGATGTATAGATAACTTAAGCTCCTATAAACTCTTTGTAATGCAGTGGACATTGACTGGATCCATGGTGGAGTATTGTACAGCCAAAATGGTTGACATTGCCACTTCAGGGGATCGGACCCTGATCATTTCTCACATGTGCATTAGAGTCCCCTGTATTTATCTCCCAGCCTCTTACCCTTTCCTCATTGAAGATGTTATCCAGAGTGATCTGACCAGGCAATCCCTTTCCCAGTGTAATTTAGTTCCATTCGTATCCTTAGGACTTAATACAGGCTCCTTATTCCTGCCAGCCTTTCTCCCTGTGCCCCACTGCCTCCAGCCCCATCACTCAAACACACCCACAGCTTCCCTAGACATCCTGAATGCCTTGCCCATTCTATGCCCCAGGCTTTCTCCTCCCCAGAGTGTCTGGATACCTTAGTGACTCCTTGTCCTTCTCCAAAATATAAATATTTCTTTTTGAAGCCTACTCCACAGTCTCACTTTATGCTGCTGTCACTTATAAGCCCAAGTAAACCCGTTTCCTCTGCTTGGCTTACATACCCCCCTTGAACATACTCAGGCCCCCTGAATGTAGTTTTGGATTTTTTATGCAATTATATGTGAACATGTCTGTCTCCTCACAAAGGCTGTGAACTCCCTGAAGAGCCGAGGTTTTCATTTTATCTTTATAGCGTCACCATCTAGGCATCTGGCAGGTATTCAGTGCATGTTTGAATGCATGAAAACAAAACCGAGGAATGCCTTCTAATTCTAAAGATGAAACTAATGAGTGAAACACAATTAATCAAGCTGTCTCGTTATAGCCCCCTGAGAAAGAAAACTTGTCCAAACCAGGGCTGCAGTAGAACTTTCTGCATGATGTAATTCGCAGCCTTCTTCTGGGAAGTAATTTGCATCCCCGATTAAATGCTTGAGCAATTTTCTGATACTCCTAAATGATTAAGAACTTCTGAGAAGTCAGTTGTTCAACCAACTGACTGACTAACCTAATAATCTTTGACCAGACTGTTGTTTTCTTGTTTTTGGTCTTTCCTTACAAAATAAAACTTTGAGGAGTTCCCGTCGTGGCTCAGTGGATAACGAATCCGACTAGGAACCATGAGGTTGCGGGTCCGATCCCTGGCCTTGCTCAGTGGGTTAAGGATCCAGCGTTGCCGTGAGCTGTGGTGTACGTTGCAGACGCGGCTGGGATCCCGCGTTGCTGTGGCTGTGGCAAAGGCCGGCGGCTACAACTCCTGTTAGACCCGTAGCCTGGGAACCTCCATATGCCGCAGGTGCGGCTCTACATAAAGGCAAAAAGACAAAAAAAAAAAAAAGAAAGAAAAGAAAAGAAAAACTTTGACACATGCTTGTAAACAATTTGTCTGGAAAGTTTTTGTCCTTTCTGGCAGTGATGACCTCCCCATGAGAACATGCCTCTCCCAAAGGATCTCCTTCATCCACCTCTGGAAGAGGAGAAGGGGAAACACAAGAAAAAGCTCCTGGTGCAGAGCCCACTTCCTATTTCATGGATGGGAAATGCTCAGGATGCTGTACAGTCACCACTGTCTTTAGCTATGCACAAACGCTAATTTTGTGTGTTGGCTGTTCTGTTGTCCTCTGCCAGCCCACAGTAGGAAAAGCGAGGCTTACAGAAGGATGCTCCTTCAGGTGGAAGTGGCACTAAAAGCAACTTGAATCAAGATGAATGGGAAACTGGAATTCCCCTTGTGGCTCAGTGGGAAGGAATCCAACTAGTATCCATGAGGATGCAGGTTCCATCCTTGGCCTCACTATGCAGGTTAAGGATCCGGCGTTGCCATGAGCTGTGGTGTAGGTGGCAGATGCAGCTCTGATCCTGCTTTGCTGTAGCTGGAGTGTAGGATGGCAGCTGTAGCTCTAATTCGATCCCTAGCCTGGGAACTTCCATATGCTGTGGGTGTGTCCCTAAAAAAAAAAAGTGGGTGAATGAGAAAGAACCCCGATAAACAGATTTTGGATTAAAAATAAAGTCATTTTTGTGGGTTTTGTTTTTGCTTTTGTTTTGTCTTTTTAGGGCCACATCTGTGGTGTATGGTGGTTCCCAGGTGAGGGGTTGAATCAGAGCTGTAGCTGCCAGCCTATACTAAGCCACAGCAATGCCAGATCCAAGCCACATCTGCGACTTACACCACAGTTCATGGCAACGCTGGATCCTTAACCCACTGAGCGAGGCCGGGGATGGGACCTGCGTCCTCACAGATGCTAGTCAGACGCGTTTCCCCTGCGCCATGACAGGAGCTCCTTTTGTGTGTGTGTTTAAATACACCTCATCTTCAGATGGCTTCTTAAGCCCTCCCACTTTCACAACAGCTTATATATCAATCCAGTATCTTATTCATTCTCTCTTTCACTCCATCTCCCCTTCCCAGCCTTCCTGGGCCTTAGAAGAAGACACATGCTGGTCTGGAAGGAGGGATGGTGGTACCTGTGAAGGAAGGTTGCAAAGACAGTATTTATGAGGATGGGAGCCTCATGCAGGTATAGACAATGAGGGGAAAGGGAGGTTGTACATCCTCAGAGGAACAGAGACTAACAGATTAGCAGGGCACAACCTCAAGGACTTGTTAAGGAGCTTGGATCTCATATACATACCAAGGGGTGAAACTGACCTTACTCAGGACCTTCTGAAATTCAGGAAAATAAATACTACATGTGATTCGAGTTTTCAGGAGACTAGCATTCCCATCAGTCAGAATAGGCTAGGATGTGCTGAAAAGCTAACAGTCCCCAGATCTCAGTGGCTTGGAACATTCAAGATTCATTCTTGCTCCCACCACATATCCAACCAGAGGAGTGAGGGCTCTGTTTCACACGCTCCTCACTCAGGACCCAGGATGACACAGGCTTCCCCATCTTATGATGCTGTTGCTCCAGAGTCTGCTGGAACAGAAGAGGGAAGATGGAAAAACATAGAGCAGCAATTAAGTAGTCAATTCCAAGCAAACGATTCTCCTTGAAAGTGACAAACTTACATGTGATTGGCCAAAGAAGATTGCAGAATCACACCCAACTTCAAGGAAGGCAGGAAAAAATAATGTTTTAATCTTTTCGTAGTCCTGGAAAGAGAGAAAGAGAAGCGGCCAGAAATATTTCTGAAGACTGGAAATGTCTGCTCTACATAGCTGACATGGTACAAAGACAGAACAGCCACTTCAGATCTTGGAAGGTGTTCTAGACGATGGTGAAAAAAACAACTCAATTGACTTTTGAATGTATGAATGTCAGAGAGGATTTCAGACCTTGAGAATGGTGGTGTGAAGAGCTTGGTAGGCCCTTTTTCCAGCGAAGACCGTTAACTGATGAAAATCATCACAACCGTTTAAAGTTTCTGGAAATTGTCCTAAAAACATAGAGCAAAGGCAGGAGCATTTATTCGAGAACATCTCTATCTCAGTAAGAACAACGAGAGCTGGTAGCATTTGAGCCATGGCCTGTCCTTATGTCCCTTCCCCTTGTTCCATGTGATGAAAGCTGTCTCTGGGGAAGGAGTGGCTGAGGAGGTATGGGATGCAGCTTTTGGTCTCTCCCCAGCCCATAGCCCAGGGCTATGGTTTCATTCTGGGAGGGATGGGCTGCCTGTACTTCGTTGTCTCCAGCCCTGAGTATGGAAGTGTCATCTCAAGCAAGTATGGTTGGGGCAGGGACTCTGTCCCAAGCATGACAGGCTGAAGATACTGGGTCCTCAGTTACCCCCATCCAGGCCTGCTCATAGGATGGAGGTTCCATGTCAGGAGGACCAAGAAAATAAAACCAAGGATTATCAATTCCAGGTCCCAACACACAGGACCCACTTGTAGAGTAGATGTTCTCTCCAGGAAAAGTGGGCTACTGTCCCTATCCCCACCTCTGGCACAGAGATTATATCCCCCCAAAAAGAGGCAGGATGTAAAAATGACATTTCCACCAAAGAGGACTGACTCTTGCCAAGAATAACCCTCCTGAGATCATATTCACCCCAAGGGGTCTTGAAGGCCATTGTGCCTGTAAAGTGCTGAAAGGAAAAAAAAAAGGTCAACCTAAAATCCTATATCTAGCATATTTCTAGCAAAGCTATCATTGAGAAATGAAAGCAACTTTCAACATTGTTGCTGGTAATTAAAAAACTGGAGCAGCTGCTTTGGAAAACAGTTTGACAGTTTCTCAAAAAGCTAAACATAGAGTTACCTGCAATTCCACTCCTAGGTCTATACCCAAGAGAAATGAAGACACAGACCTAGACAATAACCTGTATGTGAATGCTCATAGCAGCATTATTCCTAATCACCCAGAAAGTTTAAAAAATCATTTGGGTTCTTTAATGTCCATGTCCATCAAATGATGAATGTATACCTGTGACATATTCATACAATGGAATATTGTCAGGCAATAAAAAGAGATGAAGTGCTGACCCGTGCTACAGCGTGGGTGAACTTTGAAAACATTATGCTCAGTGGAAGAAGTCAGTCATGAAGACCATGCATTGCAGGGTTCTATTTATATAAAATTTCCAGAATCCAGGCAAATCCATAGAGACAGAGAATATATTGCTGGTGGCCTTGTGCAGGGAAAGTGTGCAGGAAATGGGGAGTGAGTGTGTATTCATTTCCTAGGGCCCTAACAAAAAGACCACAACTGGGTGGCTTAAAATACGAGAAATGTATTCTCTCATAGCTCTAGCAGCCAAAGTCAAGGTGTTGGTAGGGTTTTCTCCAAAGACTCTAGGAGAGAATCCTTCCTTGTGTTTTCCAGCTTCTGGAGGCCCCAGGTGTTCATTCCTTCACTTGTGGCAGCATAACTTCAATTTCTGTCCCCATTGTCCCTCTGTGTCTGTGTCTGGTTTCCCACAGCGTTCTCCTCTCAGTGTAAGGTCAGTGTCCACATTTCCTTCTTCTTATAAGCATGTTAGTCATATGCTTTAGGGCCCCCCCCCATAGCCTCATCTTAACTTGATTACATCTGCAGAGATCTTATAACCAAATATGATCACATTCACAGGTTAATTAACCAGGGGTTAATACTTCAACATATATTTTGGAGGGCGTAGGGGTTTTGGGGGGGTGATAAAAGTGAGCTAAAATTGTTTATGATGATGGTCAACTACTTGACTACTCAAAAAAACTATTGAATTTCACCTTTTCAGTGGGTGAATTGTGTGGTGTGTGAATTATATCTGAATAAGGTTGGTTTAACACAATAACCAATAAATAAAGACATTCACATTTTTAAAAAAGAAAAACGAGGAGTTCCTATTATGGCTCAGTGGTAATGAACGTGGCTAATATCAGGACGTGGGTTCGATCCCTGGCCTCACTCATTGGGTTAAGGATCTGGCATTGCCATGAGCTGTGGTATAGGTTGCAGACGTGGCTCAGATCTTGCATTGCTGCATTGCTGTGTCTGTGGTGTAGGCTGGCAGCTACAGCTCTAATTCGACCCCTAGCCTGGAAACCTCCATATGCCACGGGTGCAGCCCTGAAAAAAAAAAAAAAAGCAATGGAATTCATGGATAGCGGGTCTTCCTTAAAACAAATACTAAAGAAAGTTCTTTCAGGCAGAAAAGTAGGGACACCAGCCAGTAATTCAAATCCACACACACACAAAAAAAGAGTTCTAGTGAAGTTAATTATGTAGGTAATGATAAAAGACAACATAATTATATCTTTTTCTCTCTTCTTGTTGCTGATATAAAAAGCATGCACCTTCAGCTACATGAAGCCAGATTGACTCTAGTGTTTCTCCTGAATTTCAGCTGTTCACTTAGACAGACTTTGTCTGCTTCTAAACTGCTCCCTGATCCTGAGATTTCCTAGCCTTGTTCAAGGCTCATGGAGAATTGGCCTGTTGAATTTGGCATCATTTAACCACCACCCCTTCTGAAATGGAAAACAACTAGTCATTGTTGAGACATTTTGCCTTTTTTTTTCCTTTTTTCGTTTTAGGGTTGTGCCTGTGACATATGGAAGTTCCCATGCTAGGGATCAAATCAGAGCTGTAGCAGCCAGCCGACATCACAGCCACAGCAACATCAGATCTGAGCTGCATCTATGACCTGCGCCACAGCCTGTGGCAATGCCGGATCCTTAACCCACTGAGCAAGGCCAGGGAGCAAACCCACATCCTTATAGACACCATGTTGGGTTCTTAACCCACTGAGCCACAATGGGAACTCCTTAGTTGCTTTTGATACTGGTTAAGAAACTATATATGTTAATTGCTGAAGAAAAAAAAAAAACTTACCTAAAAGCTACACTTTCTAAATAACAGAAATACTTGGCTGGAGTTAAAAACTAAAGGCTGAGGATAAAGGTGCATTTTCTCAGATTTAATCCTTTAGCCGTGGCCCTGCCCTGTGCCGCACAGAGAGATTTTCTAAAGCAAAGGTCAGCATCTGTCTTAGAAATGACCAGCCTGCATATAGGGCAATGTTTTTTTTTTTCTTTTTCAAATGACATCTACTGATCCCAACTACTTTCATTAGCAGCCCAGGGCCTTGGGGATCTGGAGTGAAAAATGACTGGCTTTGGGAGTTCCCGTCGTGGCACAGTGGTTAACGAATCCGACTAGGAACCATGAGGTTGTGGGTTTGATCCCTGGCCTTGCTCAGTGGGTTAACGATCCGGCGTTGCCGTGAGCTGTGGTGTAGGTTGCAGACACAGCTCGGATCCTGCGTTGCTGTGGCTGCGGCGTAGGCCAGTGGCTACAGCTCCTATTAGACCCCTAGCCTGGGAACTCCACATGCCGTGGGTGAGGCCCTAAAGTGACAAAAAAGGCAAAAAATTAAAAAAAATAGAAAAATAACTGGCTTTGCCCAAATCGAGGCAGCTGTTGCGGATGTACTGTTGCTGTGTCTGATTACGAGGGGGATCCAAAGTGTCTTTTCTCATCCAGAGAACACATGAGTCTCTGTACTGGTGTGATAGTTCTGTGATTCCCGTGTGCTACTGCCATTTGCTGTAAGATCTAAGGTAGGAGAGCCAGTACAATGCCGTATCCTGCAATGGCATGCTTTGTATTAGCAGCAGCAGACCAAGAGCTTGGTTTTCTGGAGCTCCTGTTGTGGCTCAGTGGAAACGAATTTGACTAGCATCCATGAGGATGCAGTTTCGATCCCTGGCCTCGCTCAGTGGGTTAAGGATCCAGTGTTGCTGTGAGCTGTGGTGTAGGTTGCAGACAATGCTTGGATCTGGCGTTGCTGTGACTGTGGTGTAGGCTGGCAGCTGTAGCTCTGATTCTATCCCTAGCCTGGGAACCTCCATATGCCGTGGATGCGGCCCTAAAAAGACAAAAGGCAAAGAAAAAAAAAAAAGAGTTTGGTTTTACAAACTCTACTTTCTTACCCAGTGCTTCCAACCCCGAGCTGTTCAGTACTCTTGAGTTGTTGCCACGGGAGGGATATGGGGCAGAGATGGGGCTGAAGTCACGATGGAGTCCCCTCAGGAGGGAACTTGGGTGGATTCCTGCCCCGTGACAGAAGCCCAGTGGGGAGGCCCAAGGGTAGCAGATCTGGTGGAGGAATTTGGTTTTGGGGATCTGTGGATGCTGCGGAGGAGTCGGGGGTGGGGCGCGCAGGGGGTGGGGCGCGCGGGGTGTGTGTGCGTGTGCTGCAGAAATGGTGAGCTAAGTCTTTCCTGACCAAAGTCAGGGGACCTCTAGAGAAATTTCATCCGACTATTTCAGGAGGGAGCGGATAGCAAGAGCCAGGGGGAACCCTCTTTTCCCGGTGTTCCAGTCACCAGCCCTGGCTGTGGGTGAGCTTGAACCTGCGCATCCATGAGGCACAGCCGCCCGGTCGGTCCGGCCGAGCCCAGGCCCAGGGAAAGGGAGCAGGCAGTCACCATTAAGGTCTTGGCAGGGTCGGCTCCTTCTGGCAGCTCTGCGGGGGGACTCTGTTCTGTGCCTCCCTGCTGGCTCCTGGCGGTCCTGCCGTCCCTGGGCTGTAGACACATCAGGCCGGTCTCTGCCCCCATCTTCCTATCGCCTTCTTCCCTGTGTCTGGGTGTGTCCTTTTCTGTCTCTAACAAGGACCTGTCATTGAATTTAGAGCCCACAGGAATCCAGTATGATCTTTATTCCCTTTTTTTTTTTAGAGCTGCACCCGTGACATATGGAAGTTCCCAGACTAGGGGTCAAATTGGAGCTATAACTACTGGCCTATGCCACAGCCACAGCAACGCGGGATCCAAGCCGCGTCTGCGACCTACACCACAGCTCACGGCAACGCCAGATCCTTAACCCACTGAGCGAGGCCAGGGGTCGAACCCACATCCTCACGAATACTAGTCGGGTTCGTAACCCGCTGAGCCACGATGGGAGTGCCTCGGTTTTTAATTACACCTGCACAGGCACTGTTTCCAAATCCGGTCACATTCTGAGGTGACAGAAATTTGACGGAGACACTATTCACCTCTCTCGACTTGGGGAGAGTTTTCTGACAGCTTTGTAGGGTGGGGAACCATAGGAGGGAAATCAAAGCAGAGAAGGAACTGAACTTTAGGAGAGGGGAAGGGAGCACTGCTGTCACAGACACGGGCGGCGGAGTTGTGCTCTATGGGGTGCCCCACGCGGCTCATTGGTGGCCTCCTAGGCCCACACAGGGCTTGGTGGGCAGGTCTCCTCACCCTGAGCCACCGTGAGGTAGGGGGTCGGGGCAGAGCATCGAAATGCCTGGCAGAAGGCAGCTGTGAGATGCCAGCAGATAAAAAGGCACTTCGTGGGCCCCATGGGTTGTGAGCAAGCTTTGTACCTGTAGGTCAGGGGAGCTTGGGGTTGAATAAGGACACATTATTATGCTTGGCGGCCGAGAAGCTGATTTGACATTTGGAAAAAAAAAAAAAAGCAAACGAATGAAAATTGTTAAGGGATCAGGCACTGCTGAGATTTCACTCGTAAAGAGCAAGAGGAATCGTGGCCTAGCCTCCCCTACAAGTTGCATTGGGGTGGGGGGAGGGTGTGGGTGGGGGAGGCTCGGGAACAAGCTTGCGGGTGGAATCTTGCGGGTGGGGGTGCTGAGAGTGGTGAGGTTTCCTCAGGCCTGAGATGGTGGGTGGGGCATCAGTGGGGGGTTGAGGGCACAGCCCAGGGGCACACATTGTGGTGGGGGAGAGAAAGGGGAGAGCTCATGGGGCCACGTGGAGGTAGTGGAGTTGTGGGTTTGTGCACAGATGCAGGAAAGAGCTTGTGGAGGCAAATAGAAGGCGAGATCAAATGTCACTTTGGCTGAATTCCACAGGCGGGAGGGTTCCCAAGCATGGGACGCTTGTGCTGAGCTGTGGCCCATGTCATAGTAAGACAACCCCTCTGTTCCTTACTTTGTCTTTTCTGAAATTGTGGTGAAACAGACATAGCAGGAAATTCATCATTATCACCTTCTTTGATTCGGGGACAGTAGATACAGTCACACTGTGTGGCCTGTTCCTTCCTATCCTGTGTGAGGGTTGGAGGGCAGTGGTGCATGTGGGGTTCTTAATGTTGGAGACAGAAAGAGTCCCATGAGGAGGTGGCCTGGCGTCTTTGGTGAGGAGGAGATGTTGATCCTCCGTGGCTTGTTTGTGCAGATAAATGGACTTTCTAGAACTCGGGGGAGCAGGGCAGAGATATCATTCAGAAGCAAGTGGTCACGGATTTCTGATTTCTTGCCTTGAGGAGGAAGCCTGGCTAATGCCAAATTTGTTTGGGAAGCCAGGGAAAAGCCCCTGGAATGGATCAACGGTCCCTGATACAGAAGCACCCAGATTTTCTTCAGTGTCTTTACTATGGTAAAATACTAGAATAAGTTGAAAAGATACTTTAGCCCAAGTTCTTCTCAAATACATGAGCATACTTAGACTTAAAGAGTATCTGCTGTGCATCTGAAATTCAAACTCAACTGGCTGTCCCCTGTTTTTATCTGATCGTCATATTCTGAGGAAACTTTGATATCTGGGCTACTTAAACACAAAACTTAGGCCAACGGTACCCAGTCGTAGTAGGGTCTCTTTTCACAAGCCAGCAACTAGGTGGAAACACTGCAGGCTCGTGCACACGTGGTCAGCCCCTCCCAGCACCCCCACCCTGCTCTATCTCAAGTGCTACCACGACAAAGCACGCACGGCTCCCAAATACCCCTCAGGCCACACGGAGTCCCGGGAGACCCCTCTTCCCCCCTCGAAGCTGTCCGTCCACTTGGTTCTGGTTTCATCTACAGGGAGTGGTAGTGGCTGAGAGGACAACATGGGTCAGCTGCTGCCCCCTAGAGGCAGTCACCCGCCTCCATCGTCCTATTTGGAGAGAGCCCAGGACATGAGCTCTGAAGATTACAAGGTTGGAGCGCTAGAAGGGGCTCCACAGTGCCGAAGATTTCCCAAAGATGGGAAACCTGGGATGTCCTGCTCCCCTAACGCCACTCCCAGGCCGAAATGCCTGTGGGTTCTCACTGCAAAAGGAAAACAACCACCAAATATGCATCCAGGATTAAAACCACCATTTCGAAAGCACATCATTAAAGTAAGCTGTGACCCAAATATTTGTTGTGGTGTGTTTAAGAGTTTTTCAAGCTATTGAAAAGAACGGAAAAAGTGAATTACCCCCCCCCAAAAAAAGGAAAAAAAAACGAAAACACCCCAGAGCAAGGAATGTTTTTGGATGACTCTCTTGGGAATGTGTGGCAATTTTTTTTTTTTTTCGGAAGTATGATTTCAGGACGGAGGGAAAACTATTGCAGAACTAGATGCAAAGCATCACTGGAGTGTGATTTTTGAGAGTTTAGAGGGTGGCCGGGTGGGGCAAAGTGTCTATAACCCACAGAGATGTGCATTTGAAGTGAAAGGAAATACGAGTGCCTGAAAAAGAATGTTCAATTCACTACAAAGAGTGGGACAATCTCATGAAGTTCCCTGGATTCACTGGAAACCAGTTGTCCTCTCAGGTACTTTTTCACACACTGGTAGGGCCTTGCTTCTCAGCCACATGGATCTGCCAGTTAGAGCATCAAGGGAGTAAGACGGACAGCTCCGACAGCTGGGACTCAGTCCTGTTACCACTCGTTTGCTTATAACTAATGAAAACAACGTAACCTCTCTTGGCACTTTTTATATACTTTAAAGGACATGCCAATAAAATTTGAATTTATAAGCCCTGCCCTCCAAGTGGTTAATATTCTACTAGCCTTGAAAGTAGCAAGGGGGAGTTCCCTGGTGGTCTAATGGTTAGGTCTCAGCACTTGCACCACTGTGGCCCCGATTCAGTCCCTGGTCTGGACACTGAGATCCCACATGAATCCACTGTACACCATGGCAAAACAAACAAAAAAACCAAAAAAAAAAAAAACCCAGCAAGGATATGGCTTCCACTAAACTCTCTCAAGCTCTTTATCTCACTCTTGTTCACTAATCCTTCCTGTTAAAGAGTGAGAATGTCTGTGTTTTTAGCCAGTTATTATTAATTCACATCATGTGACTGGCTGTAACTTCAGGATGCCCTGTACAAAGCACCATGGGGAGTCTTTCTACTGTCAGCAGATGCGATCAGAGAAGCTGTCACTAGGTGGCGCCCTGAGTCATAATGGAGTGAACCACGTGGGCAGACTCTCCCCACTCTGCTATTTATGGGCCTTGGTAAGCCTGTAGACTAATTAGTGAAGCTTACTTTTTCTATAAACATCACATTGATATTGATATGTATATAAACCACCAACAACAATCTACCTGATTTCATTTTATTTTATTTTTGTTGTATAGATGATATCCTTTTGAATAAGGTTAAGTGGATAGGCATCATTGGTGGCCTTCAGAATGTAAGTTTCTAACTCCATTTTTCCATATTCTTTGTTAAGAAGAACACGTTTTATTCCTCAGCTGCATGATAAAAACCTGAAAGTCTTCTAATGGAAACAGTCATGTCATGCTGGAGGCTTGGTGTCTCATGCTCTCTTGTACTTGTTTGCAATTCACTGTAGGAATCTTACTAATTTCTAAGCCTTTCTTTGATCTCTGAAGCCCCCTTTCCTCCTTTCTTTTAAGAAGGACTTGGCTTTTGAATTCTGTATTTGAAAAAAAACCTTCACTTTATTTTATTTTATTTTTCTTTTTAGGGCCACACCCACAGCATATGGAGGTTACCAGGCTAGGGTTCAAATCGGAGCTGTAAATGCCGGCCTATGCCACGGCCACAGCAATGCAGGCTCCGAGCCGCGTCTGCGACCTACACCACAGCTCACAGCAATGCCAGATCCTTAACCCACTGAGCAAAGCCAGGGATTGAACCTGCATCTTTATGGATGCTAGATTCATTAACCATTGAGCCACGACGGGAACTCCAAAAAAACCCTTCATTTTAGATTGGAGAAGAGCATTTGGCAGGCAAGGGGTGCTGGAAATAATTCTTCTGGCTCTCCCAGTGCTTCCAGTAATCTCTGACTAATCTGGAGGGTGTCACAGATAACCATTATCCCCCTCCTTCTTACCTTTAAAGTGAAAATGTGGTAAGTCAGCTGAAGATGGTAATTAACTGCATAGACTATGGAGTCTGGCACCCTGGGCTTGAATGGCTGTTCTACCATTACTTTCTCTTCTCCACTCTAAGCTTTGGTTTTCTCACATATTAAATTGGGATATTCAGAGTATCTAATTTCATAGTTTGCTGTAACGATCAGATGAGATTGTGCTTATGCAAGGTGGTCACATAATAATGGTTCAGTTTGTACTAGCTGTTGTTATTTTGTTAGTTTGCTTGTATTTATGCCCTATTTCCTTCTACAACACATTGGAAGCTACTTATAAGAATATATACCTTAAAAAAACTCAGTGCTGAAAAAAATTTGAATTACAATAAAAGAGTGAGGCTGGAAGAAAAATAGCACATGGGTGTTATAGGACATGGGTATTCATCAACTTCTATTGAGATACTTAGATTTATATTTGTTTCTGAGCTTCATGAAATGAGAATGAGGTTTACATATATGATTCCTGTGGACCACAAAGCAAAACCTATCACTCCCTCAAGGAAGCATGATTGTTCTCAGTTCTCCTTTTTTTTCCTTCCTTTTTTTTTAGGGCCACACCTAAAGTTCCCAGGCTAGGGGTTGAATCTGAGCATCAGCCGCTGGCCTACACCACAGTCACAGCAACGTGGGATCTGAGCCACATCTGTGGCCTACACCACAGTTCATGGCATGCCGGATCCTTAACCCAGTGAGCGAGGCCAGGGATCGAACCCTCATCCTCATGGATACTAGTCAGGCTCATTTCAGCTGAGCCACAGTGGGAACTCCTTTTTTTTTTAATTATTATTGAAGTATAGTTGATTTACAACATTGTATTAGTTTCTGGTGTACAGCAGAGTGGTTCTTATGTGTATGCATTATGCTCAAGTATCTTGTAATAACCTATAGGGAAAAAGGATATATATATTCTTGACCATTGCCTGGCTCTAGTCCTAAGCCCTCCCCCTTAGCAAGCTGACATGCCAAGGATTTGCGTGTTTCAGGAAGAGTGAGCATGCCCCTGAAATTCAGATGCAGTGGGTTCCCAGCCCATTCTAGCTGTTCCCAGCCTTGAGCCTGAGTGACAATGAACTGCAACCAACTAGATCCAAGAAAAAAGATGTATACATATATATATTTATATATATGTGTGTGTACACACACACACACACACACACACACATACATATATTTCCCCCTTTTCCCTTATAGGTTATTACAAGCTATTTGAATATAATTCCCTGTGTTATACAGTAGATCCTTGTTGTTTATCTATGTTCTTGGTTCTTAATTCCAGAAATGTGTATTTCTCTTGTGGGCCAGCATACAACAAGTGCCAACTGGTATAAGAGCCAGTAACCCCAATAGCAGCCCTGTGGAAGATATCATAAGCGCTCTTTTATTCTAAGCCAGGGGAAAAGTAAATGGCATTATGTGACCCAAAACAGTGAATAAGAGTGTGCGGTAGGCAGAATTCTAAGAGGGCCCCCAAGATTAACACCCCCTGGTGCACTCGCTCTGATTAATCCCTTCCCCTTGAGTGTGAACCGGACTGTGATGGACGGACATGATGGACGGCACTCCCATGATTAGATTATGTCATACGGCAAAGATGAAGGCAGTTTTTAGATGGAACGTCTCTAATCAGTTGACTTTAAGTTAATCGAAAGGAAGGTGGTCCGGGTGGCCTGACCTGATCAGCCCATTAGAAGTCCTAGAGGCAGGGAGATTCTACTGCGGATCATAAGAGGGCCACTTGGCTGGGACCTGAGGGCGACCTCTAAGAGCTGAGAGTGCCTTTCAGGTGATAGCCATCAAGCAAATTAAGACCTCCATCCTGTAATCACGAGGAACTGAACTCTGCCAACAGCATGAATGAACTTAGAGGGGGTCTTGAGCTCTGAATGACAACGTGGCCCATCCAACACTTTGATTTCACTTCAGTCTTGTGAGACCCTAAACAGAAAATTCAGTTACACCTTGATGGTTCCTGGTCCACAGGAGCTGTGAGATAGTAATAGGTGATTGTTTTAAGCTCCTAAGTTTGTGGCAGTTTGTCATGCTGCAGTAGGAAACAAAGACAGATAACATGACTGTTGGCCACAACCTTTGGATAGATTTAGAAGTAAAGCCTAGAACATTTCGGATATTTCCCAAACTGAATTCAACACAACATTAATAGAGGGGGTTGTTATTAGATGTGCCATGAGAAAGGGACATATTCTACTGCAGACTCTAACTGTTCACATCAGAGAGAAGGCCCTTGTTCTGCTAGTGGGACAGAGTTGGGCTCTTGCGTTGTCAATAACAGAACCAAGCTGGTGTCTACGTGAACAAGAGTGTGTAGAAAGGCTATAGTGGAGGTCATGGAATCAAGGAGAAAGCTAAAGGGGTTCCCTGGTGGTTGGCAGGTTAAAGATCTGATATTGTCGCTGATGTGGCACAGGTTCAATCCCTGGCCTGGGAAATTCTACATGACACTCAAGATTTAGTGTCACCGGAGTGTGAGAGGCCTGATGCTTGGCCACCAAAGAGCAGGATCTCTGACTCAGAAGACCAGCCAGGATCCACAGAATAGTTCCCCCCAAAACGTCATAGCCAGAAGGAGGGAGAATGGATGGTGGACCACCCCAAAGCTATGGGGGGGGTCCTCAAAAATAGGACTGAGCTTATAAAGGTGGGCTGGAATCTGAGCCCTTATCCCCTTTACCCGAGTGTTAGAGGAAAGGGGAAATCAATTCTATGAGACAAGGTGAAGAATTTGGAACCCCTAAACTCACAAGCTGCGGGAGAGAGGGCTGCGAGGTGGAGCTGGAGGTGGACAGTGGAGCTGCTGCAGTGGCGGGAGGCTGCGTGGTGGCCCTGCCTGGTGAAAACCAGGGTGTGAAGAGTGTGGAGGTTGGAGAGGCTGAGCTTGGTACCTTGTGCAACTGAGAGTTGACATTAGACCTTGAAGAAGTAACTCCTGGGGATTTGCAGAAATTGTGGATGAATTTATGACTTTCACAAGCCATGGGATTGGCTGGGGTCTCAGCCAGTGAGACCCTAGGAAAAAATGGGGCCCCTGCTGTCACGTCAGCTACATGAGTTTGGCAAGTCGTGTGTCAGAAACCCTCTCTTTGGAAACTCGTCATAAAATGAGCCTATTGAGTTTCCATGCTCTGTTTGGGCATCTCTACTCCATGTCATTCTATTTATTGTGGTTCTATTTGTTGCTGCAGGCTTTTCACTGCTGATGTTCAGTAAGTTGTCGCTAAATGCTGCATTTGTTGATGGGGTCCTGCTGTAGTTTTGGAAATTTTCTTCTGTCGTACATATGTGCATTCTAATTCTTGATGTTCTAGTGAAACATTCCAGTGATTGAATGTTTAAGAATTACACAATTTCATGAATTGTTGTATCCTGTTAATACACATGGCTCCTTGATTTCATATATTCTATCAGTGGTGCCTAAATGTGACGATTTTCTTGCAACATTCATTTATTCATTTCAACAACAGTGATGTGCCAGCCACTTCTCTAAGCACTTGGACTACATCAGGGAGAAAAAGACACCAAGATACCTGCCCCCTTGGGGGTGCATCTGACACACCACATACACAAACACACATACACTCACACACACACTCAACTACTGAGAAGTCCTATAGTTTAAAAAAAAAAAAAAGTGGGTCACTGTTTCAGACCTTGTCCTAAACTTACTTGGACAAGGAACTTTTTTTTTTCAGTGTATTTATAATATTTTGTAGAGTCATGTTCTAGATAATATAGCCCTCTGAGAAATGCAGACAAAGGCATAGCTGGACAATGTGCAGTTCAGAAAAATATCTCTCTATATATCACTTGTGTCAACATTTGGTAAGAATCAGACAGCAGAGATATTACTGATAGATTCTCCACCAGAGTCTGGAATGCAGATATTCTTTGTTGCTGTTTAAAGGAACATCCAGGAACTTTGTGGCTCCATGGTAATGAGCTTGACTGGTATGCATGAGGATGTGGGTTCGATCCCTGGCCTCGCTCAGTGAGTTAAGGATCTGGCGTTGCCGTGAGCTGTGGTGTAGGTCACAGATCCTATATTGCTGTGGCTGTGGCTGTGGCATAGGCTGGCGGCTACAGCTCCGATTCGACCCCTAGCCTGGGAACTTCCATATGCTGCGGGTGCAGCCCTAAAAAAAAAAACAAAATAAAGGCACATTCATGTGCTTCCCGTGCCTTACAAGCAGGTGACTTTGGCAAATACTGAGGCCTTGTTTGAGACTCTTACCTGACTAGCTGTTGATCCCTCACCTGCTGACCGAACGGGAATATTTCTAAGGGCTTCTGGACCAAACCATATTATGATCAGTTGTGTACTGGTTTTCGTCTCTTACTGGACTGTGACTCTCTTGAGTCAGGCTCTGTTGATTTATACCTGCCTCCCGAAGGACCCGCCTGACACCCAGCATTAGGAAGCTCACCATCTGTTCTGCTGACCTTAAGAGACCATGTGCAGTTCTTTACACAGATAGCTAGTACCCACTACCTGGGTGTGCTCAATCGGTTTCTTAGGATTTTAGCAGGCAGTATGGAACATGGTTAAATGTCTGTTTAACTGTGAGGTGCTTATGGATAGAGGCACTTTGCATGGATCCCAACAGGTTTCCTTACTCCCCCAGTCACTGCCAAGACACTCATGTCGTTGCATGGAAGGGTGGCCGAGTGGCTTTGTGCCATGTTGACACAGTCCATCTGAGATGGAATAACCTGATAT
This sequence comes from Catagonus wagneri, assembly GCA_004024745.2. Taxonomy (NCBI): domain Eukaryota; kingdom Metazoa; phylum Chordata; class Mammalia; order Artiodactyla; family Tayassuidae; genus Catagonus; species Catagonus wagneri. The sequence continues at coordinate 2,715,420 of PVHT020000021.1, forward strand.
CCAGAGCTCCCAGGATTACTGATGAGTGTGTGATGGGAGAGGGGAGGTGGTGTGGGGTACGTTTCAGAGACACCTGCCTGCAAAGTTGTGTTTTCTGGTTATTTTAAAAATAGGGGAGACACAGGAGAGGGGTGGGCTGACATCTGGGTTGTGCCAGTGATTTTTAGGGCCAACTCAGAACAGCCTTGACTCTGATCCCAGGCTGATAAACGGCCCCTCATCCTTTGCGATTCTTTGATTTTGTGTTCCTGGTTCTTTAACGGTGCCAATCCTTTTTGTCCTCAACTACATATAAATCACTCACCCTTAGAAATTATGACAACTGCTTTCGGACTCTTAGGAAAGAGTGATTATATTGGGTGTGTTTTTCTTTATACTTTGAAAGAAGGGCATCCACAATATTGAAAGCTTATGAAATAATGGAAGAATACATTCCCTTTTTTTTTTTTTTTTGGCCATGTCCATGGCATGTGGAAGTTCCCAGGTCAGGGAATAAACACACACACCAAAGCAGTGATCCAAGCCACTGCAGTGATAACACTGGATCCTTAACCTGAGGCAACTCTAAGAAGACATCTTTACACCATGGAATGCTAATGTTGAAAGGTCTCCCCCCACCCACTTCTTCATGTCATTTTTACCAATGAGGAAACAGGCCCCAGGCTTGGATGAATTGATCCTAGTAAAGCTCCTAATTGGTGGATGAGCTGGAATTTTATCCCGAGTCCCTTCATGCCTGAAAGAAGCTTCTCTAACACACGTTTCCTCTGCAAGGCTCATCCCAGGCCTCTTGGCCTTGGGAACAGGAGACAGCACTTTGGCCCTGGGCTGGGGGCTCACTGTAACAATGAGATCACACACAAAAAGCTTAAAAATATAGGAGTTCCCTGGTGGTGCAGGGGGTTAAGGCTCTGGTGTTGTCACTGCTGTGGCTCAGACACTGCTGTGGCTCAGATCACTGCTGTGGCGCAGGTTTGATCCCCGGCCTGGGAACGTCCACATGCTGCAAGTACATGACACTCAAATGACCGTGCAGAGGGCATTTGATGACTATCCAAGAGGTGAACACGAAGGCAGGGTCTTAGTTCCACCTCAGCTGGAATCACGGGCATCGAGTGAGTCTGAATTCTCCTGTGTGCACCTCTGTGAATGGCTGTGGAAGTGCCAGGAGTTCTTGATTCGCGAGTTAGATACTTTTTAGTGGGTAGGTGAATTTGCAAATACAGACCCGTGAGTAATGGGGACCCATGATGTCTTCCTGGTTTTGAGATGGGTGTGTGCCAGGCTAAACTCAGGAAGGCGTGGGGAAGAGGGTGAGGGCCAGGCCACAGTTGCTTCTGTCTACAGGGAGTTTACTGGACTCTGAGTGCTGTTTTGCTGGGCTGACTGCAAGCCCATGACAGAAACATTGAGAGACCAGAAGAGCCCCCACGCCTTGCCGTGGTTTAACCCATCTTGTAAATCCAGACTCAAGATCAGTGAGAATGAAGAATCATGGATGGAGCCAGGAAAGTCTGACCAGCTGGGAACCAGAATTCCCAAGTCCCAGCATCCATCTGTCCCTGGACAGATGCCCTGGTGATGTGGAGAGGCACGGGCACAGAGTACGCATGTCCCTCTGCCCAGCCCCAGCTCCCAGCCCATCCTGGACCACTCAATCCCACTGATTTTCCATGTTCTCTGCTCTTTCCAGTGTTCGTGTGTGTATCTGTGTGTGTGTGTGTGTGTGTGTGTGTGTGTTGGGTGTGTGTGTGTGCGGGGGTGGTTCTGGATCACTGTGGGACGTACAGAAGGAATTTCGAAAATGGTGTCTGGGCATAAGATGGCCTTTATTTTTATTTTATTTTATTTTATTTTATTTTATTTTATGATTTTGCTTTTTAGGGCCACACCCGTGGCATATGGAAGTTCCCAGGCTAGGGGTCAAATTGGAGCTGCAGCCACCGACCTATGCCACAGCCACCGACCTATGCCACAGCCACAGCATTGTGGGATCTGAGCCGCATCTGCAACCTACACCACAGCTCATGGCAACACTTGATCCTTAACCCGCTGAGCGAGGCCAGGGATTGAAATTGCATCCTCATGGATACTGGTCGCATTCGTTTCCGCTGCACCATGACGGGAACTCCAGCCTAAGATGGCCTTTAAAGAGAGAGCTATCCAAATCCAGTGCTAACTCCAGGTCAGGGGAAGAATTTCATTTCCTAATATTTATGCTTCAGCTCAGCCTTGGATATACCTGCCTGGCCGATGTTACTGAACCAACTCATAAATCTAGCATTTCCTTCCCTTTGCCTTTGATTGAATAGAAAACTTGTTTTACAGAAGAAGGCAGAATTTTTTTTTTTTTTGCAGTTTTCTTAAAGAGGCCTACCCATACTCTGATAGCTTCTCTTGATTGCCACCAGTGCCCCGGGAGAATATAGGGACCTTCCACCTCCTCCAGGGCCAGCCCACTTGTCTTGGATTTCAGGGTCTCTGGAAATGACTAGTTTAGGTACCAGGCTACTTGACACAGCATAGACTTTATAAAAACAAAGAATCTAATATTATACCTTGGGGGAAACAAGGACATAATAAAATGGTCTTCTTAAGGAAGTCATGAAGGACAAAAAAGAAATGGAAGCATTCTCTAAATTTTGTGAAAATGAGTCTGAATCAGAAACAATTCCAGATTTTCCCACTGGGGGGCGCTTTGGTTTAATTTTACTCTATGCTTCCAGTCTCAGGGCAAGTTCACAAGCCAAATTAGTTCAGGGCGTTGCCAATGGAAAACTCTGAAGAGTTGGGGAAATTTATTTAGGTGGAATCCTCTTGCTTTTCACACTAATTAAATATTTTTTTTGAGGATTCTTCTTCCATATCCTATAAGTTTGTTACCGTCATTTCCATAAAGACAGGAAACGAGTATAGAGACTAAATTTTCTCAGAGTTGTAAACTCATACCTAGCCTCGGGCCTGGCAAAGGGTGGGTGGTTCATAGTTACGTGGCCACTGAATCAATGAAGGAGGGAGTGGAAGTTAGAAATTATCTGTCCTCACGGGGGCTGGCAAACATTTTCTGTAGATTCAGTGAGTGAGTATTTGGCTTTGTGGAACATATGGGCTCTGTTACAGCAACTTGATTTCGCCTTTGTTGCTGTGACATCAGCCCAGCAGTGTGATAGAGCATGGCTGGGTCCCACTAGAACTTAACTGACAACAACAGGCCGGGAGCTGGCCCTGGCCCACCCGTCGTTTACCTGGGTCAATTCAAAAGCGTACCTGGCACCGCGCAAACCTTGGCGATCACAGTGGCAAAGAGAAGTAACTGGGGATCTGTGAGTGACAAAGACAATGCTGTTTGTTGAACAGATCCTGTGTCACCTTCAACCTGAGCATAGGAGGGCCACGATTCCCAACCTCCTTTGCAGTCAGGTGGCGCCTTGTGACGAGTTCTAGCCCATGAACCGTATGTCTATGAGTAAAGCCTACCATGTTCAGACCTGGCCCATAAAAAAAACCTGCCTACAGTTCTACTTCCTCTTCCCTCACCTGCCTACTGGGTGCAAATGATCCAGCTCACTTACCCCTAGCTCTCCTTCTCCGGTCTCTTCTTTTTCTGTCCCTCTGCCTTTCTCTGTAAGTCTTGGCATGAGGGCCCTGGCCACAGTATTCCTGGCTTTTTGTTGGGGGGACCTGGGTGTGTCCTGATATAGACCCAGCAGATTCTGCAGAGGCACAGGCACCAAAGGGACAGCTGTTCCTCCCGCTAATTTGAACTGTCTCTCCTAACCCAATTTTGATGTGCTAAAAAATCTAAAAGAACTTTCAACTACAGGAGAGAAGGGGAGGACGAAAACGGTGAAAGGGACAGAAAATCCCATCTTGCTACATAACTTCTGGTCACAGGCAGTTAAACTAGCCCCAAACAAATGATTTTTCTGAGAGGCAGCTTCCACTGGCCAAATCTATGCATTCTTTTGTGGGAATGCAGGGGTGGTGGTGGCACTTACCAAGTGCTCTTGGTAAATTATACCTTGAATATATTCAGCTACTCTGGGCCCTGAGGGGGTTCAGGGGCTTTTCAAGCATTTCAGAAAAGGCATGTTATGTGAGATGAAATGAAGAACTGTACTGGTCCCTGCACTTTCACAGTGCCGCCTTCAACAAGCACAGCCAGGAATCCACATTCACGAATGCAGGAAGGGTGGACGCAGCTCTGCTCCTTATAAACATCAGGCCACCTCTGATAAGAACTCTTAGCCCAGCCACTCACTCATCCCCAGTTGAATTGTCTCCCTTTCTTTGATCTCTTGCATTTGCGTGTGGGTCTGATGTTGTTCCTATCAAAAGGCATAGCTATAATTCTGGAATCCTGAGGGGCAGGGCCACAGTCCTCTTTATATTCCCAGAAGCCAGTCCTAGATCTAGCATGGAGCAGGCACGTGCTGCTGTGCACTGAACAGAGACCAAGTCTGTCTGCCAGTTTCAGCTGAATTTGGGACATTTAGGTCGTCCCCAACCGAGGCCTAAGCTCTTACCATCACCTAGGCTTGAAGTTATAGGGGACTTTGCCCCTAAATAGAGTGGAATGGACCAAAATGGAAGGTTCCTGGTTTGATGAGGAAGTCAGAGTCACTCAGGGCAATGTGGGATAATTGATTTGTCATAGGGATTGCACGCTTTGTAGCTGTTGGAGTTGTGAAGAAGGCATTGGAAGGCTGTTGCCTCCCTGTATTTGGTGGGTGGTCAGCAGGGCTAACAGTCTGGGAGCTGGATCTGAAACAGGCAGAGCAAATATAAACCGGAACCTCCAAAGCCAAACCAGAACCCGTGAAGGCAAATGAACGAGACAGAGCGGAACCTGCATCTGCCTCTCACATCTCCATGTAAATAGTGCAGGTGAGTTGCAGCAGAAGCTGGCACCTTTGCTGTGGACAGGCACGTATTCTCCCCCAGGATGAGGAGGAGCTGAAGGAGAAGGTCCAAGTAGGAGCTGGTGGTGCTGAAGGCCCAGCTGCTGCCACACACTGGTGAGGTTGACCAGAAGACCAGCCTCAGTGTGTCGCCTTTGACCTTCAGAGCATAGCCGTCACTGTTTCTCCTCTGACTCCCAAATCTCTTTGAAATCTCTCTTGTAGCCGATTCTAACCCAGAACCACACAGGGAAGGGAATGCTGGGAAATGTCCTCTCAGCTTCCCAAGTTGACACAGTGTAAGGCCCAAGACTCGCTCTCTCAGTTGCATTGTTAAAACTCATTGTAGCTGCGGATGTTGTGCCAAAGTAATTTATGGCAGGACTCTTTGGAGCCTTTTAAGTTAACCTCACTGAAAGTTTGACTGACAGGAAAAGATAAAGTAACTTGGCCTTTCATGCCAACACTTTGTGGTCAGTGAATTCTGTTATTTATTTTTGTTGGAGAAAAGATAAGGAAAAGAGGAGGAC